>CM038796.1:218268332-218648708 GCA_021764765.1 Vicia sativa | reverse complement strand
TTTAAGGTCGTCCTTAGACTTTCCTTTACATTGAGTAGCGATACCCGATAACAACTGTCCAATACATTTTTTCAATATCATAACATCCACGAAAATGTCGCTACGTACAAAGGAATTTCGATATGGCCATTCAAAAAAAATTGACCTCTTCTTACCCACTGTTGACTTTATGTGCAAGGCTTGTCAAGCCCGAATACTCACATCTTTCACCTTTTCAAGAATTTGATCACTGTTAATCGGTGATCTCGTTGTTCGGTATCTCAGTTGAGCGTTTTCTCCATCACGATCTTGATGTTTAGAATTTAAGAATCTCGATAATTGAGAAAGACATTCTTTTGACGAACTTTCAATCGCGTTGTATCGGTTTCATCTTCACATCACATTTTTCACCTTTAATGCTATACCACAAAAAGATTTACTGTATCTTTGGAAAATCATCAATTGTTCCAACATCACCCTCGAGTTGAAACTTTATTTCCAATACCCTTCATAAACCTCCCACAGTTCTCCATAAAATCTTCAAATCTTTGATTAAAGGTCCAAGTATCGTCTATGTCATTCTCTACGGTTGTTTGGGCGAAATTATGATAACATCATGTACAACTTGTACATAGCCCGCAGTGGTAGTTATAAATCATAAGAATCACATGCCATGTGCTATGCGAGATACTTTGAATCTTGTTGGGTTCATTCCATCACTAAACAATGCCAAGTGAAGGTTTATTGCTTCTTTTCCAAATCGGGATAATCATTATCAATTTTCATCCACTGCGGTGAATCTGGCTGGATGTCAAAACTTTCCATCAATAATTCTTTCATCTGCATACGGTCAAGTGTCTTGAATCGATTTCACTATGATACGTGCTAAAAATCGGAATTATAGGAAAATACCATAAGACTTATGTCGGAGACAACTTTTCTTATATCGAGGGGTACGCATTAGGACACTCATTTAATGATGCATACTGGTTTGAAACAAAATGCAATATTTTGGACAAACATGTATCTTATCATAGCTCATGCCAATAAGTACAACATCTTTTGGCCTTATACATTCGATTGGGAAGAACATTGTCCTCGGTAGCATATCTTTCATAAGGACTAATAATGCGTGAAACTTTTATCCGACCATCCATTACCCGCCTTTAAGTTGTACAACTTCAATACCGCAGACAATCTTGTGAATTTTGTACAACCATTATACAACGGTTTCTCTGCATCGCTTACCAACCTCTCGAACATTTTGGGGAAATCATTAAGATCTTCTTCAAGCGCTTCTCCAATCTCTTCGACTCGATCATAATCATATGTATATGTGCAATTGTCGTTTGAAGCATAGGTCGTATTATCCCCCGATTCAACGTTCTCGTTACTTTTTTCACCATGCATATTCCAACATGTATAACTTCTTTCAATTCTATACTATATTAAATGTGATGCCAACTGAACCACATCAATCCGACTCCCATAACAGCAACCCATACAAGGACATGTCATTCGAATGAGGTCTTTGGCATGCACAACAACAAACTTAACAAATTCTGATACCCCATTCTCGTGCTCTTTTGACAAGCGATTAGAATATATCCATGTCTTATCCATGGTTTTACTAATTAAGCTAAACAAAAATAACTAATTAGGGCACAAAATGGTATAATGCGTTTCTGTCAAAACACAAAGCATACACGGAATGCATCCGGAGCAAGAAAACGCAACATATTCACGCAATTTTAGACAAATTCATCACAATACCGATAACTTGGAAGAAATTTACCTCGGTTTACGAACAACAACGTCGAAGTTGAAGCGAGAAGGTAAAAGCGAAAACTGCGAGAATGAGCGTTGTACATATAAAACAATTCAAGAAACTTATATGATGCACATGAACAATTCAAGAATCAAGTAATCGATCCTTGAAACTCGATTCACAAATGAAACTAAAACCAAAGAAACTCAAGTTATTATTCAATTCACATTCGAAACATGGAAAATCAAATTCAAAGTAAGTTCTAAACTCCTAAACCAAAATCCGCAACAACACGCTAAATCCAATCGTGCTCAATGAAATTAGAATGTATGAATGTACATGAACAATGCGTATTTACAATGGAATTAGAATGAACTGAATGAAACTTGCATGAATGATATGAACAAAGAATATTTACAAGTAAGAAACAAGAAAAACAAGTCGGTATTTGAAGCAGGTGAAGAACATCATCCGATAACTATATCAATGAAGTCGCCATCAAAGCGTTTTTATCTCACAAAAGGAGAAAGGTGAGCATCGCGAAAACGAAAGGGATAAAACACGGTCTTGCGACCGAGAGATAGGTAAGGAATCTATTACGAAGGAAGGTATTAGCACCCCACGCCCGTAGTACTCTACGGTATCACTTACTTTACATCTAATGGGTGTGTTTATATCTATTTACTACTTAATTGCTATATTTGTATGCTAAAAGAGAATTCATGTGAAAGAAAAGAAAAATAAAGAAAACACGGGGAAAAGAAGAAAGTATTTACAAAGTTCGCCTGATCGAACCCCGTGACAAGATGCCTACGTATTCCCGCGTGCAATGGGAAAGTCAGAGCGTCGTAGTTCGGCTCACATGTTTTGATGGGTTATGTGTTTTTTTAATTATGAAAAATATTTTAAACACAATAAATAAAACCCGTAGGCAAAAAGGTTTGCATTGGTTGGTTGTTTTTACCTTGAAAAAGGAGTTTGAACCATTATTAAGTGTTTTAATTTGCAAAAAGAAAAGGAAAACAATTTTTAGTTTTATTACATGCAAGTATGCAAAAGAAAAGTGAAAACAATCAAGGGAAACTATCTAATGTTATCCCTAATGTCATCATGCTTGGATTACATCCTAAGGTCTAACTCGAATCACTAACTAAGGTAGAGTCGAGAGAATCCTAAAGGAACATGCAAAGGTTTACCACCTAGATCTATGTCTATCTCGAATCACCAGCTAAAATGGAGTCGAAGACGACAAAAAAGGATGGAAAAGGTTTAAAACCTAAGTCTATGTCCATCTCGAATCACTAACTAAGTAGAGTCGAAGATGACAAAAGGGATGAAGCAAACAAGTGCTTTGACAGAAGCACACAAACAATGCAATGCGAAAACAAATGGCACCAAGCGTAGGCATAACCTACAGAGCAAATGATGCGAGTTCGATAAATCACGAACCCGTGAATGAGTGGAGAGTC
The DNA here is from genome assembly GCA_021764765.1 of Vicia sativa. NCBI lineage: Eukaryota > Viridiplantae > Streptophyta > Magnoliopsida > Fabales > Fabaceae > Vicia > Vicia sativa. The sequence continues at coordinate 218,645,492 of CM038796.1, read as the reverse complement.
ATAATAGGGAACTCTAGCCACTTTTTATTGACTCGATAAAGGAAGCAACACGATTCGCGTGTGCTGAGCTGACACGGACTAGAACTGTGCGGGGGGTTGATTGGGGACCCTTTCTTCCGGCTTGCCCATATATCAATGACTCGATGACAGGAAATATAAAAAGTGGGACTTCGCTTGGTGGTACCACGTCGGGTGTCCTAACCACTCGACCTATACAAGCACAAATGTAAACACTTGAAAATTACCTCCCTATGGATGGAGGATTTTAAACAAACCAAACACAATTAGCAACAATTGCCCTACACGTCTTTAAATAAACCGAGGGTTCTGAACATGCTCCAACAACGAAGCCTTCATACATTTCTATTCCTACTTCTCATGGCAAGGCGGTAAAATCCTACTTCTCATGCTCTGAAAAGCGGTAAATGAAATCGATAAATAAAATAGAATAAATACCGACGGATATTAAATCCAAGAAAACATAAGCTAAAAATACTCGGAAAACTTCAAGTCTTGCTGGCATGCAATAAGAAAATCCGGTGAGAAGTGTGCGGAGGCACAAAGCATAATCGAATGTGTGTCATACATACGAAGCAAATACACTTGTACAAGATCATAATCCGGACAATACGGATAAAGGATATGCGTGATATGCACGATCGAGAATGTGTGTCTATACACACTCGACGTATCAATAAACGCGAAAATATCCGGATAATACGGACAAAGGGGCACACACAAGTGTGCGAGCAGTATGGATTCTATACATCCAAAATCAATCGAGATAACTCGCAAAGATGGTAAAACCAAGCAGACGGATCGAATACACACATGTGTGTAACATCGATCAATGGATTTTATAAATCCCAATCAGTAGTATAACGCTCCGTGTACCTCGCATACAAAATTGAGTGTCAGGAATAGCAATGCGACTTTTAAATAAAGCATAAAACGCAACAAAGAAAATGATTATTTACAAAGAAATCGAATATCAAAATAAATTTGAAATTTTACTTACGACACTAAGATAAAGTATACTTTCAACTATAATTAAATGGTATAAGAAATATCTTAGAGTTTCTAAAAAAAATATGACATTATACTCCTAAGTTAATTCAAGCTATAAAGGAAAAAAAAAAAATCTAAATGTATTATTAAAAATGAATTAGAAAATTAAAAGAAATTAAATGCAAAAATATTAAAAAATGTTAGAAATATTCTAATATCTAAAATGTCAGAATATGTTTTTATGGATTTTTTACACGTCAAAACGATCGAAATCGAAATAAAAATTGATTAGGTGTTAGTATTATGGTACATGAAACAGGGGGTGTAAAACGGAATTCCCAAATGAACTAAATTAAGTTATAATCGCTGCTGTTGGGCTTAAACTAGGGGGTGAGAGATAGTAAAGTTCTGGGCCCAGTCCGTTTAGCACTAAGTCCACATTCGTTTTTTGTTTGAGTCCAGTTTTTGTCCATTTCAGTTTTTATTTTTTATCCAAACACTATTATAATTATTTATTATTATTCAGATTTTTTTAATTAAGCTGTCACATTTTATATTTTATCCATGTATGCTAGCTTAACAATATCAATTGGTCATGGTTGGTTTAAGTTATATTACCAGATTTTTATTATTATTACTATTTTATGTTTTTTTCATTTTTTTTTTAAAACAACACATTTTAATCAGACTTTTTATAATGTCACGTTTATATTCTTATTTCATGTAAACAAATATCAGTTGGTCAAAGTTCATTAATATAAAAAAAGAGAGGGTGGTAATGACGGCGAGAGGTTGACGGAGTTTTTGTGACGAAGATGGCAGAGGGTTCTGTTATGGTTGTTGAAGCGAAAACGGTGACAAAGATGAGAAGAAAGCGATGATGATTATGATTATTACAGTGGTGAGAAGATGAGGGCGAGGTTGTCACGGCGGTGAGGTTTTTCTGTAACGGCGACGAAGTTGTTACGGTGAGATGTAGAAGAAGAAGAGAGTGATGTTGTGTTTGTTACCAGTCGGAAGTTGTGAATGAAGAGAGTGTGGGAGATGAATAAGAATGGAAGTGGAGAGAAGGTGATGGTTGTTATGTGGTTGTTAAGTTACAGGTGGAGAAAGAATTGTCAAGAAGAAAAGAAAATGGTGGTGGTTAAAAAAAGTGTCAAGAAGAAAAGAAAATGGTGGTGGTTTCTGTTATTCTCTCGCCGAATGTTGTTTCTGTTTGTTCTTTTAATGAAGGGTGAAAAAAAAAAATGGTGATAAGAAAAGATGGTGTAGTTATGGAAATAGATGGGAGGTTCTGTTGTTAAGAAGAAAACCGAGTGACAGCAGTGAGAATTTTGGACTCTGTTAATTTTATATGCAAAAGCTTCCTTTGAATTCCTACTGTCATCATACATTCCTCCGCACATACATCCCTTTTGTACTCGGAAAAACGAAATATCGAGCTCTTTCGGAAAAAGTCCAAAGATCAAAGTCGGAGAACAAACTTCCGTGAACAATTTTCGTGTTGACAAACTTTCGAAACGGGACTCGTAGCATGCTTTAAATCGGCTCTGAAGTTTAGAAATCATAATTTACAAAATAACGGCGATGTGGCAAAAGTTTACGAATGTTTTTTCATGACTTTAAGGTCTTATAACTCCTTCAATACTCGACCAAATGACGCAAACCGGTACTTTTAAAAGCTCGCGTATGATACAACAACTTTATAGTTTGACAAAAATCCGAATGAAGCCTTAATCATCGAATAAAAAGTGTTTGAATATTGCTGCGCAAGTGTTCGATAAAAGTACTGGCTGGGCTGGGCAAGTTTTGCACATGACATGTAGCAATTTTCCAACTTCAAGTCATCGATTACGGCGTTCCTTATTTTTCTCTCCGACGTCCGAAACGAAAAAATTTCTAAACGAAACTTGTAGAATTCATGACAAACTCCAATTTTCGTGTTCGAAGTTTTTTCATGCGGCAATCGAATCAATGAGAAAACAGCCCCGAACATACGCACAAAAACTGTTCGATGGAATGCGTCTCATAGCCATGGCAAAAATGTGTATGCTGTCTTGCATTTGGGCAGTTTCAATCCATCACTTACGGTGCTCCGTATCTTCCGCTCCGTCGTCCGAAACAAAAAAGTTTCTAAACGGAACTTGTAGATGGAGTTACGAACTCCAACTTTCATGTTCGGAATTTGTTCGTGCGGCGATCGAATCAATGACGAAAACAGCCCTGAACACGTGCACAAAAACTATTCGAATCTTACAAACATAATGAATTCTTATTTTCCGAGCTTTATAACTTCCGATCTGAGTCCCGAATGAATTCGACTCCTTCAACAAAGTTTTGGACCGCCGTGAGATGAACAACTTTGCAGTTGAACACTTTTTGATTCGGAGCCACGAACTATGATAAAATTGACCCTGAAACTGTCATCTTGAGCATAGAAACAAACACTTCAAAATATTTCCAAGTGTTGAATTTTTGAGAAATGATAAACCGTAACTTCCGAGCTCTGTAATTTTTGATCCGTTTCCCGAATGGATTCGATTTCTTCAGCAAAATTGTAGATTGCCACTAAATGAACAACTTTGATTTTGAACTTAACTCGAATTAACGCCTTGAAACACGTGTAAAATATCCCCGAAGTCGAGCACTTGAACACCTTAAAAAATACTTAAAATTTTACTAAGTGTAAACTTCAAAAATTATAAACTTCAAACTTCGGAGCTTTATAACTCGAAATCCGGGCATTTCTGAAAAAATCTTCACGAGGACAAAGTCGGAGTACGAAATGCGCTCTTTCCAACGACTATCAGTTCACAAACTTCTGACCACAGACGGGCAAGATACGGATGCGGCAACATGGCTCCTTGAACATAAAGTACTTAAAACTTAGAAAAAATTTCTAAGTCCAAAATTACTTAAAATGCAAGAAACCTCATTTTCACCCGATTCTTCCGATTTTCCTCAACAAATGATCGCATTTTCTCAAATGTCGACTTTTGACAATAATTTTGACCCGAAATTCCACCCGGTCAAACTTTGACTTTTGTTGACTTTTTGATACATGCACTCAAATATCATTTTATCCGTCCGTTCTTAATTTTCTGATGAATCGCGTGGATCAGTAAGCCGTATACAGATACTTCACCACTCATAGAAGACCATAGAATCAATTCAGGCTCAAATATTCGAACACAACACACTGTAGCTCGAGCTAATCAGTATCCACATGATAGGTAATCAGAACCTCGAAACTCCAATTCTCGACAGACAATCAGAAGCTTCTAAACACACATATCTTGCGTATTAAGATGACGCTTGAAATAACAGAACTTCAGATATCCAGCTTTCGAGAACCAAACCTCTTCTTCAGGATTGTACAGATTCATACGATTTAGAAAATCTCGAACTCATGGTTAATACATGAATGATATATATGCAATGCACCTATTGAGCAAGTGTAAGCCAATTATTTATTAATAAAATGAAGAGGGCGAATTTTGGGGTGCAACAGTATTCAATGTACATGTAAAAAAATCAGCATTATATACATTGCACTTAAACTCATGTAAACGCAACGGTAAACATGATTATCGCTTCACAAACAAAATCGGGAATCCAAAAACGCATGTTATTTGTTCAATTCAACTTCAAATCACTTTCTTCATATTTGTAGCATAACAGTGGACAAAGTTGAATTCAAAATTAATCGACTAAAACAAATCAAGGCAGCCACAATTCAATCGATTACTCAAAATAAAATGACTTTTCTCGCTCAAATTCACACAAAAGAAATGACATAATGCCCAATCAAAGTTTCAATCGAAACTAACATATCATATTAACCGCATCGAACTTTATCTCACAATCATTAGAACTTCACCAATATGAAACAGACGAACAACATATGCAATCAATAGTCAAATTTCATTCAATTAACTCAATCGAAACCTCTAATACTATATCAACCAAAATCTATGTTAATTCATCAACAAAAAACCTACAGATTGACTTCAAAAATACTTTATTCGAATCAACATAACCAGACAAACACTTAGAACCTCATATTTAACAAACAAACATCTTCATTATTAAAAATTACACAAATTTAGCATATGAACAAGATTCATGAAAACCCTCAATAAATCTTGCAACAAAATCGATTACAAAAGCAAGAAAATAGAGTTACCGAAATGCCTCATTGTCGGATGGTGATGATGATTCGAATAAATGGAGCTACGCGGTGAAGATGAGATGCTGCTGGAAGCCGCTTGTTGATATTCGGATGCTGCAAAATCAAAATCAAAATTACAAAACCCTACTTAATCAAAAACCAGTACAATATATTATATATTTATCTCTCTAAACAAGACAATAATAAAACTCATAATAATGAAACAATTATAACATAAATCAATCAACAATGAAACAATCAAAATCAAAGCAAAGAGAAGATAAAGAGAAGAAAACGAGAATGTACCAGCAAGAACAATGGAAACTCGAGCGAAGAAGGTTCCTACGACGACGAGGTTAGCTGACAGAGGGAGTATGTCGTGGCTAAGGTGAAGATGGAGAAGCGAAGACGGTCAGAAGCGAAGAAGGCGAAGGCGAAGATGAAAGCGAAGATGGATTGAAGGCGGAGATGGAAGATTGAAGAAAAGCGAAATCGTGTGAGCGAGCGAGAAAATGAATCGTGTTTTGTTAGTTTAGGGTTTATGAATTTTAATTATAAAATTAGCTACTGGCGCTTTTAAGCGCCTTCTAAAGGCCAATTTTAGCAGTGTTTTTTCTTTAGAAAGCGCCTTCATTTCATATGCCTATAGCAGCGCTTTTAAAAGCGCTTTCTAAAGACCAGATTTAGCAGCGCTTTTAAAAAGCGCTTTCTAAGGTTAACCTTTAGTAGCTCTTTTTAAAAAGCGTTTTCTAAGGTGGGGTCTTTGTAATGCCTTTAGCAGCGCTTTTGAAAAGCGCTTTCTTAAGGTACCCTTTAGAAGCGCTTTTTTTAAGCGCCTTTTTCAATCTCTGACGCTTTTGCTAAAAGCGCTTTCTATGTAGTCTGCCAAAACTCATTTTTTGCGTAGTGGCAGTGATAAAAATTTGAGAATTTTGAGCATTAGAATGTTGATAATTTTGCATGAGTTGGTACATAGATTGTTGAAAATTATATTGATTAGGATCCATTTGATCTAAACAATATTAATTTTGAAGTAAATAATAAGAAGAAATTGTAAGAAAAAAATTAAAAATTTAAGAGTAAAATGATAGAATTGTGAGAGAGAAATTGAAATTTTAAGAAAAAATAAAATAGTGAGAGAAGATTTGTGTGTAAAAAATTTGAATTGTTTTTATTTATAAGCAAATTAATTATTAAAAATACATTTTTTAAAATAGTTACGTTGCACCTACGATCAACGATAACAAAAGTAACAACAAAATTATGAAAATTTCCTCACCCCGGTTTAGTAAGTTAACACAAATTCCCCAAATAAGGTGAATTGAAAGTTCACTTACGAAATAATCCATGATTTAAAAAAGGTGAATTCGCAAGTTAACTTGAATTCACCTATTGAATTTAAGTTAACTTACGATGCGTATTGTTTTAGAAAACAAATTTCTCCCAATACTCATTCATTTCAAAATATACTCAAATCTTTCCCCTCTACTCAAACCCATAACTTCTGCAAACACATTTCAAGTCACTCCAAGTCACTCTCATCATTTCAAGTCATTCCACCAACACATTTCAACTCCTCCAAAATCAAAAAATTTGTGTAAGTTTTATTCACTTTCTCCTATTCAAATTCTGAATTTTCATTAGATTATTAGGTTTAGGTTGTAGAAATATAGTAGTATAGGAAGTAATAGTAGGTAAATGTAGTAGGAAAATTTGGATTTTGGTAGTTATGGGACTGAATTTCTGGTTTTTTGAATTTCTGGACGAATGGAGTTTCACAAATTAACTTGTGAAGTGTACCAGAAGATACTTTGTAGTGTAACTTGCGAATTTTTGTCTAATTTGTTTTTAAATTAGTATGCTAACAATATAATGATTTATTTTAGGAAAATGGCTGAGAATCACAACCATATGACACGTTTGAGACATGGCAGGCAAAGCCAGACAACGTCGAGTCGTCGAGAGCGAGAGCTAATGGCAAGGGCACAAAGGTAACAACTTGGTATAGCATCATCTTTCGCATCGCGACAGAGGAGTCATCTCCATGAGGCATCTTCCTCTCGTGCACATAGGAGGAGGTACCAGAGATAGAGGTACCAGCAGAAGAGGCCCAGGATGCCTAGGATGCCACGAATGCTGAGGTCCTTGACGACGATGTTGAGGAACCTGCAGAGGCGAAGGATGCTGGCTATCTAGGAGGGCCATATGAGAGGTCCTTCCTGATTTATTATGGGGAGCATACTGCCCGTAATGTCTGGGTGGAGAGGTAGTATAATTTTTATTGTTACATTTCGTATTATTTATTTGGGTTAAATACACTTTCCCCCTGTAATGTTAGCGAGTTTAGGATTACCCCCCTGTAAAAATATTTTTTGTAAACCCCCCCTTATGTTATGTAGATTCCTTCATAGAACCCCCTAATATCCAGGTGGCATGGAATCTAATAAGAGGTCCTACACCTGGCATATTTTTAATTTTGTTAAAGTGATTATGTGTCATTTTACACTTTTTAATTTCAAATACCCCCTTAGAAAATTAGGGTTCTGAACATAGCAGGGAAGGCGAAGCGAAATTTCCGGGAAGGCGAAGGCGAAGAAGACGAAGATGAAGAAGGAAGGCGAAGAAGGCGACCGCGGTGAAGGCGAAGATGAAGACAACCTCAGCGAATATGAAGAAGCGATCCAGCTCAGTGAAGACGAGCTCAGTGAAGTGTCCAAAGTCCGAGGTTAGTAAAAATTTGAAGTTCATCAATGTCGTAGGGTAAAATTTTGAAATCAACAATCTTTGACATGTGGGTATAATATATTGTGGATTCACAACACTTTAGTGTTACACTCCACCATGGGGTTGAATTTTCTGGGGTTTTGAAGAAGAAATTATATATAGAGGGTGCGGATCGACGGTTAATGGGATACATGTTTCAAATTGGAACATGGATAACATTGAGAAGTTGTTGAGTAGGTTAGGGTATAAGGCTGATTGTGTTAGGGTATGGACAGAAGTTTTAGAAATTGAAGATGGTTTTTTTATGATTAGGAAAGATGATGATGCTGTTGATTTTGCTCTATACTTTAGTGCAATGAATGTGAAAGGAGATTTGTATGTTGAACATAGTACTGGGAACATGGACCCTGCTGATAGGGAACCTAAATGTGTGAATGATGATGACCACCCCCCTGATAATGGAATTGATGGGTTAGATGAGGAGAAGGTAGAGGGGTTAGATGACAGTGAAGATGAAAGAGCTACTGCTTACTTTGATGGTTTTGAAGGAATAGATGTTACTAAGCCTATTAACAGTATGGAGGAGCCCAATAACAGTATGGAGGAGCCCAATAAGAGTATGGATTCAGATGATGTATACTATAGTGATGAGTTGAATAGTTCTGACCCAGATGATTCTTGTGATGAAGAAAGGCCCAAGTATGCTAGGTTTAGGAAAGAGCATCTAAACAAAGACTTTATATTCAAGTGGGGTATGGAATTCAACACACTTGATGACTTTAAAGCGTATCCGTGAGTGGTCAGTGCTTAATGGGAGGGAAATTTCTTTTGTGAAAAATGAGGGAGATAGGGTAAGGGTGGTGTGTAAGCATAAATGTGGGTTTTTAGTCTTATGCTCTAAGGTGGGCCACAAGGAGACTTTTGCTATAAAAACACTTGTACATAAGCACACATGTGCTAGGGTTTTGAACAACAAGTCTGCTAGCTCAAAGTGGGTGGCCAAGCATGTGGTAAAGAGGATGCAAACTTATACTGATCGGGATAAGAGACATCATCAAGATATGAGGCAAACATATTCTGGGTATTCTTGTTGCAAAAGCATGGAGGGCTAAGCTAATTGCCAAGAAGATAATTGAAGGTGATCTTGACAATCGGTATGCTTCCATATGGAGGTATCGGAAGAACTAAGAAGGGTAAACCATGGCAACACTGAAGATAAATGTAGAAAGACCTAGTCCATCCATACAACCAAGGTTTGGGTCATTTATTTCTGTTTGATGGCTGTAAGAAAGGCTTTATTCATGGATGCGAGACCATTTGTGGGGTTGATGGATGTCACTTAAAGACCAAGTATGGTGGACAGTTACTTATTGTTGTGGCGGGGATGCTAATGATCAATACTTCCCTTTGGCATTTGGTGTGGTTGAAAATGAAACAAAGGAGAGTTGGAGATGGTTTATACAACTACTAATGGAGGACATTGGTCAAGATAGAAGATATGTATTTATCTCTGATCAACAGAAGGTATGTATTTAACTCTATCTTTCATTGCAAATTATTCTATTCTCTAAATGTTGAAAAAATTCTATTTTGTATCAGGGACTTGTGGCTGTATTTGAAGAATTGTCTGATACTATTGAGCATAGATTATGTCTTAGGCACTTGTATGCTAATTTCAAGAAAAGGTTTGGTGGAGGAGCCCTTATTAGAGATTTAATGATGGGAGCTGCTAAAGCCACATACTATCAGGCATGGGTCCAAAAGATGAATGAATTGAAGAATGCAGATCCCAATGCTTGGACTTGGTTGATGGCATTCCTACCAGCTGGTGTAAGCATGCCTTTTCTTTTACCCTAAATGTGATACATTGATGAATAATATCTCGAGTCTTTTAATGCTACCATTCTAGCTGCTAGGACAAACCTATACTCAATGTGTGAGTGGATAAGAAAATATCGATGAATCGTTATCCACCTCTGCAAGTAAATTAGAAAATTGGCCACATAAGGTGATGCCAATACCTAGGAGAAGGTTAGATAATGAGGTGTTCAATAGTGGTCATTGGTTGCCAACATGGTCAATTCTTGAGACTTTTCGGGTTACACATAGTTACAACACACATGAATTTATTGTTGACATTGCTAAAAGGTCATGTAGTTGTAATTTTGGGAATTAGTAGGAATTCCATGTAGGCATCTGTAGTAGCTCTCGAGTTATAGAAAGCAAAACCACGATGAATTTGTTGATGCTTGTTACACAAGAGAAAAGTTTGCACTATGTTATGGATTTTCATAAGTCCATCAATGGTCAAGATATGTGGCGAGAAGTTGAGATGGAACCACCTCTACCACTGCATATAAAAATGGTCTGGTAGACCTAAGAAGATTAGGATAAGAGAAAGTGGAGAGGATGGTGCAAGGAAGAGAAGATCGGTGTTGCATATAAGTGCACCAAATGTGATAATTTTGGTCACAATGCTATGACTTGTAAGGCTACCACTCGGGATCCCAATGCACTTAAAGAAAGGTAATTCATTGTGATATACATTTTGTCTTACATTCTACATTCATCTTACATTCTTCATTGTGATATGCATTGTGATGACAACCATACATTGTGTCTTACATTGTAGAAAACCTAAAAAGGACATGTGCTTGTGATATGGCTGCTCAAGTGTAACGGATGTGCACCTTACTGTTGAATATAGCTGCAAATGATATGCCAATGCATCGATATGCCTTACCAGCGATATATTGTTCCAACAAATGTGCTTCCATGATCCACGACCTCAATGATATGCTGTTCCAACTATTATGAGTCAAACAGATCTAGTGTGGCTGCCTCAATCACAAAACAATCCGGAAAAAGGGTTGAAAAAACCTATCATCAAAAGAAGGCAAAGTGAGAGGATCAAGTTGAGTTGGTTTAAAAGACCCATAACAGTGAAGGAATATCTAGTGACAAACCAATTACCCTACCGAAAATGAAGACATACCCACTTCAAAATGAGGGATGATTATTATGTTTACTATGTATTTTGTAATCCTTTTGGAAAACTCTTTTGTAATGCCAAGATCTTTGAAGACATGTAAATTTATTTGTAGCACTTAACACTTTTGATATTAAACTTCTCTATGCATTTTCCTCATGTTTCTTAGTATTGTATGGACGGTAACACTTTTGTTCAATGTAAACTTTAAAATGCAATAAAGAAGTGTGGTCAAGCATGTTGTGGTTATGGATACTTTATGTGGTGAGAGATCAAAAACACTTTTAAGATTCATTTTCTGACAAAGGCTCTTTTTAATTCCTTTACACATACTTTGAATGATATCTTTATGGTTGAACTGAAAAATAGTACAGTATAGCAATGTCATTTGCTAATCCAAGCTGCTACCCATATGTTAGTTAGTTGTTATTAAAACATTGCAGAATACTTGAGTTGAGTCAGTGATTTCAACAGTTTGGGGGAGAATAGGACCTTTCAACTTGTCCCTAGACATGGATGTATACCTCAATCTTACACCCTTGGTAACAATGGCATATAGTATCTTTAAGCGGTAGACAAAATTGATCAAAATTGATCAATACCCTGCTACTCTAAAATACCAAATGAAACCATTACATGTAAAGTAACTTAAACAACGCAAAGGATACTAACTCGAAAACTCACAACTGTGGTATCCAATAAAACATTTGTATTGAATTAGAGAAGGGCATTGATCTTCCAAAAGAGAATAAATGGAACATAATGAAATGTCGCAACGCATGAAGCCCATTCTGAACACTCTAGATGTTAACTTGACCATGAATTTTATATGGTATATAAGACTCATCAAGAATGAAAGTGCATGCAGATAAAGCTTCAATCTCAAACTTCACTCCTTTTCCAACATCATTTGGAGCTCCAACCTTCATAAAAACATTAAAATTTGACGGCAAATCTCAAAAGTTGGAAATGAAAAGAACTTATATCATTGATGAGCAGTTACAAGTTCATTGATGAACACATTACAAGTTCAACATTACATTCTGAAAAACACTAATGACATAACAATTACATGAGACTCATTAGACTAACTTAACCATAGGCTATCAACATCCATGACAGACCAATTACAAACATTAACCATAAATTTTCCTCTTTTCCATTGCAATCTTTTTCTTCAGTTTTTCTAACTTGTTAAGCTTTCCGACTCTGCAATCTATCTCCTCAACAATCTCTTTAGCAAATTCAATCAAATAAGCCTTGTTGACTTCACATTGGCGGCATCCGGACAGATTGGTTTCTTTCACTGCAAACTCACTGACCAAATCATCCCACAAAAATAAACCGCGCCCATTCTGCAATTTGAGACAAACACCACCAACAATTAATTTCGAAATCAAACTCAAAATAATAAAATGCTTCAAAATTGCTCACCATATAATTCCTGCATTTCCAAAATTTGCGACCGGGGTTTTCAATTGACTTGGAGACCCACAACTTCATGGTTTCATTGCATCCACATCTTGGTAAGCCGTTTCCAACTTCACTCGTGGAAGATGCCTTCTGCCATAACCCGGATGAAGGGACACGGACGAAGATGAAGAGAGGATGGATTTGGGGTAGGGATGGATTTCACGAAGAGAGAGATGGATTTGGGATAGGGATGGATTTCCGAGAGAGAGGGATGGATTTGGAACCCTAATTTCTAGTTTATGCCATCTTTGGAGACCTAATGAAGATTCACATGTGAAAATAAAAAAATTAAAAAGCCACGTCTGAAATAAAAAACCAAGATTCCATGCCACCTGGATATTAGGGGGTTCTATGAAGGAATCTACATAACATAAGGGGGGTATTGAAAAAATAACTTTACCAGGGGGTAACCCTAAACTCGCTAACATTACAGGGGGGAAAAGTGTATTTAACCCTATTTATTTTCGTTTACTGTCCATTCTTTTTTAATTTATTTTCGTATATTGCCCGTTCGTATTATTTATTTATTTTTGTTTGATTCTTATGTTTCATGAAAGAAAGGCCTTGAAACATGTGAATCACTCCCGCAAAATCTTTGAACTATATGCTCCAAAGACTCAGTGGTTCTAAACTGCTATTCTCGCATCTAGTCTTGCGGATTATCTGATCTTGTTCGGTACCATTAGCAAACATGCAAGGTGCTTTTGTTGAAGATGGCATATGGAGACATCATCTTTCCATTTTCGGTTGGGGAGTTGACGATCACCCAGCGATGTTACCTGATGCTCTGACTATCTATTAGAGGTAGGTTACTTAACCATTCTAAGATAACCTGAGTTGAGGCGGTTTATTTGATGGTTGAGCATCTGGGAGCTGATCCATATAGAGCTGCTGAGGACTGCTACTCCACAAACAGGGCGCACGTGAAATTCTCTTATCTAAAGGAGTTATATGAGGAGCACCTCCGTCTAACAGCTCTTGCAAAAAGAACTGCATAGGCAACTGGGGAGTATGTGGAGGCGGATATTTTTAATCAGTTTCACCGTGGATGTGTCATCCGGTGTTTTCTGATGTACTTGGTAGGCACGTCTATCTTTGTGGACACGAGTGGCCACTACACCGACGTGGCCTACCTGAGATATTTTATAGACCTTTCTACAATTCAGGACTGGAATTGGGGTGTCGTTGTTCTTACCTACCTCTACTAGAAGTTGAATAAAGCTTCCAGGTGGAGGGCTAAGGCTCTTACCGGCTCATGCACATTCCTCACGGTACATTTTTATTTTAACGATAAAATTTTAATTAGTTTTAATTGATTTGTACTTACACATTATATTTTTGTTGATGTAGAGCTGAATTTTATCGTACTTTCACCGCATCCACGATTACTTCGTGGATCCCGACTATGAGGACTCCATGCCCAGGGCTTCCAGGTTTATTCTCAATAAGGGCAACAATAATGTGGTTCCTTACCAGCTGTTCCTTGATCGCACCAACCATGACGACATCAAATGGACCCCGTTTGAAGACTACATGGAGGTTTTCCCCTTCGATACCATTTTGTTATACTCTGGGTGGCTAGCATGTGGGGCTAATATGATGGTCTGGTATCTGCCTGAGCGGTGTATGCGCCATTTTGGCTATGTGCAGATCATATCTTGATCTCCTTTCCAGGTTTCTCCTGACACAATGACACAAAGGGCTCTAGATGATGTCTTCTAGGATTGGGAGGATCATGTCGTACGGATGAGTATCGGTTATTGCGGGCATCCCGTATGTGGCACTTTATAGAGGGGTATGCGACATGGTTCTTTATAGTGTCACACCCTTACATGACACCAGAGGCTGAAGGACGTTCGTCGAGGCCAACACATGAGGGGCTTTTGGAAAATGAGCAGGTCGAGGATGATCATGCCATTGATCTATTGCCCATCGCCGATATCTGCGGATAGGACATAAGGCGTTGGATGACGGGATTGTCAATGGGGGAGGACCCGATGCGGTTACCGTGGTGGAGAGGATGGTCGCTGAGGCGGAGCGTGCAGGGTGTTACCACAGGCAGAGGAGGGCGCGGGGGGTCAGGATTAGGTATACCCATAGCCTTTATGTTTTTAGTTGATTTTGTTTGATCGCATTTTATTCTGAACAATTTATGAAATTTGATATTTTTGACAATTTTTCTCTTTAATATCTATAACATATTAATATTTACATGGTTTGCGTATATAGATATTGTGTATATTAATATTTTCTAACAAATTTCCTATTTAATTGAATTTCTAAAAGCGAAACATAATCCGAGATATTGTGAAAAAACATAGTAGTTTCAAACATGGTTTACACATTCGGAAAGGTTTCATGAGTTAACTACGAATGCCCCAAATAAGGTGAATTCATAAGTTCACTTATGAAACATTTCTGAATGTGTAAAGCCATGTTTGAAATAATAAACGTAACAAAATAAGGTGAATTAGTAAGTTGACTTACGAATTCACTCGAAAATGAATCGTAAGTTAACTTGCGGAGGGCATTTTGGATTTTCAGGGGTGTTGGAGAAACCCACTAGGTGGGTGAAGAAATTTCCAAAATTATTTATAAAAAAATTTAGAAACAGAACTTTCAACGTTCATAATTAATTAATTTAATATTTTTTTTATTTTATTGGAACATTAGAGCATTTTCAATGGTGCAATTCATTTTTGAGTTCTTTGTGGGACCTTTTAAGAATTAAGACACATCATCTTCAAACAACTTCTCAATTTTTCACTCCAATGGTGCAAGTCTAAAGAACTCGTCTTGAGTCCCACAACTTTACTTTATATATTAATATTTTATTCATATTAAATTTTATTTTATTTAAAATAATAAAAAAAATTATTAGTATGAAATAACTAAAATTAAAATTAAACATAAAATTTTAAATGATAATTAAAATTAATCCCAAATACATTACATATAACTAAAAACACTAAAAATAAATAACCACACAATTAGTCATTTAAATTTTATCATCCTCATGTCTAAAAACGTACCTAAATATACTCTACTAGATCTCCTTGAAGTAGGCGATGAACTTATTTTTCATGAAGACTTGCTCTTCTTTGTGGTCTTATTGCAAGATTCAGATGAGGATCGTTAAATGTTTCTGCTGTTGAGTTGTTGTCATCTACGTTATCATAAGAGTAATCAAAATCACCTTTGTATGTGTGCCGTTCATCTTGACAATTATGTTGTGTAATATGATGCGCATATATGGTATGTTTGAGGGTTTTCATGTTCCATGCACGCGTTGGGCCACGTATAATTGTAAATCGAGATTGGAGCACTCCAAATGTCCGTTCCACATCCTTTCTAGTTGATTCTTGATGTTGAGCAAATGGTTTTCTCTTTTCTCCATGTGGCATTGAAATGATCTTGACAAATGTAGCCCACTCGGGATATATACCCCTAAATAATACTTCATATTATATGGTGTTCCATTATTTGTATATTGCACAATGGGAGAATATCCTTCAAAATATCATTAAAAACGTTGGATTGGTTTAACACATTAATGTCATTGTTAGAACCTGCAATACCAAAAAATGCATGCCAAGTCCACAAGTCTTGTGATGCCACTACTTCAAGCATGATTGTAGGTTTACCGTGATCACCTCGACAAAACTGTCTTTTCCATGCAAAACGACAATTTTTCCATTTCCAGTGCATACAATCAATGGAACCCAACATACACGAAAGCCATGTGACTCACCCATTTGAAAAAGATGTTTGATATCAGTGTTGTTAGGCTTTCTCAAATACTCAGCTCCAAATACAACATTCACTCCTCGAACGAATCTTTCTAAGCACTTAATTGAAGTGCTTTCACTGATTCGAACATATTCGTCTATAGTGTCAGCGAGAGACCCATATGCTAACATACAAATAAATGATGTGCATTTCTACAATGGTGAGATACCCATTTTACTAGTTACATCGACCCTCATTTGGAAATATTCATCATAATTTCCAAGTGCGACTATAATTTGAAGAAACACATGCCTATGCGTTATGAACCTTCTTCAAAATTGAACATCTGTGTATACTAGATTTTCTGAGAAGTAGTCACTGAATAATCGATTGTTCCCTTCTTCACGACTTCGATCAATCATTGTTCTTCTCTTTCGCCTATAGGAACTTCCAAATTGACATTCCTTATCGAGCATTGGCATTAGTATTTCTTCATCAGTGTTGTCCATAATGAGAAGAGTGAGAGAAAAATGAGAGAAGAATGAGAAGAGTGGTAATATATATAGTGGTATATGAATAACGACTAGTTTTAGTAACAGATAGTTTGACTAACGACTAGTTTAAATAATAACATAATATTATACTATAAATTAAAGTAGTACTAATGACCATTATACATCGGTGTTCATACATAACAAGTACTACAACTTTTCATCATGGTTAAAGTCCATATTTGCCCCTCAACTTATTACAATATTTTTCATAAACATCTTGTTGATTGTCATTCATCATAGAAGTGTCTTTCATGATTAATTGCATTGCCTTAAACTCCATTTCATCCTTCTTACATTGAACTAGTCTTTCTATTGCTTATACTCTTTTATTCCATGTATCTTGCACAATATTAGAAGGTGATTCAAATCCATTTGTATTTTCCTTTTCCTTACTCTTCCTTTTTGTTGCTTGTTGTCCCATTGGACGCTCCATTGGTGATTATGAGTTATACTCATAACTTGAAGGCATCACGAGGTTAGCGATGATGAGTGACCCCACTAGCGAATTCTTTTTTCTTTTTGAAGAATTTTTGGTACATGCTCCCATCCATCAAGGTTTATCTTTTAACAATCGCCATGCGTACTCAAGATTGAATGGTGTACCTTCATGCTAAGCAAAAAAAAATATGCAACAACCAATATATCTTTTCGATGTCCCACTTTCTTTCCATTAACGACTTGTTTATAACACCCAACATATTTTTGAACCAAGCCATTTATTCGATGTCATCGACATTTTAATTTCCTTGTAGCTTTTCTGCGACGCCCACGATCACGATTATAATTGGTAGCAATTCTTAACCAAAAACTCTCAGTTTTTGATCAATTCCCACAATTGGATCCTTTGAAACATGGAGCCATGATTGGATAAGAAGTATATCTTCATCCCTTTAAAATACCTCTCGAGATTTTTTTAACAGGACAACTTTCTTCTTTTTTAATATCGACTTAAGTTGATATTGGTGGAACTTGACTTTCGAACATAGACACATTCGGTGTTTCTAGTTCATGACGAAAAAATTTCATAAACTGTTGAACATAGGGAGGAGTTTGGTGACGGGAAAAATGCGACAGAGTGTTTTCGGTTGGTGACAAAAAAAATGCGGTGGAGTTTGTTGGCATCGATGAGAATTGAGAATTTTGAGGACTAGGAATTTGATAACTTTGCATGAAATTGAACATAGATTGTTGGTAATTAAATTGATTATGATCTATTTGGCCTAAACAGTATTAATTTTGAAGTAAAAGATAAAAATTTAGGTAAAATATATTGTCAAATGAAGGCTAATGAAAATAAATTGTAAGAGAAAAATTTAAAAATTTAGAAGAAATTGAAAACTTAGAGAAAATAAAAATGTGAAAGAAAATTTGTGTAAAAAATTTCAAATACGATGTATTTATAATTAACAAAAAATGTTAAAGAAATGAAGGAAAAGAAAAGTCGTTGAAACTTCACTTTTAAATTTTTTAATCCAAAGTGTTGTTGCAGTGCAATGCATCGGTTGATCAATCTGGCCAACTCCAATGACTTCATTTTTGAAACATAGGATGGACATGCAAGAAAAACCAAGAAGAATCCTCCGTCGAAGGTACTCTTACATCAACTACCTACCAATTAATCAACTACTTACCAATTAATGGAGAATGCTTATGCATTCCCCATTTTACCCTCTCCTGGAAAAAAAATTACACTACAAAAAGGGTTACTTGGTAAATCAATATATACCACTAAATGACCAATGACATTCACCACATTTTCCAAGTGTCATTATTTTCTTTAAACCAAATATGGAGGGAAAACTTTAACCGGTAAAAGCTTGCTTCTGGGTATATCCAATGAATCCTACACTACATCACATAGATGACATAAAGCAAATCATTTTCTGTTCCAGTTTCTTCAGCTTTCTTCATCTTTTTCTGTTTGTGTTTCTTCATCTTCTTTTACAGAAAGGAAATAGTTTCCAGAAAGCAAATCGTTTCCCTTCCACTCATCACCGGTTTGTTACATCGCCGACTCTCCTTTTTCTGTTCTTCTTTGTTGTTTATACTCCTCTTTTTGTTCTTCTTTATTGTTTATAATGTTGTTTTTGTGAATCTTAGGCTTCTTCACCATGTCAAGGCCACCTATTTCAATCAGTGACTTGCAGCCTGAAAACAACGTCTGGAAGCTCGCCATTCGTGTAGTGGATCGTGGACTATTAAAGAGCATAGCGGAAACATCACATCGAAGGTGTGGTTCAAGACTCAAAGGTATCTTCTTTTTGACTATGCTCTTTCAATGACTTCTGTTATGTTGGTTTTTTTCGACACATTGCCTTGGATTTGAAGGGTGATAAAATACATGTTGTTACCCGTTCTCGAGAACTTGAGACATGGAAACAATTGTTACAGGCAAACAACACTTACATGATATATAATGGTGAAGCTGAAGAATGACCTACCATTGAAGGTTTGTGACAACAACTTCAAGCTCTTTTCGATCTTTGGAATAACGATTATCCAGTTGACATTCTTGAAATACCACCTCAGACGTTCTAGTTCAAGCCAATCCAAGATTTCCTTAATGGTGACTTTGATGTTGACCGTGTTTATGGTAACTAACTGCTGTTATAAATTATTTTTCCTATGTCTACCACTTCTTCTTTTTTTACACTTTTACCATTTATAACTTTGTTCACATTTTAATTTCTCAGATGTGATTGGGATCCTACAAACTGTGACAAGGAGTCAAGTAACTGGAGCTAGAAAGAAAGCATGTGTTAATCTGACCTTGACAGATGAAAGGTTTATAATTAGTTCTTTTACAATCCAGAATTTAATTTGACATCGACTGCTTTTTGGTTTGCTGTTTTTTCTTACGCATACGGTAGCAAATGGAAAGCTTTACATCTCTAATGCTGGGAATGGATCCAAACTTCTGATTAATTTGGACCATCCTCAAGTGGCAGATTTGAAGGCTAGGTACGTAATATTTCATGCATAATCACTTATACAAACTCACTGCCAATATTCACCTATCCTGTTAGAAATTCTGTTTTTTTAAGTAGTTTCTTATTACATCACAGATGTGTTGATGTTAAACCTTCACAAATGACTTCCCAAACACGATCAATGAGTTCATGTTCTCAGGGTCAGTTTGATGACAGATGCTTCTCCAATGTTCAGGATGTCATATCAATTGGAGATATGATCTGTTTGACTCAGGTAGTACTGTATTTTGCATTATTTGCCTTCATGATTCTCTCAAATGAATGACATCTTATTTTCGTTGCTATTGTAGGAGATGTTTGTTAATACTGTTGGGGAAACTAAGCGTTTCAGACCAAACCGTTTTGGGTGGTATTATGAACTCTGTGCGACATGTAACAAAACCAACCAAACATCTGGTTGTCCATTCCAATGCGGCTGTTCAGAAAACAGTTCCAAACCAATAACGAAGTATATTTTTTTTTTGATGCTTTCCTTATTATACCAGCTCTTCTCATTACTTATGGTTTAAACGTAACTAACTAATTATAACACTTTTCACACTTCGTAGGTATAAGCTTGAAGTTGAACATGACAAGAAATCTGGGTTTTTGGTTTTTTTGGGATAAAGAATGCATTCCTTTGGTTGGGATGACAGCTTTTGATCTGAGACAGTTGATGAAAAAGGTTTGAACCGTTGTTATCAACTACCTACCAATTAATGGAGAATGCTTATGCATTCCCCATTTTACCCTCTCCTGGAAAAAAATTACACTACAAAAAGTTTTACGTGGTAAATCAATATATACCACTAAATGACCAATGACATTCACCACGTTTGCCAAGTGTCATTATTTTCTTTAAACCAAATCTGGAGGGAAAACTTTAACCGGGTAAAAGCTTGCTTCTGGGTATATCCAATGAATCCTACACTACATCACATAGATAACATAAAGCAAATCGTTTTCTGTTCCAGTTTCTTCAGCTTTCTTCATCTTTTTCTATTTGTGTTTCTTCATCTTCTTCTACAGAAAGGAAATCGTTTCCAGAAAGCAAATCATTTCCAGAAAGCAAATCGTTTCCCTTCCACTCATCACAGGTTTGTTACATCGCCGACTCTCCTCTTTTTGTTCTTCTTTGTTGTTTATAATGTTGTTTTTGTGAATCTTAGGCTTCTTCACCATGTCAAGGCCACCTATTTCAATCAGTGACTTGTAGCCTAAAAACAACGTCTGGAAGCTCGCCATTCGTGTAGTGGATCTGTCGACTGGTAAAGAACGCAACGGGCAACATCACATCGAAGTTGTGGTTCAGGACTCAAAGGTATCTTCTTTTAGCCTGAAAACAACGTCTGGAAGCTCGCCATTCATGTAGTGGATCTGTGGACTATTAAAGAACGCAACGGGCAACATCACATCGAAGCTGTGGTTCAGGACTCAAAGGTATCTTCTTTTTGACTATGCTCCTTTAGTGACTTCTGTTATGTTGGTTTTTTATGACACATTGCCTTGGATTTGAAGGGTGATAAAATACATGTTGTTACCCGTTCTCGAGAACTTGAGACATGGAAACAATTGTTACATGAAAACAAAACTTACATGATATATAATGGTGAACCGCTGAAGAATGACCTACCATTGACGGTTTGTGACAACAACTTCAAGCTCTTTTTCGGTCTTTGGAACAACGATTACCAGTGACATTCCTTAAATACCACCTCGACGTTCGATTCAAGCCAATCCAAGATTTCCTTAATGGTGACTTTGATGTTGACCGTGTTTATGGTAACGACTCATTATAAATTATTTTTCCTTATGTCTATCACTTTTTACACTTTTACCATTTATAACTTTGTTCACATTTAATTTCTCGGATGTGATTGGGATCCTACAATGTGACAAGGAGTCAAGTATTGGAGCTGGAAAGAAAGCATGTGTTAATCTGACCTTGACAGATGAAAGGTTTGTAAACAGTTTACCTTTAGTTTTGGTACCGTTTTGAAAATACGGGTATGTCATCCTATTTATTATCACTATGATAACACATTTTTACATTCATTAAATAGTGAAAACGAAGTTTACGTTACACTCTGGGAATCATATGCAAATCAATTCATGGCGTATACTGCTGAAACTGAGCCAACAGTTATCATACTCACACACGGTTGGTGTCGGCAAAGTTCGGGTAAGCAATAATTCCAGAATCTTATGGCGTATTGTTAGTTCTTTAACAATCCAGAATTTAATTTGACATCGACTGCTTTTTGGTTTGCTGTTTTTTCTTGCGCATACGGTAGCAAATGGAAAGATTTACATCTCTAATGCTTGGAATGGATCCAAACGTCTGATTAATTTGGACCATCCTCAAGTGGCAGATTTGAAGGCTAGGTACGTAATATTTCATGCATAATCACTTATACAAACTCAATGCCAATATTCACCTATCCTGTTAGAAATTCTGTTTTTTTAAGTAGTTTCTTATTACATCACAGATGTGTTGATGTTAAACCTTCACAAATGACTTCCCAAACATGATCAATGAGTTCGTGTTCTCAGGGTCAGTTTGATGACAGATGCTTCTCCAATGGTCAGGATGTCATATCAATTGGAGATATGATCTGTTTGACTCAGGTAGTACTGTATTTTGCATTATTTGCCTTCATGATTCTCTCAAATGAATGACATCTTATTTTCGTTGCTATTGTAGGAGACGTTTGTTAATACTGTTAGGGAAACTAAGCGTTTCAGACCAAACCATTTTGGGTGGTATTATGAACTCTGTGCGACCTGTAACAAAACCAACCAAACACATGGTTGTCCATTCCAGTGCGACTGTTCAGGAAACAGTTCCAAACCAATAACGAAGTATAATTTTTTTTTATGCTTTCCTTATTATACCAGCTCTTCTCATTACTTATGGTTTAAACGTAACTAACTAATTATAACACTTTTCACACTTCGTAGGTATAAGCTTGAAGTTGAACATGACAAGAAATCTGGGTTTTTTGTTTTTTGGGATAAAGAATGCATTCCTTTGGTTGGGATGACAGCTTTTGATATGAGAGAGTTGATGAAAAAGGTTTGAACTGTTGTTATCAACAACCTACCAATTAATGGAGAATGCTTATGCATTCCCCATTTTACCCTCTCCTGGAAAAAAAATTACACTACAAAAAAGGTTACTTGGTAAATCAATATATACCACTAAATGACCAATGATTTTCACCATATTTGCCAAGTGTCATTACTTTCTTTAAACCAAATCTATAGGGAAAACTTTAACCGGGTAAAAGATTGCTTCTGGGTATATCCAATGAATCCTACACTACATCACATAGATAACATAAAGCAAATCGTTTTCTGTTCCAGTTTCTTCAGCTTTCTTCATCTTTTTCTGTTTGTATTTCTTCATCTTCTTTTACAGAAAGGAAATTGTTTCCAAAAAGCAAATCGTTTCCCTTCCACTCATCACCAGTTTGTTACATCGCCGACTCTCCTCATTCTGTTCTTCTTTTTTGTTTATAATATTGTTTTTGTGAATCTTAGGCTTCTTCACCATGTCAAGGCCACCTATTTCAATCAGTGACTTGCAGCCTAAAAACAACGTCTGGAAGCTCATTATTCGTGTAATGGATCTGTGGACTGTTAAAGAACGCAACGGGCAACATCACATCGAAGCTGTGGTTCAGGACTCAAAGGTATCTTCTTTTTGACTATGCTCTCTTAATGACTTCTGTTATGTTGGTTTTTCATGACATATTGCCTTGGATTTGAAGGGTGATAAAATACATGTTGTTACCCGTTCTCGAGAACTTAAGACATGGAAACAATTGTTACAGGAAAACAACACTTACATGATATATAATGGTGAACCGCTGAAGAATGACCTACCATTGAAGGTTTGTGACAACAACTTCAAGCTCTTTTTCAATGCTTGAACAACGATTACCCAGGTTGACATTCCTTAAATACCACCTCAGACGTTCCAGTTCAAGCCAATCCAAGATTTCCTTAATGGTGACTTTGATGTTGACCGTGTTTATGGTAACTAACTGCTGTTATAAATTATTTTTCCTATGTCTATCACTTTTTTTTACACTTTTACCATTTATAACTTTGTTCACATTTTAATTTCTCAGATGTGATTGGGATCCTACAAACTGTGACAAGGAGTCAAGTAGCTGGAGCTGGAAAGAAAGCATGTGTTAATCTGACCTTGACAGATGAAAGGTTTGTAAACAGTTTACCTTTTGTTTTGGTACCGTTTTGCAAATACGGGTATGTCATCCTATTTATTATCACTATGATAACACATTTTTACATTCATTAAATAGTGAAAACGAAGTTGACGTTACACTCTGGGAATCATATGCAAATCAATTCATGGCGTATACTGCTGAAACTGAGCTAACAGTTATCATACTCACACACGGTTGGTGTCGGCAAAGTTCGGGTAAGCAATAATTCCAGAATCTCATGGCGTATAGTTAGTTCTTTTACAATCCAGAATTTAATTTGACATCGACTGCTTTTTGGTTTGCTATTTTTTCTTGCGCATACGGTAGCAAATGGAAAGCTTTACATCTCTAATGCTTGGAATGGATCCAAACTTCTGATTAATTTGGACCATCCTCAGTGGCGATTGAAGGCTAGATGCGTAATATTTCATGCATAATCACTTATACAAACTCACTGCCAATATTCACCTATCCTGTTAGAAATTCTGTTTTTTTAAGTAGTTTCTTATTACATCACAGATGTGTTGATGTTAAACCTTCACAAATGACTTCCCAAACACGATCAATGAGTTCGTGTTCTCAGGGTCAGTTTGATGACAGATGCTTCTCCAATGTTCAGGATGTCATATCAATTGGAGATATGATTTGTTTGACTCAGGTAGTACTGTATTTTACATTATTTGCCTTCATGATTCTCTCAAATGAATGACATCTTATTTTCGTTGCTATTGTAGGAGATGTTTGTTAATACTGTTGGGGAAACTAAGCGTTTCAGACCAAACCATTTTGGGTGGTATTGTGAACTCTGTGCGACATGTAACAAAACCAACCAAACACAGTTGTCTATTCGGTCGGTTGTTAGAAGCAGTTCCAAACCAATAACGAAGTATAATTTTTTTTTGATGTTTTCCTTATTATACCAGCTCTTCTCATTACTTATGGTTTAAACGTAACTAACTAATTATAACACTTTTCACACTTCGTAGGTATAAGCTTGAAGTTGAACATGACAAGAAATCTGGGTTTTTTGTTTCTTTGGGATAAAGAATGCATTCCTTTGGTTGGGATGACAGCTTTTGATCTGAGACAGTTGATGAAAAAGGTTTGAACCGTTGTTAATCATGATAATTCATACTATTGTTTTCAATACAACTATCAATTAAAAATACCCGTATTCATAAAATCATCAACATACACCTTAATACATTATAATCATAGCTTACAATTATCCTATTACATTATAAATACAACTTTATATGGAATTTTCAAATACATGTCATTCGTATAGTAATGATATCCTCCTTCTTTAGACATTTAAAAAAAGACAAACTCTGGATTATAACCTCGTAATATATAGAAATTTCAAATGCAATTTGTAACAACTATTTTGTGTTAGGTGTTTGGTTACACATCTAACTTTGAACGTGTATTTTGTGTTATGTCTTTGCTATATAGAAGCACAATGAACATCTTTATAGTCAATTGTACTTTCATGGATGTATTAAAAGTAACATTTCTATTTAATTATTATCTATCTATCATTTTCCATCCTGTTGTGAATTATTCATTTTGGATGTTGTGTAGGATCATAGCAGACCTCTCTTTCATAGGGCAAATCCTTTTAACCAAATAAATTTCACCTTCACTATTTTGCAGCTGTAATTACGTTTTGGATTATATTTTACAGTTGTAATTACGTTTTCAATTTCACTTAATGACCATTTTGCAGCTGTAATTACGTTACAATTTCACTCTCTGCCTAATACAACACTTCCTCATCCTAAAGTATAGTTACATTATTTTAGTAGTTGTTAGATGATTGTACCATATTGAAGTTCTGCAGTTATCCTATAATACATTGATACATTCCTATTCCCATTTTTTAAAATACTGTCACAACTTAATTATTTATAACATACTTGTCTTAGTCAACTCTTTCTTTGATAAACCAACCTGCAAGGCAATTAATGTTTGCCTCATGACAGTACCTGCTCATGTACTATACCTTTGTTTTTTTATTTCCTACCTATACATTCGTCAATCAGTAATAAAGTACTCTGATTAGACAACAACACTGCTCTTGGGATAGCTGCAAATAAAAACTTTTTGGAACTGTGATATCTTTTGGACAGTGAGGTGCATGCTTTACTGCTTTTATTTACTGCATCCTAGGAATAAATGGTATAACTTCTGAACAAGCATTAATTGCAGTTTTGTTTTATACCTTATAGTTTATTTCACCAACAATATAACACAAACAATTGGTTTGCATCAAAATGTGAATGA
Organism: Vicia sativa; assembly: GCA_021764765.1. NCBI lineage: Eukaryota > Viridiplantae > Streptophyta > Magnoliopsida > Fabales > Fabaceae > Vicia > Vicia sativa. Next base: position 218,619,354 of record CM038796.1, on the reverse strand, counting down.
CATCAATCCGGTTATACCATAACAACATATTTACAATTATCACACTTTTTCTATACAATTTTATAATATAAAGTGGAAACTAACACTCCGATCACACTTTTTTACATTGTTTAACAAATTAGTAAAAACTAACACAATTGACTTATTTTTACATGCTTTTCAAGCTGAGCAACTTCCATGGTGAGAACAGTAGCCACAGGATTTTCAAACTTCTGTTTAGCTGCCACAATACGCGCCACAACTTCGTGATAAAGCATATCCCGCAACCTGCTTTGCATGACAAACGAAATTGTGAGTTTTCTGGTATTAGTTATACCAATACCTATTTATAGTTTTCTCATATGAGTTTTCTGGAATTGAGAGTTACCTGTTTGTATGTCCCTACTATTACCTCCTATTGGTTCATTGAATGCTTTGTTCCACCATTATTGTTCTAGGCACAAAGTTGTTTACAATGATTAATTGTCAAAGTTTTATAGTGGATGCATCAATGTTTTACTGTCATAGTTTTACAGTGGATATATGCATCAACATTTTAATGTCAAAGATAAATAACTATTGTGTCAAATGTTAGACGGTGTGGCAAGTGACTAACAAACCTACAAGACACCTTCGTTCTTATGCATCGACACAAGTGACTTGATGCATTGATACAAGTGGTTTTGTATTGATCCATACTGTGTTGAAATTAATTCCAGAGAGTTAAATTGAGTATGAGTGGATGCGAATTTCGTATGCATCGATACATGGTTTGTTACTTATGTCATCCATTTATATATGCCTTCCTATTAGGTGCCTCATACGACGATACGGCCAATCCTACTACTCAAGCAATCAAAAGAAATCGGGATCGTCCCACGGATAAGGCTGGATTTCACGATAGAGTCTTCAATGTTATGCACAATAATCATACATATGACTTCACAGCAAATAGGTCTCCCTCCCCACTGTCGGAAAAAGTGAATAAGTAAATTTTCCACTACTTATAACATTCTGTGGTAATAGAAAATTCTTTTGTACTTATAAACCATGTTCCATTACAAGCAAGACTGTAAACTCTCGCCAACCAACAATTATCCAAGCACTTCACGTCGTTCAAATACACTTGGTTCAACCTCTACTCCTACTTGTCCAATTTTTACACCCACTGTTAACCTGGATTTTGATAGTGACGATGAAAATGACAATGATTTTGATTACGATCCATTTTACGGTAAATACATTTCTCTTTTACCAAATCAATTAAATTAAACATGTCAATATAATATGACTCCAATATTGCTTACTGCGTAATAACGGTAAAAGTTGTTTAAACAGTTCCCGAATCAGATGATGATTCCTCCTTAGACAACGAAGATATGTTGCCACGTTTTGCCTCTGCAGACAACTATGACAACAACCGACATGGTAAGTTTTGGACTAAACCTGTTCAATAAAATTTCAAAGATGTCTTATTTCACTGTGTGCTTCTATATAATTTATAAAAGGTCTCCTGTTCACTATTTTTATTATTCCTCTTAACAGGTTATTGCGATTTGGGTGATGCACTTATTGAGTGTAGACATTGTAATGGGTTGATGTGGTATCAAGAAAGAATGGAAAAACATAGACATTTTGCAAATCCAAAGTATACCCTATGTTGTGGAAATGGCAAGGTTCAACTTCCATTATTAAAACATCCTCCTATTGTTTTATCACATTTGTTGTTAGATAGAGACGCCAAAGATAGTAAAAACTTTCAACAAAATTTGCGCACTTATAACATGATGTTTTCTTTTACGTCACCTGGTGCAAAGTTGGACAACAAATTCAATAATGGTAGGGGACCACCAACAATACGGATTCAAGGTCAAACATGCCATCGAATAGGCTCTCTTTTGCCTAACGAAGGACAACCACCTAAATTTGCACAACTTTACATATATGACACCGAAAACGAAGTTACTAACAGGATGAATGGACTAAGGTATGCAAATATTCCTTTATAATGGCCCAATCAAGCTTATTTATGTTGCTGCCTAGTAACCAATTGTTATTGTCATTCTAGGAACCAAAACAACATTCAAAAAAAATTATAGAAGATCTTTCTCACATGCTGTATACACATAACATCCATGCCAAAAATTTTCGGATGGCAAGAGACAGACTAAACCAAAGCAACATTCACAATTTGAAGCTAAGATTAATTGCAAACAGAACTACAGACGGTAGAGTTTACAATCAACCAATTGTTTCTGAGATAGCCTGCTTTAATTGTGGGCGACATTGACACGGATGAAGAAAGGGACATCATTATGCAAAAACAAGGTGGGAAGCTGAAACGTATTGATGAATTTCATTCTAGCTACTTAGCTTACCAATACCCTTTAATATTTCCATATGGAGAAGATGGTTATAGACCAAACGTTGCTCACCGAGATCCTGACATATTTGATGACAATCCAAGGAATAGACTTACAATTAGAGAATGGTTGGTTTTTCGATTACCAACAAGAGCTGTAGAGGGTAAAACACTTCTATCTTCTAGGAGGTTATTTCAACAATTTTTGGTCGATGGTTACACCATGCTTGAAGGAGAGAGGTTACAATGGCTTCGAAACAACCAATCCAAACTTAGAGTCACAAAGTTAAACAACCTCACTGAAGAGGCAAACAACAAAGAAACATCTGGTTCTAGCAAAGGAAAAAGAGTTATTTTACCATCATCTTATGTTGGTAGTCGAAGGTTTATGGATCAACTATACTACGATGGCATGGCCATATGTAGTAAAGTGGGGTTTCTAGATCTATTTATTACATTCACATGTAATCCTAATTGGCCTGAAATTCAAAGAGCCCTTCATCCACTAAACTTAAAGCCTCATGATAGGCCAAATATAATTTCTTGAGTATTCAAAATGAAGTTTGACAATCTCTTAGCTGACGTCACTAAAAAAGGAATGTTAGGATCGGTCCTCGCATGTAAGTGCATATTTTTTGTTGCCAATTTATTTTCATTTTTATAACATATCAAAATTAAATCCATATACTAATTTTACAATTTCTACTCATCTCTTACAGACATGTACACAATTGAATTTCAGAAAAGAGGATTGCCACACGCTCACATACTTATTTTCTTGCACCCATCAAATAAATACCCAGAACCAAGTGATATTGACAAAATAATATCTGCTGAGGTACCAGATCCTTTACAAGATCCAAGATTATGAGTTGGTTAAGAATAACATGCTACACAGACCATGTGGTTTAGCTAATCCTAAATGCCCATGCATGAAATATGGAAAGTGCACAAAGTATTATCCAAAAAAGTTTCAAGATGTTACAATTGTTGATCAAGATGGATATCCAATGTATAGAAGGAGAAGTAATGGTCATACAATAGAAAAGAATGGTATCACATTTCACGTGGTCATGTTGTTCCTCACAACCCAAGTTTGTTATTGAAGTATGAAGCTCATATCAACATGGAGTGGTGCAATCAAAGTACTTCAATAAAATATCTCTTCAAGTATATCAACAAGGGTTCAGATAGAATATCTGTTGTTATTGTTCCAAATAATAGTAACGACGAAGGTAATGTTGATGAAATCAAACAATACCTTGATTGTAGATATGTTTCTCCAAGTGAAGCATGTTGGAGAATCTTTTCTTACTCAATTCATGGTAGGAAACCGACAGTTGAGAGGTTATTTTTTCACATGGAAGGAGAGAATTCAGTATATTTCAAAGATCATGAACAAATGGGTAATGTTCTACTAAAGGCAAGTGTTACTGAGTCTATGCTTACGGCATGGTTCGCCGCTAATGCACAATATAAGGAAGCTAGATTATTGACATATGGGCAGTTTGTTTCAAAATTTGTTTATGTCAAGAAAATAAGGTGTTGGAAACCAAGGAAACGGGGGTACACAATAGGGCGGTTAGTTTGGGTGCCTCCTACAATAGGAGAATTATATTACATGAGGATGTTGTTAACTGTAAAAAAGGGTCCAACAAGTTATAATGATCTAAAAACAATTGATGGTTATAAACATCCAAGTTTTAGAGAAGCATGTTTTGCAATGGGATTTCTACAAGATGACAGAGAGTTTATAGAAGCAATAAGAGAGGCTTATGATTGGGGATCTGGTGTATTTTTGCGCAAGCTCTTTGTTACAATGTTGATATCAGCTTCTATGAATCGACCAGAACATGTTTGGTGTAACACTTGGAGGTTATTAGTTGATGGTATTCTTTATGACCAAAGAAGATTGTCAAATAATACAGGTACAGTTACTATCTATTTGAAAACATAAACAATTAACCTAATACATACACTTATTTGACATTATTTGTTACTCCCTCCGTTCCTTTTTAAGTGTCGTTTTAGAAGATTTTTTTTGTTTCTATTTAAGTGTCGTTTTTAACTTTAATGTCATAATTTATCAATTATACCCTTACTTTCTCAATAAATGAGAGAGAGTGTATAAGTGAATTTATTATGAAAGAGAAAATAAATGAGGGTATAATAGAAAAATTAACTCTAATAATCCACTATCTTGGTTGAAGAGCTTTATGCTAAAACGACACTTAAAAAGGAACGGAGGGAGTACTTTTTTAACATGTTTTTATGCAGAATTGTTACTATGTGATGAAGAAATACAGCAACTAACTTTGTTAGAAATAGAAAAACAACTTCAAAAAAACAGAAGAAGTTTGAAAGAGTTTAGACCAATGCCCTATCCAAATGATTATGTGCTTGATTTTCTTGGAAATAGGTTGATATGTGATGAAAGGCAATATGATGTTTCAGCACAAAAGGACATTTATGCAACTTTGTTCCAATCTTTAACAGGTACTTTTAGACACTACTATAAAATTTATTGCAGCTTTTTAATTTACAGCTGATTGTTTCCCTTAGGACATAGGAAAGCATATGGTCACTAACATCCTAACTATTATATACATAAGTAACTTCATTGCATAAACCCTTTTTCAAACTCAATTATTATTAACAAGAAAACTTAATAAAACAATACCATACTAGACTGAAAAAACAACAGCTATAACACTACTAATCAAACATACATGGAGTTTGGCTTTAGCAGTACAAAAGTAATAGCATAGAATTTAATGCTAATAGCAGTACAAAAGTAATAGCAGTACAAAAGTAATAACATAGAATTTAATACATGGAGTTTGGCTTTAGCAGTACAAGATTCATTACATTTAGAGTTAACACTACAACTTAATACTAATGATATTCAATACCCAAAAGCTAAGCATAGAATTTCAGGCATACAAAACGCATGATAAGCCACCAAACCACTTGATCAGAAATTCCCAAACTTCACAAAATAAAACATACAGAACGACTTCAACAACGATCGACAAGCTCCACAAACATTCCGTCTGGAGGGTTCGTTACGGTGCACATCAATACATCACCAGCACGAAGTTTTCTATCCTTTGCAAATGCATACCACGACTTCCCAATATACATCTCCAAACAGTTCCTCTTAGCGATCAATATCGACAATCATATGACTTCCTACACTCCTCATCTATCTTCTATATAACTTTGTTTGGACAACAAAACCTCTTCAACTACCTTTCTTGGAAAATATTATAGTAAATTGATTGTTAGAAATGAATATTTGTTCTAATCAACAACATGCAAACACATTATAAACAAACTTACAAATACATTGCTTCTAGCTATTTTGGCAGACTTTATCTTAACCTCCCAAGTATAGTCTCCAGCATTGTTGAAACCATCATCGAACTCATCATCGAATCGAGAAACACGAATAACAGTGTTGTCAATGAAATGCAGAAACATCTAAAACTGCAATCGGAATAATACAATAACTGGGTTTCATTTTAACGAACCTGTAAAATTCGTCCTCTGACAAAGAGTCATCCGTATAACTGAAACACATCATCCAACGATTAGCATTTGTATGAAGCTCAACAATTTGGACAGATGAATGAACGAAACATTAAAAAATTAAGCAACCTACCTGGAATCAGAGGATAAGACAATTGCATTGGAGGCCATCGTTGTGAAGGAGAAGTTACAGGCTTGCAGATTTCGTTTAAAAGAATATGCAGAATGACTTTTTAAAGAATGAAACTGTTCAGAGGCCTTTAAATAGAGTGTTTATTTCATTCACATAACTCTTGGTGGGATCGGTGTTCAAGGCTGCAAGAAATGTTTACTTGGAATCCCAACCAAAATATCATGCGTGAATTCAAGTCTAAACAGTAATGATAAACATAGAGTAGTTATTATTATTCTACTACTATGTGATAAAGTATTTAGACTTAATCATTTATATTTAATTAATTTTTTTATTAAATATATTAGACTTTACCTACTATATGCATGTTTTATATGTTGTACTTATAGGAGATAATATTTTTATACATTATATTTGTTAGCTTCCTACATTTCATGAATGACTCAATTGATATTATATAAACACTTAGGTATATATAATTTTTTGTAACTCAAATGAATTCATTTTTTTCATATATTATAATTGACACATACCTAAAGCATGTTTTTTATTTTTATAAATATTATATGCAATTATCTTATTGCATTTAACATTAAGATTTATTATTTTTCAGATGAACAACTACATATCTTCAATGAAATTATGGAAGCTGTGGTTGCACAAAATGGAGGGGTATTTTTTTTATATGGTTACTGTGGAACCGGTAAGACATTTATGTGGAAAACACTTTCAGCGGCTTTGAGATCAAATCGTGACATTGTCTTGAATGTTGCGTCAAGTGGGATTGCAGGTCTACTTTTACCAGGTGGAAGAACAGCACATTCAAGGTTCAAAATTCTTGTTCCTTGTACTGAGTCATCAATTTGTGACATTGCCAAAAAATTCGATCTTGCTGGGTTATTGCAAATAACAAAATTGATTATTTGGGATGAGGCTCCTATGGCTAACAAGTTCTGCTTTGAAGCTCTTGACAAGTCTTTGAAAGATGTAATGGGTAATGGTGAGGTTGGTTGTGACAAGATTTTTGGAGGCAAGGTAGTTGTGTTTGGTGGAGATTTTCGACAGATTCTATCAGTTGTACCAAGAGGAAGTAGGTCTGATATAGTACATTCAACAATTAATGCTTCCTATATTTGGGACCATTGCAAGGTTCTAACACTCACCAAAAATATGCGTTTGCAAACTGGATCAGAAAATAACAATGAGGAAGAGATTGAGAATTTTTCAAAATGGATTTTACAAGTGGGAGATGGTAAAATATCTGAACCCAATGATAGATATGTTGATATTACTATTCCACCTGAATTAATTCTTTCTGATTATTTGGACCCAATTGAGAAGATTGTTACAAGCACTTACCCAAATCTCATTGAACATTTCAAGGATTCAAATTATCTACAAAGTCGAGCTATTTTAGCTTCAACAATAGAGATTGTTGATGAGATAAACGACTACATTACAAATCTACTACCAGGTTCGAATAACAATGTCTTCTACTAATAAAAATGGAACTTTTGTGTTATTATTATATTCATGTCATTCATATTTTTATTATATGCAGGTGATGTAAAGGATTATCTGAGCAGTGATTCAATAGACCGATCTGAAGCTAATGACAATGAGGCCTTCGAGCATTTAACACCTGAATTCTTAAGTTGTTTAAAGACATCAGGTTTACCAAGTCATTCTTTGAAATTAAAGATTGGCACAACAATTATGCTCGTAAGGAATTTGGATCAATCTGAAGGTCTATGCAATGGCACAAGATTAACAGTAACTAGGCTTGCAAAATGCAAATCACGTCATTGAGGCTAGCATTATATCTGGTACCCATATTGGTAATACAATTTACATCCCAAGGATGTCATTGTCTCCTTCACAATCTCCTTGGCCTTTCAAGCTTATTAGAAGACAATTCTCAATTATTGTATCTTTTGCCATGACTATAAACAAATCTCAAGGCCAATCTTTGGATTTTGTTGGTTTATATCTGTCAAAAGACGTCTTTAGTCATGGACAATTATATGTTGCCATGTTTAGAGTCAAAAGCAAGACAGGTTTGAAGATTTTAATTCACGACAAAGACAAACTCCCATTAGATCATACAACCAATGTGGTCTTTAAGGAGGTCTTCCACAATGTTGTCTAGGTAAAGTTTCTTACTCTATATATTTCATTTTTATATTTATCTACCTGTTTCTCTACAAATTCTACCGTAATGTTATTATTTTTCCATAAACACTTACCACAATATACAAAATTACAAATTTGAAATTTCTATTACCATCAGCACGGAACAACATTTCCATCTCCATGAAATACATAATATGGGGGATGATTACTTTCAAGCGGAAACAACATTTCTTCATCTATGTTATTCTTTTTGTTAGGAATTATTTGGACCTAAATTTGTAATGTCTTCTATATTTTAATTTCTAATTACTATTATTTTTTGATTTTTAACTTACATTTCATTTCATTGTAATTTTTTTTGTGAGTAATTATTGATCCTATAATTTTAATGTTTTCTTTAATTTGATTTCTATTTACTATTATATTCTAATTACTACCTTACATTTCATTTTATTGCAAATATTAAACAAAATTTTACTTAAGGGTCTTCCACTAATTTTATTATTATGATTGACCAACTGACAATTGAAATTTGAAACATTTTCATGGTAATACGCCAGACTCATTCAATTATCCTCCCATTGAAAATGATCTAATAAAATTTACTATCACCAAACTTTTAAATATACAATACCTCATTCTTTTCTTACTTTTTTACCTTCAATTTTTTCACTTTTACTTTTCATCTCTTAATTCAAATTTCAATTCCCCCATATTTCTTTTTCTCATTCTTTCTTACTTTCATTTTAAATTCTCTCTCTCTCTTCATTTTCTTTTTCCTTTTTAATCTTTTTTTAAAATGTTAAAATTTCAAAACATAAAATTTAGTCTAAAAAAACATAATTATATTATAATTATTAAAAAATAATTTGATAATTATTGGAAAACAATTCAATTATAAAATTTACAAATTATTTTATCAAATTATTCAAACAACTAATGTGTGATTATCAACATAATACTTAATTTCTTTTTAATCAATAATTATCTTTATTTGAAAACACAACTCATGTAAAAAAATTGGAATGACAGTGTTAACTTTGAGCCCCACGTTCCCATGGAAAACATTAAATGATATACCAAAAAGATGAATTACAATCACACACATAGATTGAAGTTCGGATTACCTAATGAGATTGTTGTTAATCTCTCCCAAAAATACAAATGCCACGTAGATTGATGATTGTATTTGTAACCTCAAATATAGATCCTACATAGGACAACACAAAAAAGTGGTCGAATCTTAGTATTCCAACCACACATCTCTCATCACACAATTCCACTTCACTGCTCTATCACCAAACAACCAACCACTTGCAACTAACAATGGCAATGGAGATCACTGCTATGGCTTCACCAACAACAAGACCCTCTCTTCCATCTCCTTCCACCTTCACCAAGTCTCAACATAGACGCCTCCACAACATATCATTACCAACATCAACCACCATTTCACTACTCGCTCTTTTCACCCCTCCAAATGAAGCTAGAGCTGCTGTTACAATCTCCAAGGACCAAATTGTTTCTTCTATCACCCAAGTAAGTTTTTCTCCCAAAGTTTCAAACTTTACTAAATTTCATCAATTTATAAGCATACCCAGTTGCTAAAATTGCATGTTTTTTTTTTATATAAAGGTTGAGCAGACTATTGATCAGGTTCAGGTGGTAGGTTCTGATTTTTTGGATACAGCACAGCGTGTTGCTGGAGCTATTGGGAATGTTTTGAAGCCTGGCTTCGATACTGCTCTGCCAATTGTGCAGCAGGCTGGTGAAGAGGCTCTGAAAATTGCTTCACCAGCTTTCTCTGAGGCTTCTAGGAAGGCTCAAGAAGCACTTCAAAGTTCTGGTGTTGATACTCAACCTGTTCTGAGTGCTGCTAAGGTTTGCTTAATTAATTGAATCTTTCTATGTTATTTGAGACCAATTTTCTCTGGTTTGATGATGACTCCTACTCACCTGTTGCATGGCAGTGTTAGTTAACATTTAGGGGGATGTAAGTGTTTGCAATGTTGAATTTCCTTCCTATTGAGCAATAATGTGCTAATTAAACTTTTGGATTCCAAATACATTCTCTTTTATGTTTCTGCTTTTATAGATGTCGAGTGTGACTCATGCGGTAATAAGCGGGCAGACCCTTGAACGGGGTGGAGCGAGAGCAACTACCCTTTGGGTTTGGCCAATTCGATTGTTTAGTCATGGCTAGGAGAGTTGAGCGTGGAAGGGGGTGTAGGCCATACGATATGACTCGGGTGTAAACTATTGGAAAAAACCCAATCCCCACATTGGTTAAACATAGAGCCTACAAATGGTTTGTATAGAGTAAGACTCATCATCTTACAAGTCGGTTTTGTTGGGATGAGCTAGACCAAACTCTAATTCTAACATGGTTTTAAGAGCATATCGTTCGGGGCACCCACCAATATTCGTACTTTAGAATTCAACTACAACTTCGATAAGTTGCTTGATAATTGAGGAACCAATCAGTTTATCAACCTGATCCAAATATGTAATCTTTGATTTTAGACAGTGGCAGATGCTGCACAACAAACTACCAAAGTGATTGAAGGTGCCAAGCCAATAGCCTCATCAACCATTGAAACTATAACTTCTTCAGATCCCACCGTGATTGCTGGAACAGCTGGAGCACTATTTGTTGCATATCTACTGTTTCCTCCTATCTGGTCTGTCATCTCATCCAATCTTCGCGGTTACAAAGGTACAAACTACCCTTGATATGTCAATGTTGCCATTTTTTTGTGCCTCTAATGGTTACACAAAGCATTGCTCTTGTGATTTTCCAAGCTTCTTGTGTCAAACTGCAATTTTCTTCGTCTGATGCATGTGCTTTCCTTGCAGGAGACTTGACACCAGCTCAAACACTTGATGTGTTATGCACACAAAACTATATTTTGATTGATGTAAGGACGGAGAAAGATAAGGACAAGGCCGGTATCCCTCGCCTTCCGTCTAGTGCTAAAAACAAAATGGTTGCCATTCCGTAAGTGCTTTCCCTCTAGTTCTCATACTTACTACGACTCGTATTTAGATTCTTGTGGAAATCACACATTTGATGCAGTCATGCAATTTAGACTGTGAAATAAAGATCAGGTGGCTTACGTTCCCACGTCAATAAATTGAATCCATATCGCCGATTGCATGATAGTGTGAATGCTTGATTTCTTGAATGAAAGAAGTACAAATCCAACACGAGCCTTATCCGCTTATTTATATAATGATCTACATGTTAGAATTAGTTGAAAGTTAAAATTTGTCAGCAAATAAGGATCACTATAATATGACTATACTCATTTGCAATAAACTTTTCACTATATCAGTTGTTGCTTTTATTTTAACTCAGATTGGAAGAAGTGCCAAGCAAGATAAAAGGACTAGTGAGGAATGTGAAGAGAGTGGAAGCTGAAATAGCAGCATTAAAGATTTCATATCTAAAGAAAATCAACAAAGGCTCCAACATTGTGATCTTGGACTCGTAAGTTTCCTTCCAAATCCATCCTATTATATACGAACTACTGACTCAAACACGGTTGCAATACTAACACATTGACACATAATAATTTCAAAAATGGAATTATTGAATGCAACAATGCTTATCGTTGTCATGCCAATATATATCGTTTTGGACATTCTTTCAAGACTTATTAACGTCTTTCCTAGTGTTAACTAGTGATATTTCGACCAAACTTGATATATAGGTACTCGGACTCAGCAAAGATAGTTGCAAGAACGCTAACGAGGCTTGGATTTAAGAACTCATGGATTGTTGGTGATGGATTTTCTGGAGGCAAAGGATGGTTACAGAGTAGATTAGGAACGGATTCGTATAAGTTTTCGTTTGCAGAGGTGTTGTCACCATCTAGAATCATACCTGCAGGTGTTAAAAGTTTTGGAACAACCAGCAGGCAATCTAGTCAGAAACTTCTTCCAGGAGCTGACTGAGATTGTTTTTCCTCACTCAATACTGAACTCTCTCAAATATATATGTGCCTTGATTAATCAAGTCCTTCAAATTATATTCATTTGATTAAATCTCACTTTTAACCTCTTCCACTTACACGTCGCGATCACCTAGAACTAGTGCCAGACCCTTAACATTGGACGCACCTTAAATAATCAGGTTCCTGTTTTGGAGTATAACACAGATTTATAAATTACATGGAATCTATATTTAGGATTCAAAATTCTAAACAAAAGCTACACTCAGATTCAAAATTGTTGATCATATTCAAGAAGAAAAATACTTGAATGTATTCTCTCAAAGATGTCGTGAGTTTCATTCGGTGTCATGATATTGGGCTCAACAAATACTAACTCCATAGGAATCCAACTGTGGAGAAAAAAAATTATAAATGATTGTCACATTAGATTTTGACCGGTGGGACAAAGAATGAACACAAAAAAGTAAATGATTTTCACATTAGATTTCCACACAAGTAATTTTTCAATTCACTATATTTCAAAAGTTGTTATAAAATACTTCCTTTGTTTCAAAATGTGTGGTTTTAACAAATAAAATTTGTATTTCAAAAGTTGTTATAAAATACTTCCTTTGTTTCAAAATGTGTGGTTTTAACAAATAAAATTTGTTTAAAAATAATTGATATTTTTACTCTTTAATGTAGTAATGATTACTATTTTTCAATTATATTCTTTACTTTTTACTCTGAACATTACTTTCAATACATTAATAAGGTTAATTTTGTAAAAATGTAATATCTTATAATAATATTATTGCATTCTTTAATTTGTGCGCAAAAATCTTAAACAACAATCATTTTGAAACGGCTAAAGTATTACAATATAAGTTACAAAAAAAAAAACTTTGAAGTTCTCAAGAACAAACTCTATTTTCTACTCAGTTATTTCTCATTCCCTCCAATTCTTAATATAAGAATCACAAAAACTCTATTTTCTACTCAAGTTATTTCTCATTCCCTCCAATTCTTAATATAAGAATCACAAAAACTCAATGCATTTAAATGTTTACCAAAAGACTACATAATCCCTATAATACAATTCTAAATTACCTTTAATTTATCACTATGATTTCTAACTTATACTTATACCCCTTATGTAATTTATATTATAACAAATGACATAAAAATCATATTTATATCTACCAAAATTTTAATGGCATATATATATATATATATATATATATATATATATATATATATATATATATATATATATATATATATATATATATATATATATAGAGAGAGAGAGAGAGAGAGAGATATTAAATTATATCCGAAGAGTTACACTCGCTCAAACACTTCACTTCGGATTAATATTTTTTTTAAATCAACCGTTGGATTGAAACGTACCATCATATAGATCATACCTATAAAGTTTGAGATTAATCTATAATGATTTACTATACGATCAAGATATCCAAAGATTAACGTCAAAATGGACTTTCACATAACATTAATTTTGATGTAGTTCAATGACATAGTAAATCATTATAGATTAATCTCAAACTTTATAAGCATGATCTATATGATGGTATGTTTCAATCCAACGGTTGATTTTAAAAAATATTAATCTGAAGTGACGTTTTTGAGCGAGTATAACTTATGATGTAACTCTTCGGGTGTAATTTAATCTCTCTCTCTCTCTCTCATATATATATATATATATATATATATATATGTGTGTGTGTGTGTGTGTGTGTGTGTGTGTGTGTGTGTGTGTAAAAGAAAATATGATAAATAGTATATAAAATGTTTTGTTGTCAATATAAAAACTAGGTAAAATAGACTATTTGAAAAATCTTAAATCCTAATGTAAAATAGGCTTTCAACTCAAACCAAATTTTTAAAAAGTTCAAGCCAGACAAAAAAGCCTATAATAGACCATAGCCCAGACTCAAACTTTCAAAGAATTAGTCTGGTCTGACCTATTTTCATCCTCTAAAGGGTATAATTTAATTGGTCTAGTCACTCGTACAAGACATGCATTTATATAGACTTAGGATTTATGAATGATCAATCAATCTTCTTAACAAATTAGATTTTTGCATTAGAAATTGTGTATGGCCAGATAGTATATAGACAATATAAAGTTAAATACGACATCTTGAAAGATTATTTGCATGGATAAATAGTCAGTTTTCTTTGTTGGATATGTGACTCCACAAATAAAGGGGGATAAATTGTGGGGGTTTGAAAAACAGTAATTCAAAAACTTATTGTTTTCATTTTTCAGAGTTAAAAAGCATTTTTGGAAAAAGTGTTTAAATAAAAAGCAGCGGAGAGATAAAAACAGTTAAATAAATTGAAGAAATTAAAGAGATAAGGTTAAGAAGATGACATCGAAAAATAGATGTTCGATCCAAATGAAGTGACTTAATTCTCTCCTAAAGAGTTGATTTTGAGAGTATCTAGTAATGCTTATAAGTTTTTAGTACGTTGAGCTTACAAACCCCTTATACAGAAAAAAAATGAAGTTTTAAGTTAAATTCCAACCAAATACAAACAACAGAGAGAAGCGGTTAGTCTTCCTTTCAAACACGAACTTGAAGCAGTTAGTCCCCAAGCTAAATCGAGATTTCTACATACTTATCTTGAATCAGATGTTGAGTTTTAATCTGGATATCCTCCTAACCAAATCAGAGTTTTACATGTGATGACCATGATCCAAATTGAGATTTTATATCAGGCTAATCTCGAAGCAAATCAGAGTTTTATACATGCTAACAACGAACCAAGTTGAGATTTTGCACCAGGATGATCTAAAACCAAGTGGAGCTTTTACACAGACTAAACTCACGAACCAGACTAGAGACTTAATACTAAATCCCCAAATCAAAATTTTAACAAGTTTAGCTTTGAACCTCAAACAAACACTCCCTTAAGAGGAATTATTCAACTAAGAGAAAAATACCTCTTGGTAAATTTAAAATATCACCCTTTTTAAAATACAAAATCTCACTTAAGCATATAGACTTTCTCTAAGCACTATGACTAAATTAAAGTGAGAGAAAATAGAAATATTTTTAGAGAGAGAGTGAGAAGTGAGATAAAGAACTCATGTTTTGGATGTGAAAATGTTAAAGCAGAGACATCTATTTATAGGCTAGATATTGACACAAAAAATAAAAAGATTCATGAGCTAAATTAATGATCCAATCGATTGGGACTTTAGGTCAATCAATTAGAAGCTCCAAATAATTGTTTACAAAGGCTCACAATGTAAAAAGGGATAAAGATACGTTCCTTCATTAAGAAAATGTTACAATCGTTTATGGACAATTTCTCAGTGACCCAATTGATTGGGTATATGTGCCAATTGATTAGACAATTTAAAAATTTATCCAAAACTATCCTGACAGTTCCTGGTTTGTCTGACACGATGTCAAAACATTTTTAGGTTGTTTTCTTGGAGAATTAGAGGCTTAAAAAAAGTTTAATGTATGTGTCATTTAGCCATTTTATTTTACGAAAAAAGCTATTGTGTTTTTACAAAACATTGATTACTCAGACATGACTAGCAAACTTTCACACTTTGAAGCTTCAAGACTTTACGAATAAACCAATCATATAAGCACTTTCTTGAATATTCTTGAGATAAGGCTTGATAAATCTTCGCGTTGGGTGTCATCATCTAAGAATAGAGATAATCAAAATCCTAATTCATCTGCTTAATTTGGAGAAAACTTTGAACAAAACTGTCTTGTGCATCTTTGATTGCTTGACATAAAAGATTTCGTCTTCAGAAGTTATCATCGTCACAAGTTGAAATCAATGAAACTAAGTTGTCATCATGAAAAACACATTGTAAAAAACAAACCATGATAGTCATCTTTAGCTTGGATTTCCTCTTTGAGTAACTTACAAAACATGGTTCCACAACTTCTATATAGACTTAGGATTTATCAAAGATCAATAAATCTTCGTAACAAATTAGATTTTGCATTAGAAAATTTTTAATGACAAGTATTATAGAAAATATAAAGCTGAATACTACATCTTGGATGATTATGTGACCACCTTTCTCTAAAGGAGGTATTGGTCTAAGAGATATTAAAACAATAAACAAAGCTAGTTATTTATATCTTTTTTGAAATTTGTTGACTATCAATAAACAACTGTCTTTTATGATTATTGTCGCACCCCAAAATTTACCCTCTTCTTTTTATTGCACGCAAATGCATTCCTGTCAGGGGTGTTATGGTTATGGGTTTGAGGTGACTCGTAATGGTTCTTTTACAAGCTATAGAAGATGTTTGCATTCTCAATAATTCCAAGGGATTTAAGATTTACAAAGAATCATCGATCTCCTATGCATCTTTTTAAGGTTTAGTATTTTGGGCCATCTAAGTTTTGGTTTAGATAAAAGATTTGATTCGAGTAGACAGTCATAGAAAGTGCAGAATTTTTGGAACTTTGGTTCTTTAGGATATTTGTAGTGGATTTTGGTCGAGAGAAAATCAAGGCGAATTGAGGATTGTGAGCATTGGTTTTGTTCAAGAATTTGACTCAAGCAAAATTGGAAGATTTATTTGAGATTTCACAGATTAAAGACAAGTTGAGTTTTCTTAATCGAATTGTTTTTCCCATTATTCCATTATCTTTAGGTATTTAGAAACGTTCGGATACTTAACATTTTGAAAATATTTGGGAATTAAAGGTTCAAGACAAGTTAATTTTTCTATCCAATTACTACCAAGGTTGGTTCATGGCATGGGAATTAAGACATGGAATCACCATTTGATTTGCAACATTCAATTGGATGTTATTTTTCCAAGATAACTACAAGTTCAAAATATAGAGTACAAGTTTGGTATTTTTTATTCAAGATTCGATTTGTTGGCAAATTTAAGTTTGAATTATAAGGTTCCAAATTGGATTCACATTTCACAAGTTTACAAGGTTTACAAGTTTGGTAAAAAGTCTTACATACTTTCTAAAGCATTGATGCAAATGAAGCCAAATCCTAAGTTTTTCTAACTAAAAGATTGTTACAATGAGAACTCTAATAGAAATCCTATGCTAACAAGATCTTCATCCCTTGTATCTCTTTATCCTCCATCTCCAAAGCTTCCATGTCGTATTCAAGCTGCTCTAGCCTTGCCATCTCTAAAACTCATCATCATTCATGCAAAAGAAAAATAAGGAAAGTGATTAGAAGTTAGAATAAGAACATGAACAAATTATTCTAGCAAAGGTTTTCCTAAATAATCTCATCATTAGGGAATTCCAGCAAGAATCAGGGGATTAGGGTATGTTTAGATCATGTTCAAGCAACCACAAGCCTCATACGTTTCACTACGTAATCATCGGCCATTCATTTCCATTGCAAATCACAAAGAAAGAACCTTTAATTGATTCACAATGGAAGTACCAGAAGCAAACAACAACTAGTACAAACAACATCCAGTACCATACAACCATTACCAATTCAACAGAATATCCCAAATAAGCAAAGTCAGAAATCACAGAAACATTGGTTCAGTAACAGAAGCAGAATAAGCATTGTTGTGGCCCAATAATTAAAATATAACAAGTTACCACAGTAAATCAGAAATGACCAAGAATCAGTAACAATGAGAATTTGTAAAAAGCCCAAAAACAACATTATTTTTCAGAGTCCAGCAAGCAATTCGTAAGCCCTTTTTTTCTCCAGAAAATCAAGAGTCAAGTAACAACAAAACAGAGGACAGAACAGCCTAAAACCCTAATTTTGCCAAGATATAAGGATGGATTGAACACAAATCAGGGGCGGATACACTATTCAAGGAACCCTAAATCGGCCAACACTAATTTCTAGACCTAAAACCCTAAATTTTTCTCATCATCTTCCTACACAGAAAACCCTTCAGAGACTTTGTTTCAGAAATCATAAAGGTTCTGTTAACAATGAAAGAAGAAGAGGAAAGACATTCAAAAAAGAAATATCTCACCAAGTTAAGGTCCCAGATCGAATCCTCAAGGAGACTCAGGCTCCATTCTCTTACTTTTTCCCTTCACCATCATCAACTGCATCGTAATCACTGTTTCACCGTGAAATAGAGAGCTAGGGTTTTCATTTCCCTTTTTAGATCTAGGGTCAATCTGCAAAAATTAGAGAAAACAGACAGTCTATTAGTAGTCAGAAGCGATGATGAAACAGAAAACCCAAAAATTTTGAGTTTCTGGGCCACGCCGCCGCCGTCGCCCCCATGAGGAGATTTCCGACGCAGCTGCCCTTTTCGTTTTCCGGTGAGGGTCTAACTCAGACGATGACACTTGTCACTGTCTGTTTGGCTCCTTTATCATCCGGTGCATACAGGTTTATGGTAGTATTTGTGTTATTCTTTTTACAACCACTGAATTTCATGGAGTTTAGATCCAATGCTCCAGATTGAAGGCTCATGATATCTATCCTTGGAGTCTCCCTCACAGGACCCAACGAATGGTGGACTTGGACCTTACTGTACTTCCAGCACCCCCCTTTTCAACATAGACAGACCCATTTTCTAAACTCTCACCTTTTAAATTATTTTATTTCATGCAAGTGATTTAATTTTAACTCGATGTATTAAATAATAATTAGTTTCATGATAGTTTTTATTTGATAATTTATCGATTAAACTATTAGTTGATTTTTTATCAAATAAAAAAAATCTATTCTAATAATTATTTAAATTTCCGATTGTATTGTGTGATAATTGCTTATTTATTTGCTTATCCAGTATATATTCACTATTGCACACCTCACCCACAATTAATACAAAAAAAACAACTTCGATTTTCTTTTGATTGGATCATAAGTCAATTTCTTAAAGGGTCTCATAGTTGGGGATTGGCATGGCCATCCTCACAAGGTTAATTAAAGCCCTTGTTGCTTTAATTAATCATAACCCGAACAAATATTGGTCCATATGCCAATTTTCCATGTACATGAGTCTCATAGTTGGGGATAGGAGCACCTATCCTCACGAGGTTAATTAAGTCCATATACTTAATTAATCATAACCCGACTCCATTTCTCATTTCCTTGCGTATCAAACTTCGAAATCCTTTCATAATTAACTTACAAACCTCGATCCAACGTCGAGTGCATTTTCAAAACTCTTTCACAATAAAAAACCCAAGTATTTAAATCGTTGGTTGCTAGACCAATTGTTTAAATGATTGTGCAAATAAACTCTTAGTCTTTAAATCGTTGGATGCTAGTCCAATTTTTTAAAGACTCTTAAAAAATGTGAACTTTGTTTCACTTCACTCTTTCATAAGAAAACTTTTAGGATGATAGACGACTCGTTGAGCATTGAGCTCCTCTTGTTTCTAGTATTTGAATCATAGGATGCTAGTCCTATTGTTCGGTACTTTTCATCCACCTTAAAATTAATTAACTCACTCAAATATTTTTCGCTCATATGCGACTATCAAAACTCTTTTCTTACAAAGAGTGTGCAATAGCCATTTCAAACACGAACGAGGACTTAAGCTTTTCAAACAAACTAAACAAGTCCAAGTTCAAGCATTTGAAATGTCTAAATGCACGATTTTTCTTATAAAACCAACACAACCAATTTAAAATATTTTTGAGAAGAACTACGGAGTTTTGACTTTCCCGTTGCACGAGGGAATACGTAGGCACAAGGTTTTGAGACCGCGACAAACTCAAAATAATAATAAATAAACCTCGTTTCTTTTATTCCTCGATCATAACTTATGAATTAGCAATTTAACACACACACACAAACACTTAGAACTAAATGGGTCCCATCAAGTACGATGGATGTAAGGGGTGCTAATACCATCCCCTTGCATAACCGACTCCCGAATTTGCATCTTTTGGTCACGCAGACCGTCTTATCCGATTTCGTGGGTTTTATCTATAGTTCTCTGTTCTTTTTAGAACAAATAAAATTAGGTGGCGACTTCATTGTTTTTAAAACAACCGATGAAAAAACCAGTCATCACAATTATTAATAGATACTTTAGGCACAAAAAATAATCATGCACCATATTTCTTCTTTAGTATGGCCCGACATTAAACATTATTTTTCCTTTATGGAGAAACATAGTATATGATGTGTCTGTTTGTTTCCACGGTGGGAGTAGAAAAAAGGGTTTTATTAACTCTCCATTTTCTAGCTTCAATATTTTCACGGTAGGGTCCCCCTTGCACCGTGATTTTATGGGTTCCCAAACATGCATGACATGTTGGTAAAGGAAAGAGTAATGATTTATGGACTGACATTTGTTGGAATACAAAATTAAATATTTACACCCACTATTGTCACTAGATATTAATTTATGTAAATCGTTAAGGTCAATTAAATTATTTAAGACATCAATTTAAATGTTCCACATGGCTTATCCATATTGCCTCCTCAAATTTTAGAAGACATTTTGAAGATTAACTTGTCATTTGATAATACTATTGCTTATAAACTCATTTGGACAGGATCTGCATATGATTTATCTTTTAAAGATGTCTATGATTGTATCAAGAGGGATCACACTAAGCCTTCTTGGAAAAAAATTCATTTGGTCTCTCTATATACCATCTATTAAGTCATTAGTGACTTGAAAACTAATGCAGAATATTAGTGCAACAGAAGACAACCTAATTCAAAGCATATGATTATGAGGTATTCTCTATGTAATCATGATGTGAAAACTACAAACCACTTATTTCTTAGATGCATGTACACTTTACTTTTCGGGCATTGGATGGAGCAATTTGTTTGACATGAACATTGATAAAACTAGTAACAAAAATTTATTCAAATTTGCTGGTAGAAGTTGAAGCTCTCAAATTAAAAATCGGATCATGACTCTCTATAATAATTATTGGAAAATTTGGCATACAAGAAATAATATCATGTTTCAAAATGGTAAAATTGACTTTAATAAAGATATTTTTCATGTTAAACAATTGGTTTATGTGACATCTACTTCTTTCAAGGGGCACATTTACGCATCAATTCACGAGTTTACAACTATTAAATGTTTTGACATCAAATATTGACCTCCTCCCGCACCTAAAATCATACAAATTAATTGGTGTTTTCCTAGTCATAATTGGAGTGCAACACGTATGGAACTTCAAGAGTAAAACTTGAGATATCAACTTGTGGTGACATATTTAGAGATATTTATGAACATAATTGGGCACTTTTTCAGTTAATATTAAAGTTTACATCTCCTTTCAAACTAAATTGCATAAAATCATATTTGCTATCGAATATGTTAACGGGAAGAATTGGAGAAATTTTTGATTTGAGACCGAATAAATATTAAAAATTCATATATTTTATAATGTGAATATTGTCTCTTAATATCTTTTAATTAAATAAAAAAAATACTTTAGATACTATAAACTCTTTTAAATTTAAGATATTTCAAATTTTTAGAGAGATCAATGCATATGCATATAAATTAGTCATACAATTGTTTTTTATTACGACATTTTGTGAGATTTACTTACTTTTTTTTTATATATAAAAATAAGAGATAGTTTGGACATGTCCATCTATTTTTTCTGTTAGCTTTTTCATGAGTTAATTTTAATTCTTAGTCTTTTTTGTTTTTATTTTCTTTAATTAATAAATTGGCTTTATTAAAAAATTCAAAGAAAATTTACGATAAATAAATCATATAAATGTTTAAGCATTATTTTAAATAAATTAAAAAATCATGAAAAATTAGATCAAGTATTATTAATGCGTGAATACATTATTTAACCTTACAAAGTTGATTCCATTTAAGCCAAATATTATTAGTGCACCAATCTATTATGTCATATAAATAGTCTTAAAAATATCTCTATAATTTATTGGATTACATATTTTTTAAATAGATATTCATTTAAAATTATTTTAAAGTTTAATGAACATCAATCGTCATTCGTCAGTGAGGTTTAAGGTGGTCATCCGACCGCCCAGGGCTCCTAATATTAAGGAAGTTTTATGGTAATCCCACTCAAAATTGGATCAAGATTAATTCTGATGGAGTTTCTATTTTCTCCTCTAGTTTTTTCGCTTGTGGTGGCTTAGCTAGAGATAGTGGAGGTTATTTTTTGTCGCTTTTGCCATTTTTCTTGATGTTGTTGATTCCCTCGTTGCCAAACTTTCAAGTGTAATGATTGCAATTGAGTTCGCTCATGAAAAAAATTAACAGAATTTGTAGTTGGAATCGGATTTGAAAGCGGTGGTAGATGCTTTTAAACCCCCGTTTACAGTTCCATGGTTGATTAGAAATAGATGGATCAATTGTATTAATTTAGTTTTTTAAAGAAAATTTGTAGTTTCTCACATTTATAGAGAAGAGAATAGTTATGCACATGTCCTTGCTAACTTAGGATTATCCATGATTGATACTTTCTATTTTGATACTCTCCCTAGTTTCTTAAGGATAGATTTTGTAAAGAATAAATTATGTTTGTCTTTCTTTAAGTTCTCTTAATTGTTTGAAGGCTTTGGTATAATTCCCCTCTTTTTTGTGCTTTTTTTTTCTTTCAATTTTATAATCTTGTTAAAAAAACACATACATCATTAGTATAGTTTTTTTTTTACACGATCATCTAATAAAAAAAATTATGAATCTACTAAATTATTTAATTTGTAAAAAACTATCAAAATAACGTGGTGGAATGCGTCTCGTTTATTAGATAACAGTGCATAATTGTGTTCACATCTTCTATTTTCTCATTATTTTATACTCTGGATATTCATTAAACTAAAGAAATATAAAATAAAATTCAAATGTTTTAAAAATTATAACATTGTTACTAGTACTACTACTACGTATAATTAGATCATTTTAAAAATTGGCTTAATTAAATTTTTTTAAAAATCGCATAATAATACTATAAAAATGGGTAATATGTTAGGAAATTTTTTCACCCATCTAGTGGATTTCTCCAATACCTCTGAAAAATAAATAATATTCTTTGTAAGTGCACTTACGAATTCACCTTACTTTTGTACGCTTTATTCATTTAAACATGGTTTAACACATTTCAGGAAAAGTTTCGTAAGTGCACTTACGAATCCACCCAAAAAGGTAAATTCGTAAGTGCACTTGCGAAACCTTTCCTGAATGTGTTAAACCATATTTGAAACTACTATGATTTTTTCACAATAACTCGGATTATGTTTCTGTTTTCAGAAATTCAATTAAGGAGCATTCTATATAAGCAAACCATGTAAATATTAAAATATAAATATTAAGGAGAAAAACTGTCAAAAATATCAAATTACATAAATTGTTCCAAAAAATAATGTGATCAAACAAAATCAAATAAAAAAAATATAAAGACTACTGTGTATGCCTAATCCTGACCCCCGTGCCCTCATTTGCCCGCGATAATGTGTTGCACGCTCTGCCTCAGCGACCATCCTCTCCACCACGGCAACCGCATCGGGTCCGCCATCATGCACAACGTCGTCATCCAACGCCTCCCGTCCAAGCTGGCTGATATGCTGGCAGATGGGTAGTAGATCAATGACATGATCATCCTCGGTCTGCTCGTTCTCCAAGAGCTCCTCATGTGTTGGCCTCGGTGGACGTCCTTCACCCTCCGGTGTCATGTAAGGGTGCGACACTCTAAAGAACCATGTCGCGTACCCCTCCATACAATGCCACATATGGGATGCCTGCATCGACCGACACTCCTCTAGCGCGAAATGATTCTCTCAATCCTGGAAGATGTCATTAGAATCAAACGAAAATAAATAAAAAAGAACCGTATATTTTAATAATAATTATAATACGAAATATAATGATACAAATTATAATACCTGTCCACCCCAAACAAAACGAGCAACATGATCCTGATAATAAATCAAGAGGAATGTGTCATATGGCCATCACGGATAGCCATCATCCTCCGCCTCTACGTGTTCCTCGACATCGTCGTTGGGGACCTCAGCGTTTTCGTTGTCCTGGGTATCCTGGGCCTCCTCCTCCGGTCCTCTACCTCTGATACCTCCTCTTCCTCCTCATGTGCAACAGAGGAAGACGCCTTATGGAGACGACTCCTCCGTGACAATGCGGAAGGTGATGCTATGTCAAGTTATGTCCTTTGTGCCCTTGCCCTTATCTCTTGCTCTCGACGAGCCAACGTTGTCTGGCTTTGCCTACCATATCTCAAACGTGTCATCTGATGATTGTCATTCTCTGTCATTTTCCTTAAATAAACCATTACAATTGTTAGCTTACTAATTTAAAACAAACCAGACAATTCACAAGTTAACTTGCGAATTCACTCATCCTGGGTAAATTCGCAAGTTCACTTGCGAAGTCTCTCTTGGGTTAATTCGCAAGTTAACTTGCGAAACCCCCTTCGTCCAAAAAATTTCAAAACCAGAAACCCAGTCTCAAAACTCCAAAAGTCCTATTTTCCCTACTTCATTTACCTACTATTACTTCATATACTATTAAATTTATACAACCTAACCTAATAGTTTAATAAAATTTCAGAATTTGAATAGAAATAAGTGAAGAAAACTTACACAAATTTGAGCTTGGAGTTGATTTTGGAGGAGTTGAAATGAGTTCAAACGACGAGTTATATTTGAATTGAGTGACTTTGAAGTGGTAGAAATTGCAAGGGTTTGGAGTAAAGAGGTTGAAATTTGGGTATTTTGAAATGAATGGTATTGAGGGTTATTCAGTGTGTTTTTTAAAACAAACGCAGACTTCATAAGTTCACTTACGAATTCGCCTTATTTTTTTGAAAATCCTAGATTATTTCGTAAATGTATTTATGAATTCATCTTATTTTAAGAATTCGGAAGCACACTCACAGAATTTAGAGATATTTTTAGTTTTTCACAGGAAGTGTGGAAAAAACTCATTAAGTAGGTGAAGAAATTTCCAACACATATTGCAGGAGCAGTATGCACTTTGCGCACGGGTGCGTACTCTAGCGGTGTAAGTTCATTCCACTAAAATAAACACGTAATCTGTTATCGTTGTTCCCTCCTCCCTCTTGCAGAACGAAACGAACGCGTTCCATTTCCCGGCGACGGTGAACCTAACATGCTCTTCAATTAGGGTTTCGAAACTCTTGTCAAATTCACTCTTTCAATTTCATTAAACAACGCTTAACATGGCGTCTCTTTCACTTTCATCTCCCAATTTCGCCACCGCTTTCCTCGCCAAGAAACTGTACTCTCTCCATCCCTCTCTCCGATTCTCTATAGTTTATCAGATTAATCACCAATTTATCTGAACGAATTTGTTTTTTTAACAGGCCCCTTCGGGAAATTACGCGGAAACCAACAACAAATTCTGGTGTTTCGTTTCGTACTAGATGCGCGGTGGATACGCCGTATGGAGGTATGGTTTACGTGTTTTATCTTTGAATTTATGTGGATATTTTGAATACTGCAACTTGACTGAGTAATCGATGAAATTGAAGACTAGTAACTAATTATGCATATTCCTATGTATGAAAGAACAAAATTGGTTTTGACATGTTTGTTTTTTCTCAAAAGTATAATTGATTTTTACTTTTAGAATTGATTCTAATTGAAGCTAGGATTTGTAGCTTTTGAGTTTAAACATGATTTTTATACTGAAATTTGTTGTTCAACTCACTTTTACCCAAATGTATCCCAACATAAATCACTTTACATTCAATTCATTTTTAATCAGAGTCAACTCACTTTACATCGAAACGAAACGATGCTTCTATCCTATGGGTTCACAAAGTGCTAGTCTATGGTTCAAATTCTCTCCTAGAGTTTCTTGCATGCTATTATTATGGTTTCTTTGCTTCCACACTTCTATTGAATAGTGGAACTTTATCTAAAACGGAGAGCTTTTGTTTAAAACATGTTGGCTTTTAGTTTTGCATTACTTGCAAGCAAACGATCCTTGGTAATAAATGGAAGCAAGGTCTATATTGAACATTTGTAGCCAGAGGCACGAGCCTTGTCTCTGCTGTTGCTGTACCACTTGTGGGTAAAGGTGGAAATCACTGACCTCTGTTGGTAATAAGCTACTAGGCCGTAGCACACTGATAGGGGATTGCCATTCAAGTTTATTCACGTAATTAAAAAAACACACCATAGCCTGGAGGCTAAAGTGAGCTATTTTGGAGCTTTTTATACTTGTGTTTGACATTTTTTCTTTGAAATGATTCATAATTAAAATCGTAATGAAGCGATGAAATTGTTTTCTTAGTAAAAGTATACCGAGGGTGCGTGAATGCAACAGCCATTCTTGTGGTTTGCTATTTATATCACATTGCGCCAATTCTTTCGAAGCCCTATTTATTCAGTATATCTTGCACTAAAACAAACATCACTATTTCCTTAATATGTTGGTAACACTTGTTTATTCTTTAGCTTATTTTCCCATAACTCGGCTGCTCTGCTCAAGCCAGTTAATAGAGTAGTCAGTAGTGTCAACAAGTGATGACTAATCTTTGTAAATTATACTCAACTTAATGAACAATTACATATTGGGTAAGAAAAATCTGACAGAAGGATATTCTATCAGGCCCAAAGCCAAGTGGCTCCCGTCACCAAGAATATCTTGATGAAAACACTTTCTATAACAAAAGTTATTTGATATGCCAATCTCTCTTTCTCTCTCCCCCTTTCCCATTACATAACTAACTTCTCATTCCATAACCACCTTCCCTGTCAGTTCAGCTTCTTTTCCTCCCTTATAACATTTCCTTTGGTAATTTCTCTACACATTGGGTCTAGTCCCCTTATCCACCAATGGTTGGCCCAAATCTTCTCCCCCATTCCTATCACCAGTGCTGTTAAATAGAGGTCATGGCAGATTTGTGCCAGCCACAAAAGGCAATTTGTGAAGCTCCACCTACCATGGCGGCACCTTGGGTCATAATTTCACATTTCTGTGACAAATTTTTTGCTATCCACCATTGACAAGCTTCTGAATTTTATGGCCTAAGACAAGCTCCCTTTGGGGAGGGGATTGAGTACTTTAAGTTGCAAAAGGCCAAGATATGCCGGGCAGGATTTCAGGGGACAAAGAAGAGCAACATCGACTATATAAGGTAAATGGGGAGGCAAGAGGGGGCAGTATAATAGTTCCATCCAATAGGGAGAATGGCCGTGAACAGTCAAAAAATCTGGGTTGCAGTTTCATTTTCCGAGTTTAGTTGGAGCCAACATCCAACTGTGACTGTCTCTCCATTCAAGAAGGGCCTGGTCTTTTTGATTTGATGGCTATAGTAATGGCCTTATAAAAAATTCAGATCTAATATTTGAGCATTTGATCTCAAGTACAACATTGCATTTACTAGTTTTATGTTCTTTCCTGGTAGCTTGTTGAGTGATTTGAACTTGAGACCTTGGCTTTAACATGACTTTTGGATCATTGCTTCATGATTCATATAAAGACACAAAGTTTTGTTTCTACTACATAGCTACACTTCTCTATTTCTATTTTCCAGCTTACGGAATTGATGAATTTATACGTGTACACACATGCACCCTTTTCTACAGGTAATGTCCCAAAATTCCCTCGAGTTAGTGTTTGGGATCCTTTCCGACGCCTTGGAGTAAGCCGTGATGCTTCTGAAGAAGAGATTTGGGGGTCAAGAAATTTCCTGTTGCAACAATATGCTGGACATGAGAGGAGTGTAGAATCAATAGAAGCTGCTTTTGAAAAAATATTGATGGCTAGTTTCATTCAGAGAAGGAAAACAAAAATTAATTTGAAAAGCAAGTTGAAAAAGAAAGTAGAGGAGTCCCCGCCATGGATTAAGAACGTGCTAAACATTGTTGAATTTCCACCAACTGAAATTATCCTCAGAAGATTATTTCTCTTTGCCTTCATGGGTGGCTGGAGCATTGTGAATTCTGCTGAAACTGGACCTGCTTTTCAGGTTTGCTTTGAGTTTTTATTATTATTTATCTTTAAACTGTGTATAATTAAATGCACAACTCTTGAAAACAAAACTGTATGTGACTTTAGTTATTGCTGTCTTTGGTTATCGATGAAGGTTTGATATAAATTTCAGATAAGCCATTAGGCAGGTCATGTCCCGTGGCTGTCAGACTTTCAGGTTATGCTGTTTACATGTTAACCATCAAACATAGTTTTAATCTTGACTTTCAGCTTGGCTGTGCACATTTTTCAGTCTTTCAGTATGTTGGATAAACTTTTGATATTACTTTTGTTAATACATGTCTACAACTACAACCTTCCATCTATTCACTCATGTATGTAGGCATATTATAGTGAATGTGTTCGAATATTGAACTATTTAATCTTGAGGTTCATGTATTGCTGGAGTTATGCAAGGGGACATATTTTAACAAATTAATTTCTCTCTCTCTCTCTGCCGCACCCTCGTAACCATGCGCCTGAATATTTGCATATTGACAATGCCAATTCTTTTGCTATAGGTGGCAATCTCTTTGGCTGCTTGCATATACTTCCTTAACGAAAAGACGAAGAGTTTGGCTAGGGCGTTCATCATCGGGTAAGTGTTACAACTTGCTTCAACTTATGTTTTTCCTTTGATTTTTGTTATTAACAATCAGTTTTCCTGCATTGCACATTTATAGGTTTGGAGCTCTTGTGGCTGGATGGGTCTCTGGATCATTGCTGGTACCTAATATTCCAACAATTTTGTTGCGCCCAACTTGGACCCTTGAACTCTTAACATCGTTAGTAGTCTATTTTTTCTTGTTTGTTGGTTGTACTTTTTTCAAGTGAGATGTGGCAACTATTCTTCCATAGTTTCATTCAGTGTACTGTACTCTTAATGAATTTCTAGGTAATCAAACTCTACATGTTTTTGGCTTTACCTCAGTTTCCTACATACTACTGTTAGCATGGATATTACTAAGCCATGGTTCTTTGACTAAACTTCGGTTGGCTATTCCTCCATGATATGTGACTTCAAACACAACAAGGGGTAAATTGGATATTTAATTAAAATATTTTTTTGGGAAACATTAAAAAAAAAATGTAAGGTTTTTAAAAAAAATTATGCACAAGGAGGTGAGAGTAAAATTAGAGATAAAAAAAATTGAGAAAATAAAAGATAAGAGAAAAGAAAACACACCAAAGTTTCTTCTAGTTTTGATACAATCAGAAGACCTACACACAGGCTTTAAGGATAATATTTTTAAACTTACTATCAACTAAGTTTTTAAGTTTTTAATAGATGTTCAGTTTACAACTTTTATACAAAACTTTTAATAAAGGTTCAACGTATAAGCTTTGTACTCCATCCGTCTCATATTATAAGTAAATCTTACTTTTTAGGTTTATTGAATAATTAATGTATCTGATTTATATATAGATCAGATACATTTACTTATAATATGAGACGGAGTAGTATCTTACAAGTTCAAGAGATTAAGTCTTTTTTAGTTTTTAACGAAAAATATACATAATAAGTAATAAGTGAATGAAGATTATAAAATAAAATATTTATTTTGATCTCTCAAGAGCATCCATATCTATCATACTCATTTGAATTTCTTAAATGAGACCCATATCTATCATACTCATTTGAATTTCTTAAATGAGACCCGTTTAATTTTTTATATTATTTCACACTTCTTAATTATTTAAATAATCCATCTACAATTTTCAAATATCCATGTAACTCATCAAAAAGTTTAAAATAGATCCCACAAAATAATATAAATACACTCTACATCTATTTGTTTATTATGTTTTATTCTATCTAATACTTAAAGAACGTTCTTTAATATGCCCTCGGTTACAAACTAACAAACGATGATGCTTAGCAATTATCCATAATACTCTGGCAAAATATCTTTGCGAAAGATGTAGACACCCTTAAAAGAGACCGATAATGGTGCTCTAAGAGCATCCACATTCATCATTATACCCATTTAAATTTTTTAAATGTGTCCCCTTTATTTATTTTTAATTATTTTACCATTTTAAAAATTTTAAACAACCCAACTTCATTTTCTAAATATCCATGCAACACATCAAAAACTCTAACTTGGTCCCACCAAACTCCACAATATACTCCACAATTCATTTAAATAACAGAAACAATGCTCTTTATTGTGAAGACGGTTGCAAATTGAATATCGTTTATGCTATGCAATTATCCATCAATTTATGACACAATCACTTTAGTAGTGTAGGAACGGTATATTTGAACTGATAATCATGCTCTAACTAAACTCTTGGATTTAGATTGGTCTTCTTTTTTTTTTTTTATTGTCACTTTGGTTCTTTAGCTTTCAAAACTTTTATTTTAGTTTTTTTGTTTAATTAGCGATGGATTTAGAGATCAATTTCAGTTTTTTCGTCACTAATTAGATAAAAATAACTAAAATAAAAATATTTTGAAAGTTAAAAAATCAAAGTGACATGAAAAAAAAAATTAAAGGACCACTCTCAATCTAAGGGTATAATTAAGAGATCAAATGAGTATTTTGTCATTATAAAATATAGTAAGCTAAATGGAAGACTTTTTGTAAGATTTTTGAGTCAAATGATGATCATCATCATAGTCCTTTATATAACTGCCCGCATGATAGGAAACAATGGTAAGGTCTTGTATCTAATCTTTGTCACTTAGCTACCTTCTCTAAAAGGATATCCAAGAATCAAAAGAATTTGATTCCTAAAGGTAGATTAATCTCTGCATTCCTGATTGACAACAAAGTTGTAGAATTTTTGAACCTACAAGTTGAGCTATGAGTTGTGATTGAAAAATCATTCAACGTTGAAGATCTGCCAGACATATCTTTAATTACTAATTTCATTAAGAAGCCAGAAGAATTGAATCAGGAAGCCATTTCAAGAAGGAAAATTTCCTTTCCTCAAATGATTCAACGACCTAAGTTTGTGTTTTCTGCCTTATCTAATGAGGAGAAAACAGTGAAGAATAAAAGGGAACATTATGGAAAATAACTCACGGGGTGATTCATCTATTATCAAGAAGAAATCTAAGAAGTAAAACTCTAAAGAAGCAAGAATCTACCTAGTTGGGTTGAAGGCTATTTTAGATAAACATCAAGAAGACAATCGTCTCACCCATCGGCGCTGGGACAGGCAGGATGAAATGATTGTTGCTCAGGAGGCTTCGTTCAATCAATTGTCGGGTGTATTAATGTAGTTCATGGCAAAGTTTGACAAGAAGGATGCTTGAAGCCTTATCCCTTTGTCTTAGAACTTACGAATAATTTTTTTTCTTTTGTTTCTAAGAAAATTGTATCTTTATCCCTTTGGTTTTAATGAAACATTTCTTTTGTCTTTTAAATCTTTTTTATTTCTAACAAAGAGGGAGAAGAGTATATGATTTTGATTGTATTTAATCTCTGAATATTTGGCCCAAACATGATATAATGTTTTTTCTTCTAACCATATGTTTGATGTTTGATTTAGGAACTTTGTAAAAGTTTACTGGTTTTCATAGATAGGTTATTTGGCTATCAGAAGATTATCAACTGGCAGTCAGAATACAAGATCAAGATGCATGAAGTATGCTATGATGAGCTAAGCATATGAGAACATTGTATTCGTTAGAAGTTGTGAACTTTCTAAAAATGAATTATGCCCTGATACTATGTATTCTTCAGAAGTTGAGAACTTAGTGAATAAGGTCGAACTAGGCTATGAGATAACGATGTTTTTGAAGTTGTGAACTTCTTGAAAATATGATTAAATCAAGCTCTGATACCCCACAGTATTTAGAAGTTGTGAACTTTATGAAAGTAAGGTAATCATGTTTTGGCAACACCTATTGTTCAGAAGTTATGAACTTTTTGAAGGTATGGTGATTAGACTCTAACACATCAGAAGTTGTGAACTTTATGGAAGCTTGACAAATTTGATCGATTACTAAGCATTTTTCAAAAGTTGAGAACTATCTTAAAGAATGTCAATGTGTGCTTTGGCAAATTTTGCTCTGTTATCACAAAGTTGTAAAGGAGTTGGTAACTATCTGAAAGTTTTGTAACCAGGTTATGATAAACTAGACTCTGATACTTCAGAAGTTGTGAGCTTTCTGGAAGTGTAGTAAGTTTGCTCTCATCTAAGCATTATTCAGAGATTGTGAACCTTCTGAAGACATGGTCAGGAGAGATGGTCTAACAAAATGATCTACCGACATGGTCAAGAGGCACGGTCTAACGATATAGTCAAGAGACATGGTCTAATGACATGATCTAACGACGTGGTCAAGAGACATGATCTAACGAAATGATTTAAGAGATGGTCTAAAGACATGATCTAAGACATGGTCAAAGACATGGTCAGAAGGCATGATCTAAAATAAGATGTCAACTTGCACCCATTAGTGGGGATCCCCATGGGTATTCCACATTTGGGTCCCAAAATATGGGGAGTTTTCTTCTACTAGGACAGGGATGGAGAATAAAGTTCCCCCCGAAGGCACTCCGGGGATGGGGGTAGCGAACATATCCCCCGCCCCTCACTAGAATACCATAATATCATTAACTAATATATAATTTAACATTTCTATGTAGGTTTTAAATATGATGTTCATGAATCTCAAGATTAAGTATTGTTAAAACAATATATTTATCTTAGATGATTAATTTATTAATTTCTTGTGGTTAGTTTTTGAATTTTTTCTATTAATTTAGTTAAAATAATAAATAAAAAATTATGTTTATAAATCTCTGCATAAATAATGGGGATCCGTGGGAATGGGGATGAGGAAAAATCTCTTTGTGGCGGGGATCCGAGACGGGGATGAGGAGTAAATTAGAGGGTGGAGATTGAGATGAGAATGTATTCCCCATTCCCGCCCTTCCTCATTGACATCCTTAATCTAAAACATGGTTAGAAGACATGGTCGAAAGACATGATATAAACATGGTCCAAAGACTTGATCTGAGACATGGTCGAAAGACATGTTCTAAGACATGGTTGGAAGACATGGTATGATACGTGGTTATAAGTCGTGTTCAAAGACATGGTCATTCAGGAAATAGGGCAGGTGCTAAACTCGTTGATGACATGATGCTTTGCACCTTATGATGGCATGATTAATAGTTCTGGAAGAACTAATATATTAGTTCTAATGTTTGATGCAAGTTATCAAGACATTGACTAAACATGTTTTGTTACTTCTTAGTGATCTGATAGTAAGCCGGTCCCGAGATGAAGACCAAACATTTTTAGTTAGAAGCTGATGAGACGTCAATGTAGAAATATTCCTTCTCTATGTTACATTTTGTTCTCCAAAATTCATTTAGTGAATCTTGGGCTCAGGGGGAGACTTTAAACAAGCATAAATGGAATTTTGGGTATTAAAAGATTTAGGGGGAGCTGATTAGCTTTTATGAATTAGCGTTCTATGGTGATTACCCCCTATGAATTGTTCTATCAAAATACATGGTTTTGTCGTCATAAAAAAAGGGGAGATTATAAGAACGAGATTTATTATGCATATGGCCTTGAGTTTTGATGATAATTTACATGGTATCTTAGAGAAAAATTGTGTACTCTAATGGTTTGTGTCTAGTGTGTAGCTTTTGCTAAACAGGTTATGACTCTGGTAAGAAGTTGTGTGATGTCATCGAGTTCTGAACTCAATACTCTGGAATAATACCTTTGGTGTGTTACAAAGTAAGTCAAGATTCTAGAATGCTTCTTATGCAACAATTCTAAGGAATATTAGTACAAGAGCTTCTGAAGCCTTACTTATGTTCCAAAGCCTTACTTTGGAGGCATTCTAAAGCCTTACTTATAATGTTCCAAGTTCTGAAGATGCTGGAGACAAGGTTTTGTTGAACGAGTTCTGAAGATCTGAAGATATTCTTCTGAAGACCAAGGGTTCTCTGAACAAGTTATGAAGACTCAAAGACATAGGTTTTGAAGATGCCAATACCGATCCTTCTACAACATGCTTCATCAACATTCAAATTAGAATCCTCTGAAGATATATAATATAAAGATCAAGACTACAGATTGCGTGTGATCGTGAGTATAAAAGTACATTGTGACATCTACTCTATGGGATGGTGTAAGGACAAACCTTTGTGTACTTGTTATCTACCATTCCCACCATGACCGATGGGAACAAAATAATTGTTTTGTGTTTCCTATTCTACCCTTTAACGAATATTTTTCAGCTATAAAAGGAGAACTTGGAAGAATTTAAAATCAATGAATCAGTTCAACAAAACTACACTAAAGTGTTGCACAAACTCTGTTATATTCTTTGTATAGTTTTGTAAATAAGCAAGGTGCGTTTATTTGTATCTTGCTATCAACACTTTTGTGTTACTGTACTTCAACATTGTGTAATCTGATTTTTGGAAACATCTTTGTATACACATATTTGTAGGTCAACATTGTTGATGTGTTCCTTGAGAGACTCGGTGAGTCAGGATTTTCAAAAAGACATTGGCTCTGCTCATCATAGATTAACCATAAGGATCGACGAACTTGTTAGGGTTGTCAACAAGGTTGACCAGACTTATTGTGGTTGTCTGTAATCAGTTGATTATAGTGGATTAAGTCTTTGTGTATAAGACATATATCACCTTGCGTGGTGGACTGAAGTAACTTTAACAGTGAATCAGGACAAAAATAATTTAATTCATTTATTTCTATTCACTTGTTAAGCTTTTTGAGTTGCGAAAATATTATATTTGGTGCAACCCTAATTCAAACTCCCTATTTCTTATGTTTCTCGCACTATCAATATATTAACTTGTATTGACTTCGCCAAAGAATATTAGGAATGGCTAAAGCTATCAGGCATTCAACACGTGTTCTAGCTAGTGAATTACATGCAATTGATAAACCATGGCCTATTCAAGAATGGGCCTTAGACATTACAGGTGAGATTCAACCTACTTCATCTAAACAACAAAAATATTTATCGGTGAGAATATATTATTTTATCAAATGGATAGAGGCAATACATTTGGTCAGTGTTAACCAAAAAGCAGTGACATATTTTATTCAAGAACATATTACCTACAAGTTTGGAAATCCTGAGACTATTAGAATTGATTAAAGATCAGTATTTATCGGTCGAAAGATGTAGGAATTTGCGTCTGGAGCAGGGTTTAAATTGTTAACATCTACTTCGTACGGAGAGCACAAAACTCACAACCATGTTACCAAGAATATCAATGAATTAAAAGTCCGTCTGTGAGCAAATAATTTTGTTCAAGACCAGTACCTAATGCTCCTGTCAAAGGCACATAAGAATAGCATCACTAAAGCACTACTATAAAAATATCCCAATATTGTTTTATTTTTAAAGCCTATGGCTCAAGTTATTTAAACGGTGGTTTTTTAATTGATATGGTTAACACAACACCCTTCATGTCATATCAAACATCGGTAACTGCTTAGATTCAAAACTTTCAAAACAAAAAACAAATCTTTGCAAAATTAAAACAGTTAAGTCAAGTGAAACTGAATGTCTAAGAGATCCAAAATACCAAAGCAATTACACAACACACGCAAATCCTTAAATGAACATACTTCAAAAACTAAAATAAATAATTAACAACTCTTCTCCCTAATAACTAACTTAACACATAAACTGATTAAGGCTGTTCAATGCGCGAATCCATTCGGTTGTTCCTGATGGCATAGCATCCCATGGCATAAATAGCCGTAACAAGTACAAGCACAATAGCATTAAACACAGTTAAATGTCTCCATTGGTTCCTTATATTAGCCAACACTCCTCCTTTGCATGCATTGCAATCATAGCACAGTCTATCTTGCCTATTATTCCATGTCGCACAATCAGAGTTATTCGCAGCCAAACCCGACTTCGGCACTTCCCAAAACGTAGCATTCTTCATCGTAAATCCACAATACACCGGTGGCTTACAGCACCCGGCCTACAAAAAATAATAATAAATGTTACAAAATTTTATGCAATTATTTAAAAATACATGATAATAATATATTAATATTACCCTAATATTAATATAATAATCAAGATTATACAGAAATAGCATAGAAACGAAGAAATTAGAAAAACCTGAGTTGTGGTCAAGTGTTTGAAGATGAGAGAATCATTATTCCTGCCACCATCAAAGGCGAGATTCTGGCAAACATGAGCATCCATCAAACAACTCTTGAACTCATCCCAATTCTCTTCATTGACAACATATCGTTGCAACCAGTGAGAGAAATCAGCGACTTTATACTCACCATAGCCTTTACCAGATATCTGTTTCCCCACTCCTCTATTGGTGACAAACACAGCAAACACGGTGAAGAAAGCAAGTCCCATAACAACCAAGAATGTCACCAGAAGGTAACTGTAGAGTGCCTTGTTGATTCCGAACAGCGATCCTGCGATTCCGAGTCCGGACACGATGACGACGAATATACCGCCGATTAGGAGCGGGTACTGAAGGACCTTTTGACAGTCGGAACCGCCGCGGATGTGGATGTAGGCGGAGGAAGCGATGGCGGAGAGGCCGAGGAGTAATGAGAGGATGTTGAGAGCACCGACGACGGTGTTGCTTATGCGGAAACGGAACATTTTCATGTTGAGTTTTTTTTTTTGTGTTGACGAAGGAAAGAAATGGTAACTGTTTTTATATGAGTGAGGGTGGTTTTTTGGAGCGAAAACGGTTGGAGTGGAGTTTT
Organism: Vicia sativa; assembly: GCA_021764765.1. Classification (NCBI taxonomy): domain Eukaryota; kingdom Viridiplantae; phylum Streptophyta; class Magnoliopsida; order Fabales; family Fabaceae; genus Vicia; species Vicia sativa. Next base: position 218,582,663 of record CM038796.1, on the reverse strand, counting down.
TGAATGTTTGTAAGATTGCATATGGATTTGGAGGTATTTACGGATGTGCCATTCCGTTGGTTGTGGTTGTGTTTGGTTTGGGAAATTGTAGCATGCCTCGTCAGTGATAATCGGTTACACTATGTGGCTCCACTACTAGAGTGGGACAGTTAACTTGATCGGTTACATGTTTTGAACGAAATAAGGAAGATATTTTTTGTTTTTCCATTTCACTTCCATAACTGGTTACATTGTTTTTTATTAGTAATTCTCAGTGAAAATATTAATTTTTTAAAACTTTATTTGAAACACAAGATATATTTGATTAATTATATTGTTAAATAAGTTTTTAGTTTTTATAAATATTTTAAGAGTTATACTAGGTTAACACCAATATTTTAAACGGAAGCTATTGTATGCATTAAATTTTGTGTTGCTCGATTTTAAAATGAGAGAAAAAAACTATTAAAAAAATAATGAGTATGTATTAATGGGAAGATATATGGTGTAAGTGTAGTTTTAGTGTTATGGTAGCATTTCTCATATTTTAAATTTTGTTTTTTGTTTTTCAATTTTTCACTTTGCTTATTAAAGGGTCGTGGTCCTATGACTTTACTAGTGTTGTTCATGAATGTCGTATTATTTTGGGTTTATATGCATCATATGTTTATTCATGTTATACTGAACATAGAATTTGTATTGTATTTGACCTAATTTTAATTTTTTGACCGTAAGTTAACTATTGTACAAGCCACGAGTAAATTTAAGGTTGTGTTTTACATCAAGGGTTGCTTTGTAAAAGACCATAAATTAAGATACGGGGATCGGGAATTTTATGCATATAGTGGTCAAGACCCATATTATTGGTCCTATTTTGAAGCTTGTGAATTAATTAAAGATTGATATTGAGTTTGATGATAGGGTTGTGAAAATGTGGTGGAAACATGATGGTGGTAGCTTTGAAGAAGATTTAAAACCTTTTAACGATGATGGAGATGTTGTGAGTTATCTATGTTGCATTTGGAAAAAATTTCGTGAACTTGAAATATTCACTGAACCAAAAGTAGTTACAAGAGAGTCCACCTTTATGGATAATGTTAGAGAGAAAGGTAGGGGGAATACATTAAAGTGGTGAAGAGGTTCAGAAGTCTAATGACTTTGAAGGCGGATCTAATGATGAATTTGAGGATGGTGTGTGTTTTGATGATTGTGAGGAGGAGGGGATGAAAGGGTTTGATGGTGGCTTTGATAAAGGTGTAGATGAAGGTGTGGTCGATGGTGAATCTAAAATGGTGAGAATCCAATAGAGGAGCCCAAAGACATATTTATCACAAATGAGATGGGTAAGGAGCATGTCATTGAAGAAGAATACGTGATTGTTGAATGTGATAGTAGGGCAGATGATGATAGTTGTAATGATAGACCTAGTGTAATTAAGTTCAAAGAAAATGAGGCTCTTAGTAAGAATTTTACTTTCAAGGTTGGGATTGATTTTTTTCATTTAAACCGTTTAAGAAATCTATACTAAGGCATAATGTGCTGATTGGAAAAGAAATGAGGTTTGGAAAAAATGATGTTGATAGGTGTACAATGGTATGTAAGGATAACAAACATATAACTATACTATGTTCTACAGTAGAGTTGTAACCACGACAATATTTAGGATAACGACATTGTTTCACGAGCACAAGTGTGGAAGACGGTTCTTCAAAAAAATGCCAAAGTAGAGTGGGTTGCAAAGGTTATTGCTGATGGGTTGAAGAATAATACAAAAAATTAAATTAAATGAGGTTGTAGCAGATGTGAGGCTTAGGTATGCAACTAAAATACCAGGTTGTAGAGCTTTTAAGGTAAGACAACTGGCAAGAAAAATTGTTGAAGAGGATTCTAGCAAACAATACAACTTTTAATGGTCATATGGTGCTGAGTTGAGGTGGGCTTCAACATAAAACACTTTCATGATTAACATTATTACTCTTGCTCCGGGGTTGCAACCAAGATTTGAAAGATGATATATTTGGTTTGATGGCACAAAAAACGCTCAAACAAAAGCTTGCAAACCTTTTATTGGTTTGGATGGATGTCATTTGAAGAACAAATATGGTTGTATATTACTAATTACAGTTGGGAGGGATCCTAATGATCAGTACTTGCCTATTTCTTTTGGATTTATTGAGATTGAAATAAAGGATCCATGGAGTTGGTTTATTAAGTTTCTTTTTGAAGACATTGGAGAAAGGAAATAGTGTTTCATCTCTGATTAGCAAAAGGTAATCAACTCATAAGCTATCTTGTTTACCTAAATTGTTGTGGTTTCATACGAACTGAATTTGTTTATTTTGTTATAAAGGGTTTGGTTAATATTTTGAAGAGGAGTACTCAGGGTTTGAACACAGATTATGTCTAAGGCACGTGTATGCAAACTTCAAGAAGAAGTTTGGAGGAGGAACATTGTTTATAGATCGGATGATGATCGCAACAAAGGAAACTTATTTCGAAGCTAATATGCTTGAAATCAAGGGTGTTGGTTTGGAGGAATATGAATGGTTAGAGGTTATCCCCAAGACAAATTGGTGTAAGCGTGCTTTTCCATTTTATTCTAAGGGTGATGTCCTAATGAACAATTTAAGCGAGTCTTTCAATGCAACTATTTTGTTACAAAGGGAAAAACCAATATTAACCATATTTGAGTACATTATGAATTATCTTATGGGAAGGTTTTCCACACTTAGGTAAAATGTAAATAATTATAAGGGACAAATAATTTCCAAACCCCTTATGAGATTAGATAGAGAAATTGAAAAGGTGTTAGTTGGACTACAACATACACATGTAGGTTAACTTTTCAAGTAATACATGTCCTCTTTACTGATAGCTTTGTAAAGGACTTGGCAAAATAAATCTACACATGTAATTATTGGGATTTGGTGGAGATATCATGTAGACATGGTGTGGCTGAAATCTATAAGAAAGTAGATGATCTCGTAAAGCATGTTCGTGAATGTTATCACAAAAGCACATATGAAATTTTTTCTAGTGAAGTGAACACCCCCTTAAATTGACAAAATAAATTCTCTAGGACCTCTAATCCTATGATATTTCCACTTGTGCACAAGAGTGGCCCAGACAGGCCCAAGAAACTTCGCATGAGAAAACTAGAAACCAACATAAATGGCAAAGAACAAATACCAGCCAAATGTGCAAAAAGTTCCTATAACTTATCCACAATTCTAGGACTTGCAAGAAAAATAACCAAATTGTGTTTGTTCCACTTGATAATCTAAGACATGAGATGCCTACACAGACCAGTCAGACTGTCAAAGCCCAAATGGCACAAAAAAAGGGTATTGTTCTAACTTTAATTTGTGTTTATGTGTAAATTAATATGTGCTTTAAACAAAGGTATTATTCTAACTTTATTATGTGTTATATTAGGGGAGGATTGGGGGTAAGTCAATGTTAGAACAAGTCAGACAACAATAACAAAGAACAAAAAGCCTAAAAAACCTCAGGAAAAAGAAGAAGAAAATGATGTGGAACAACCACCTGTCAATGATGAACAACCATCTAACAATGTTGATCAACCTTCTTCCAATGTTGAAAAAACACCTAAAAATATTGATCAACCTTCTGCCAATGTTGATAAACCTTCTGTCAATATGTATATACCTTCTATGAATATGGAACAGGCAACACAAGCTTTAGTCTATAATGGAGATGTATTGGACAAGTACTATGATTGGGATGTTGAATCATTTTTTAGTAATGAAAGTGTGTTGGATATTCAACCTATAAGTATTGACACATCACCAATCAATATAAGTACATCAAAGCCAATTTAATCAAATTCTAATGCATTAAATCCAAATCCATCAAAGGAAAGTGCATTAGAGCCTAGTAAATTAAAGTCAAGTACATCAAAGCCAAGTTTATCAAAGGCAAGTCCATTAAATTCATCTGGTATCAGGGCTTTCTTTGGTAAACATCAAAAAGAATGTATCAACAATGCCTTCAAACCACCAAATCCAAGTAGCAATGACCTTGTGAGTATATCAAGTTCCTATGAGTAAACAACTTGATAATCTACTGGTGATTACTGAATAAGAAACCATAGTAAATATTATTGGAGGTGCTTATATTTCAAAAAGTTGGGTAGAAATTGGCAAGGGCCTTCCACAAAGAAGATTGTGTTAATAATGTGATGTTTATGTGTTATATATTTATTGTCATGTGTGTTGTCATATGTTTATGTTTTAAAGATATTTTAATGGTGTTGTATAATCACCATGTCATATGTAATATGATCAATTATGTTTTATGTTTTGTTATGTACTTCAATAGAATAGATAAATATCTTTATATGTAATATAATGACTAGAGCAGACACTCTTTTGAAATTTAATATAATGAATGAAACAACTATTTTGATATGTGATAACTGATATGTGTACTGTCATCAACTATATATGGTTTAGAAATAGGAAAAGTGTCACAACCAAATTTCTAAGTAAAATATGATATGCATTGGATTGTCATCAATTATATGTTATAGTCAAACGTATAATAGCCAAACTAGGGAAAAATATAGGGATGGCAAAATGGGCCCGACCCATTGGGCATGACCGTTCCTGCCCACCCTGTTTTCTTCGCGGGCTTTTCTGGACACGAGTATAAACATAAATTTTTTCATTTTTAGGCTTAAAAGGTGCAGTGCCCGCGGGCTTTCCCTGTTCCGCACTCACCTTTTGCTGGGCGGTCCTAGGTTTTAGGCTATTATCCTCAACTACGTTTGCTCCGCCCCACCCCATTTTTACGGGGTTTTGTGGGGCAGGCCTAAATTGGGCGAGCATGCCTGTTTGTCACCCCTAGAAAATTATGGCCAAATCATTATAGGTTATGTTGTCATAATGCCAAAATTATAGGTTTTTTGAAGAAAAAAATTAACAATAGTTGAACAAAATTATAGGTCTTTTGAAACAATTTTATTAACATGTGAACAAAATTATGGGTCTTTAGAAACAAAACATTTGAACACATTACTGAACAATATTCCAACAACTTTTGAAGAACAATTTGAACAACATTATATTCAATTTGATCAAAATAACACATTTGAATAACATTTGACTAATAGTTGAGCAACATTACATTTGAACAACATTTGACTACCAGTTGAAAAACATTACATCAACATTTGAACAATATTTCAACAACATAATTTATCAACATTTAGACTTCAAGAACAAGTACAAGTTGAGCATAAACAAAAATAAAAGACATATTGACTTCAAATTTTCATGAAATGCATCAAACTTCATCTCCATATGCAATTTATTGTTCTTCTTCATAAAGATTCATACAAATCCTTCAACATTTCAAAAGTCTGCATCTTCTTCGTGTTGCTTTCATCTTTTCTCCAATCGTCATCAATAGATGTTCACAAACCTCTTTTGTTTGTGTTAGATCTTCATTCCTTATGAAAAAATCACATGTTTCCTTACTTTTCCTGAATAGGAATCTCTAGAAAATATTTTATTTGTTAGCTTAATGCTTGCAACGATAAGATATCATATGAGCGTTACACGTACACCTTCTCTCTAGACAGTTTCTCACAATTGTGTATAGCAAAGATACTATTTTTTTGCGCCTTGAGAAAGATTACATGAGCAGTAATATGAAGAAGACAATTTTAGGTGAAGAATAAGAATGAACGAGGAAGACTGAAACGCAACGAGAAGAAGATAATGAAGGAGAAGAAAAAGGAACGAAATAACGAAATTAGGGCTCTCTCAAATCATATTAAGAAAATTATCTATTTAAAACAAGAATCCAACTTGTCTTTTCCATATGTAAAAAAATATTCTCTTTGACCATCCACGTAAGCAATCGTTAAGTCATTTTAAAAGGAGTGGCAAAATTTATGGACGGAAAATTTTAGGAGGACGATTGTTTGAAGAAAATTTTTAGAGGGACTAAAAACAAAATTTGGAATATTTATAATGATGTCATACATATTTTACGGTAATTGTATCATATCACATTTAATATTTGATAAGATAATGATTTTTTTATAACTAAATAAAAAGTAAAAAACATAAAACAAAGGACTGTGTCCTAAAAAATGACATTTTTATAACATTGGTTAATAATGTACAAGAGAGATCAAACAACGAGTCTCATGTGATTAACACCTAACTTGGCAAGGATATATGCATAAAAGTTTTATTATATGAAATTGTGGTGAATAGAAATGTATCAATTCCTAATTAGATAATTTTTTATTAGTTTCAAGAGGTTATAATAATGATGAAATTTGGATGTTTTCGTCGCCACTACCTAAACTACCTGAATAGAGTCAGAAAAATACATGATTTTCTTGAAGATTATGACCCAAAAAAGAGTAATTCTTGTTAACATGGCTTAAGTCTCTACATGTAAAATGTTTAACAAACTCACACTACCATCATAATCAAATTGGAATCGACTATCCAAGTTGTGCACCATACCACCATAACTTGCTTGTTTCAGGTTCAATAATGCATTATCGTCAATATTTAAAATTCAAGTATCATTTTTACCATGTTTTTAACACGCTTTCCATGGAAACTGCATAAAGGAGGAGAAATAAGAGTTACCTAATGCCTCATATGATATGTGATGTTGCGAAAAAGTTGAAGGAATCATAGGTGTAGTAGATGAATGCATATATTAAAATACAAATTTATTTCTTACCACATGGTTCCACAAAATAAAAGGAGCTATGTTATCCAGCTTGATGATTATATTTTGTATAGAAATTAAGAAACTCACATTATCAACTTCAAGAAATCTTTTAAGGATTTTTGAAAAGCCACGCCTACTCCTAATAGTCACAACTTGTGGAAAAATAGTAAGAAATGAGTAATAGTTTTGACATTTTCAACAAAGTAAGAACATGTAGGAGAAACATAAACACCTTGATGTTGTATAGTAGACTTGGCTGGAAGAGAGTTATGAAAAACTTGTCACATAAAAAAGTAAACACTTATTGGAAGAGGTAACTTTTATATCCAATCCCAGCTAGCATAAGAATCATAATCATGACACATATATGACAATCAATGGAACTTGCTTTTTTTAGTATATGTACCATTAATATTTTCACTCTATAACCAATAATCTTCAATAAGAGTGATGAAGTTGGTTGTAATTAGGGGTGTTCAAAATATAATTAATTGGATTGTATTTCTGCATTGAATTGAATTGAACTATAAAAAATACTGAACTATTTAAATGGTTATTAAACTGAATCATTTATTCAAAACAATTTTAATACAGTTTTAAACTAGTTCAAAACTAATTTTTATTATAAAAATTAGTATTTTATAAGAAAATCAAATAATTTATTTTTAAAAAATAGAAGAAAAAAAATTTTAAAAAAAATTGATTTTGAAAAAAAACTGAAATATTTTTTTTGAAAAATAAAAAAACTAAATTTTATTTTTCGAAAATATAAAAAACTGGAAAAAAAATTCGAGAAATAAAAAAAAGAAATTTCAGAAAAATAAAAAAAATTGGAAAAAATTTCTAGAAAAAAATAACTGAAATATTTGTTTTTTTAAAAAATAAAAAAAAAGCTGGAAAAAGTTTTTGAAAAAAAAAACTGAAAATTCTTTTTTTGAAAAAAAAAAAATTGGAATTATTTTACCAAAAAATATTTAAAAAAAATTGAGAAATAAAAGAAAAATCAGAAAAAAAACTGAAATTATTTTATGAAAAAATATAAAAAATTGGGATTTTTGTAGAAAAAAAAAACTGAAATTTTGATTTTTTTTAAAAAAAAATTATTTTTCAAAAAATATACAAACTATTTGCAAATAGGTAACAGAACAAAGCAGATTGATTCAAGGTTTCAATCAATTGTGAGCGGAACATGGTATACTTTTTTTTTAATTTTTTTTACCAAAATATTTTATAAAAAAATTTAAAAAACTGAAGAAAAAAAACTGATATTTTATAATAAAAAAAATTTAAAGAAATTATTTTTCGAAAAATATATATATTTTTTGAAAATAAAAAAACTGAAAAAAAAAATTAAAAAAAAAAGTTTTCAAAACCAATTTAAAATTTTATTAAAACAAAATTAAGTTTTTCAACAAAACTAGTTTGAAACTAGTTAAATTATATTAAACTGGTTTTTTACTATAAATTGGTTTGAATTAGTTATAAACTGAATTGTAACTGATTTAACAGATTAACTACTTTTTTTAAAAATGATTTTTAATAACTGAATTGAACCATTAATATGGTTCAATTCAATTCAGTTCATGAACCACGAACACCCCTAGTTGTAATATTTAAATCAAAGTAGTAACTTCTGGAGGTGGCAGGTGATTTATGTCTCCAATGATATTTTTATGATCAACCTGTAGGTTTTTGATCTTCAACCCCATAAGTTTATAATGAATATCTTGGTTATTCTCAAAAAGTGTATGTTTTTAGACCCATGGTTGAAACCAAATATTGGCATTTGCAACTCTTATAGTAAAAATGAAGTTGTCTTTCACCACATCAAGAGTCTTGAGAATGACTTTCTATGTAGGCAATCCATTTTTTATATCGAGGATCATGTTATCTTTAAGGATATGTTTATATTCCAAAAGTGGGACATAAATTTTCTTGTCGTGTTTCACTAAGCTCCAAACATGCTTTTTTAACAAACCAGTATTTTGCAAATGGTGCAAACGAATCCCTAAACCACCTGAATTTCTAAGCTTAATAATTTTGTTTCAACCAACCATATGTATGGATTGATTCGTTTTAACATGCTAAACAAAACTTCTCATAACTTTATCCAATATCTCACAACTTTAATAAAAACCAACAAATTTACATACTATAAATAGGTAAAGAAGTAAGAACAAACTTGGCTAGAGTGACACACCCTAACTTGTTCAAGAGCCTACCTTTCCTAAAAGAAATATTTGAAGTTACATTATCATCGATTTATAAGAAATCCTCTTTATTTGTTTGATTGTATTTCATTTCAAATCCCAATTGCAAGGCATCACTTTGTGTTGTGAAAACAATGCCAAGAACAAAGTATAACATGTTTTTTAGTAGTCAAGAAACCTACAAGGGTAGGAAATAAGTGAGCGAGAAGAACACAATGAATTTGTTATAAATTGTTATTATTTACTTTCTCTTTGAAACAAGATTACAAGTGTTACAGAATAACAAATAACCTCTCTCACCCTAATTATGATTTATAGTGTTGCAATGATGAGACTAGTATGCTATTTATAAGAAAACTAACACACTAAATTTGAGATTTTACTCACAGATTCATTACAAGCTAACTTAAGGAACAAGATAGCTTAAACAATTGGACATAACAAACAAGCTCTATTCCATATGTAATAAACCTAGAAAATATCGACAAATGCATGTTAAAATAACTTCGACTACAAGATGCCTATTTCGACAGTAGCATGTGAACAAGCTTTAACCTCATGCTTAATTCATGTCAGGCCAGAAGCTACTCATTCGACCATACTAGAGTTTAATCCAATATCTCACACTTTGGCTACGTCATCTGCATATCATCCTTAGTTAGATGGTCATTTTTAAGGTCTCATCAAGTGTTTGGAAAATGTACTTGAGGTACATAACCTTCCAAGACCTAAAATCATGGTTAAAAGCTCTAGATTGAGAGAATTATGGTATAACATTTCTCATCACACTAGCTCGGCCTCTACTCCTTTTCATGAATTATATGATAGATTTTCTCCTACACTGATAACATAGATATGCAACTGCAACATAATGAAAAAGAGATGTGTTACTGTCTTAGTTAAAGGATAATTTGAACAAAGTAAACAATTAATAATGGCACAAGCTGATAAACATAAAAGAGAATTTAAATTTCAAATTAGGAATCAAGTGTTGGTAAAACTATAAGTATATAGATAAAATTTTGTAGCTTTAAAGATGAATCATAATTTAGGAATAGATATTTGGGCCTTTCTCTCTTACTAATAAAGTGGGAATTAAGGCTTATAAGTTGAAATTTTGTGTTGAAGCTAAGATACATTCACTTTTCCATATTTCTCAATTGAAACACGTCATGGGAAATGTTAGTGAATCATAATTACGTTTGCACTTGAACGTGTGATAGTAATGCAAACAGGGTCATCAAGAGGAATGATAGAACAAGCTCTCACATTTTGATACAATGGTAAACAATTAACTAAATTCCAAACTCGAGGATAAGATTGATTTTAATTGGGTTGGTATTGTAATGAGAATTCCCCATATAAAGAGCAACTTGCAAGTGTATCAAATCTTTTATGGATCCACAAAACCTGTAGGTCAAGTGAGGAACGCCTCATATGATTCCTTCATACAAGTTAAACAAAATAGTATACACCTAGTTGAGTATTTATAAGGATTTAGATTGTGAATGTAAGATCTAGATGATTTATGAGAAAAATTATTTTATTTTTCCTAACTCTAGAGTACTCTCTTAAATTCTTAATTCATTCATCAAAATTATAATTTCTAATTCATTTCCAATGTATACACTAGAAGTTTAATTGAGTTAGAAATAATACAATTACTTTTCCTTCATTTTTTGTTATTCGTTATATTGGTGTCTGATCAAGCACGCTTAAAGGAGATTCAAGATGAAGGATGTGCAAGCTTGACTCATTAAATTCATTTATGTCATGGATATTTGATATTGTTATTATGCACAACGATATACAAAGATAGAGGTTGAAATTGGATATTGTTTAGCAAGGATTGAAATAACTGTAAAATCATTACTACAACGTGAAGCACAATCACAACACGATGAAACGAATTCACACAAAGATCATCATCGTGCTCCTTTTCAGGTTTGATGCAAATTAGAAGAGAGAAAAGCTTGTGCTATACATGTGAGGATAAAATGAACTTTAACCATAAATGCCTAAAGTGAAACCTAATGATACTACAAATTCATGACGAAGACAGTGATACAAATGACCTTATAGGTAACACAATAACATAACCGGAGGACAAACAATTAGAAGTGCATATCGAATATTCCATAGCTCAAAACTTAAACTAAAAAGCAAGTAAAACAATAGTCCCTCATCCCAAATGTATGACTTTACATTATACTCCCTCCGTCACACAATAAATGTCCCATTTCTTATTTTTATTGTCTCAAATTATTTGTCCCTTTAGAATTTTAATGTGATATTTATTATTTATTTCCACTAACTTATCATTATTTATTATATTTTAATTCATATAACTACTCCACTATCTATAATTAATAAGGTTATTTTAATAAATGTGACTTATTTTATCATTGAAACCAACATAATTAATCATTATTTTAAAAAGTGTTAAAATTTCAAAAAAAACACCTATTGTGAAATGGAGGGAGTACTATTGTAATTCATTGATTATAGTGGGATTCATTAATTATAGATGAAATATAAATTAAGAGAATTAAAAGAAGAAAGAGAAATAAATAATAAAATGTATATTGAAAAAAATATCATTAAAATTATATTAGAATTCTTAAGTGATTTATAATTTAGGACAATTTTTTTCTTCAAAGACATTTTATATTTGGGACGGAATGAGTGTTTGGAAAGCTCTGTATGAGAGATTCTAAATGATTAATCAACAATATTGTAGTATATAAGCTTACATGCAATATCTAAAAGGGAATGAATGAAAAGCTTAGTTATAATATGAATAATCACTTTTTTTACTTCTATATGTATGATCATGTTTGAAGAACTACTTCCTCTATCCCAACTTATAAAAGATATTTTGAATAACTCGTACTTATTAAAAAAAATAATTATTATTATTAGAAAAAAAGAAATTATATACTTACTACCTTCATTCCTTTTTAATTATCACTTTTTAAAATTTTTACATATATCAAAATAACTAATGATTATTGTTATTTTTTAAACAATGATTATTTTTTTCTAAATAATAACTTTAACTTTTTAATAGCTTATTTAACTTTTTTTCTCTCTATCATAATAATTAAGGATAATTTTGACAAAACAAGAACAAATACTTTAACTTTAAAATGTGACAGTTAAAAAATAATATTTTTTTTTCTAAAAAGTGACACTTAAAAATGAATAGAGGGAGTATGATTTTACATTATTGTCCTTCATTAATTATAGAAGAGAGAAATTAAGAAAATTAAAAGTAGAAAAAGAAATATATAATAGAAAGTATATTGAAAAAACATGTTATTATTGCATTAGAATTTTTTCTCCAAGGGGTCTCTTATAATTTATGATGGAGGGAGTAATAATTTAGACAAAGGAAGATAAAAATAATTCAAACCAAACAAAACAACTAGAATTGAAATAATTAGTCATGTTTGACTAATTCTTGTATCAACTTCATAAATCCTAACCAAAGAGTAACTGATTTTACTTTGGTCCAAACAACAGTAATAAAAATCTAAAATAAAATAGTAAGAATCTCACCGTCGCTTGTACACGCAAGGTTTAAGTGAGGGCCATTCGATTTCCTTCCTTTTAGAATATTGCTTTTCCTTTTTTGTGAAGTAAAACAAAATAAACATTTTATTCGATAAGTCACTTTTGACAGAGTCAAATCCTAGCTCTGCAATGGCCATTGAAAACTTCTCTGGGTCTGCTCCTCCATTGTTTGGATCAAACCTGCTCTTTACTTCAGCAATCAAGAGCCACCCACCTGGCTTAAGCACCCTGTATGCTTCTTCAAGGTAAGTTTGATAGTTGGTTCCCATCAATGAAAGACAGAACACAGCAACATCAGCAGATGAAGAGATTAGTGGAGTGTTTGCCATGTCACAAGCAATTACATTGGAATTGTTGGAGACGAGGTCTAGAGAGAAGACGGTATTCTTCACGCTTTTGGAAATGAGTGCTTCCCCGCAACCAAAATCAGCAACAACAAAAGAAGGGCTGTGTTTTTTCAACCACTTAATAATAACATTAACTGGCTTTTCTGGCCAATTAGACATTTGTGTTTTGTACCCTTCATGATACAAGTTAAATAGAGATGAATCTTCCTTGAAATAATTAAGTGCTTCATTCCCGGTGCAAGTGTAGAGCTTCTCGTTAATCATCCTAAAGTGACCACCAGACAACCTTGCTCGCATCTTTTCGAGAAAGCTGGAAGATTCATTTGACTTTGTACGGTTAGTAGTAGAAGGTGATGTAATCTTTTGTTCCTTGTTAGTAGATGAATCCTGGTTCTTGTTTGAAGCATCATTTTTGCCGTGTCTCTTTCGCTTTTTGTTGGTCATTGCCACAATTCTAATTTCTTTTTAGACGAAACTGTCAAACTAATGCTCTACTCAACGGTGTATGCTGCTACTAGCCTGAGAAAACTCCTATATAAATCAAATCAAATTGAGAAATAAAAACAAATCTTATAGAAACTTCCCAAAAAAATAAATAAATCTAGATTTAAGTAATAAATTTTTTAAACATCAACATATATTAAAAACTTTCATATAACACAAGATGTGGGAGATAAAAATAGTCTAACACAGATCCAAAAAACAAACAGGTGAGGCAACCAAAACCAACAAAAAACCACCAAAAGATAGCACTCTCAAACACTAAAATGCACCTAAAAAATTCAGAAGAGAAGTAAAAAGCAAGGCCTGACCAATGCCTGACAATACATAACAGAAAAATGAACCAAAGGCAAAATTAGTTTCACTCTCAAAATTGAGGAATTGAGTTGGAAAAACCACTCAATGTCGGCACTGCCAGGCCAAACAGCAGCTGTACAAATAAGACACAGCAGCAAAACACGTGACAGAGGAATAGAGAAGCTGGGAACCAAATCTCCACTGCTCTAACCACACCAAGCAGCAGCCCCTCCAGTCTACTACACCATAAAATGGCCAAAACAGAAACCTATCATGAAGCAAGCCGCAGGATATGCCAGCCTGCTCCCGACACAACAGCAGCAGCACGTCTTAAACCAGAACCAAACACAATAGAAACCTATACTGTCAAAAAACACCATATTTCTTCTATATATCTTCAGTCTTCACCTACTATTTTTATTTCATGTCTCACAGCCTTAATCAATTTATGTGTTAAGTTAGTTATTAGGGAGAAGAGTTGTTAATTATTTGTTAGTTTTTGAAGTATGTTCAAATCGAACTAAAATAAATCCACCAAACCCGAACCTGTCAAACAGAGGCAGCATAATTTTCTAAACTAGTAAATCACAATAGACTAATGATATGAACCAAACATTTTGATGATAGACAGGGCCTCTCATACTATTACCAAAATTTCCAGAATACTAGCTCAAGTTCCATCATACATTTGACATCACTAAACAATTTGTAAATAAATTGAACCATAGGCAGCAGCAATCTTTTGAACTAACCGAATTTCGTCAGTGTTGAGCAGAACAGTTCCAATCAAAAGAGTAACAATAAACCAACACAAAAATTCAGCAGCAACTCAGTTTAATAAATCAACAGAATAGTTAAAAAAAACGAAAACTCATAATGATTCGGAAGCACGATGTGAAATCATAACATAACAGTTCAAAAACGAGACCAAGATGAAAACGAAAATACCGATTTGCAGATGGAATGAGTTGAACATAAGTTGTATCAGAAGCTTGGGTGACAGCAGAACGAGAGCTGGAGCGGCTGTGAAGAAAATAGCAGCAGAGAGAAAACAGAGGGAGTGAGTGACCGGAGCTGTGTTACGATGGGGGGTTGGAGGAAGGTAACACAGTGTGACGGAAAGGTTACAGTGGCGGTTGTAACGGCTGGTCAGTAGGAGTATTGTTGCAAGGGAGAAGAGGAAGTTGGGTGGTGTTATGAAGGTGATTGGAAGAAACAGAGGTTGCCAGCAAGATGAAAAAGAAAATCCCTTACAGATCCGCCGTTTTTTTTGTTTATATTTTCTTTTTTGGTCTCCGTCCCCACTTTGTAACAATAACACACACACACACACACACACATATATATATATATATATATATATATATTAACATAATTAGGGTTAAACAATATTTTAAAAATGCCAAAAATGACCTCATAGTTAAATGGGCCACAAAAATGGATCTAGTAAAAATTAACAAGCCCAATAGTATTTTATATGGTGTGTTGTGTAATTGCTTTGGTATTTTGGATCTCGTAGACATTCAGTTTCACTTGATTTAACTGTTTTAATTTTGCAAAGATTTGTTTTATATGCTCTCTATTCCTATTTTTTCTTCATTTCTAACATATATTCTTTGTATTTTTGTTTTGAAAGTTTTGAATCTAAGCAGTTACCGATGTTTGATATGACATGAAGTGTGTTGTGTTAACCATATCAATTAAAAAACCATCGTTTAAATAACTTGAGCCATAGGCTTTAAAAATAAAAAATATTGGGATATTTTTATAGTAGTGCTTTAGTGATGCTATTCGTATGTGCCTTTGACAGGAGCATTAGGTACTAGTCTTGAACAAAATTATTTGCTCACAGAGACTTTTAATTCATTGATATTCTTGGTAACATGGTTGTGAGTTTTGTGGTCTCCGTACGAAGTAGATGTTAACAATGTAAACCCTACTCCAGACGCAAATTCCTACATCTTTCGACCCGTAAATACTGGATCCTTAATCAATTCTAATAGTCTCAGGATTTCCAAACTTGTAGGTAATATGTTTTTTTTGTAGGTAATATGTTTTCAAATAAAATCTGTCACTGCTTTTTGGTTAACATTGACCAAATGTATTGCCTCTATCCATTTGATAAAATAATATATTCTTACCAATAAATATTTCTGTTGTTTAGATGAAGTAGGTTGAATCTCACCTATAATGTCTAAGGCCCATTCTTCTGAATTTTTTAGGCGCATTTTAGTGTTTGAGAGTGCCATCTTTTGGTGGTTTTTTGTTGATTTTGGTTGCCTCACCTGTTTGTTTTTTGGATCTGTGTCGGACTATTTTTATCTCCCACATCTTGTGTTATATGAAAGTTTTTAATCTCACAAAACATTAAACAACAACATCATGCCAAATCCAATTGTCCATCTACTGATCTACACTTTCTCATTCACTCTCTCACATTCTCTTTCACTCTCTCACAGTACTCTCATTATCTCAAACAAACTCAAAACAACAACACACACAAAAAGAAAACAAAAAGAAATTCACTTCTTTCTTCTCAATCTAATGAAGAAAAACTAACACACACATCAAGCAATACTTTCAAATTCAATTTCAAAGTATCTAAATTTACACTCTATAAGCTGATATACTATCTAAATTTTTTTGTAAGTAGACTGGGCTTTCTCCATGCCATTAATCAAACAATTTATTATTTTTAATTTATGTTTGGAATTTTCACAAGCAATAGCAGTCAATAACATTGTTGTTACCTGGTTGATTCCGTATTTCACTGATTTGTATCTCACCGAGTCACCACCGTTCTTCTTCAGCAAGAACTCTCCGCCGCTCCAACCTTCTTCCTTCAGCCAAATCTCTTCACCGCCGGTCCGCCCTTCTTCCTCAAGATGCCGTCGCCGTTGCTGTGCCCTAGTTCGTCTCCGTCTTCGTGCTCACACTCTTCGCGTTTGCCGTTTAGAAAAATAACATTGGGCTTGGCTGCTTCCTATTAAAATTGGGCCAACTCTGTTATGTTTAAAAAAAACAAAAGTTTGTAAATATCCCGGTTTGGTTCGGATTGGATCGGTTTGTGAATATAAAACCGCAAACCGAACCGCAAAGCCACCGTTGTAGCAAAAAAAGTGAGTACAAAGGAAAGAAGCACGCAACTATTTGAATTTGGGGGATTAGAATTTAGCGGAAATGGAGGGAAGTGAGAGCGTTTTCAAATCGCTGAATTTGGATCCTCAACTCTTGTTCAACGAAATTTTCAACACCGGCGACGATTTGTTAATCGAAACTTTCGATTTCATCTTCCGGTAACCAAATCATCTCACTTTTCTTCTTTCCACACAAAATTCTATCCGTAGCTTCATGCTTTTTGTTGCAGGGAAGCATCTATCAAGCTCAACCTTGAAGCTACCCAAAGCTCTCCTCAACCTCTCAAACAGGTTCCTATCCTTCATTCAAATTTCTTAATTAGGGTATTTAATCACTAATCCGAACGAAATTGATTATTAATCTGTGTTTTATGGAAGGGTATCGATCGTATTCGACGAAATGTTCAATATGCTGCGGATCAAAAGCTTGCTGTTTGGGAAGAATACTGTCTTTATCACTGTTTTTCTCTCCCCCAAGGATTTCAAATGCCCAATACCGTATGTTCTTCTTCTCTAACTCACTGCAGTTGGGATGTTTATTTTAAACTCGACTACTGCCTTTCAGGATGAATTGGGTGGGATTGAGATTGATCTTGTACCTACTTCCCATCAAGAACTAGATGCCGAGTTAGAATCGTTGAGGAAAAAACAAGTTGAGGTAAAAAGAGTGTCGACTTCATTTATACTTATATAGTTTGTTTCTCATTTCATTTATATTGGTAATAAATTTTCTGTCAGGTGGGGAAAGAATCAGAAATGCTAAATCAAGAAATTCAGGCATTCCCGAACCACTCTTCTCTCAATGCTCTACATATCAATCAGGCGGTTCAATTACTTGAGCAAAACTCGGACTTGTTTCAGGGTAGTTTAAATTAAGCATTCCATTTTAATCTATGTTTGTATGTATTAAGTATTAGCACATGTATATTTCTTTTCTAACACAGTTTGATGATGCAAAAGAATACTTAATTCCTTGAATGCAGTTTTTTTTCTTCCAATTACACTGCCACTTGTATAGGACACTAGTATGGCTAAATATTTAAGCAAATAATGAACATTCATGATAATCTGTCTTTTGATTGTGTTTTACACTTCATATAATGACTTTCATGTCTATATATAGGTATGGTGGGCCATTATCTTAATACTGATAATCTTAATAAGGAGAAAAGAAATGGACCAAATAATTCGACGTTTCCTTGGAGCGCTGCATTATTTTAGATATTATCGTTATATTATTAGCTAATGTTATACATTGAACTTGTAAGTCAGCTTATCTTTACTGTGATTGTGATTTTGTAGAGGTTTTGACAACTGCACAAGAACTTCGAAGGAAGATTGGAAAGCGAAACACCAACATGATTGAAGAGACCGAAAGAATGAAAGCAAAAAGTATCAACTACAATAAAATGGATACTTCTGCTAAAGGTAACCAAAATATCGTTCATTGTTCTGCAACATGAATTAATTTTAATAGGTTGAACTCCATAGTTCTGAGTTGAGCATTTCTGGTTGCAGGCCTCTCAAATATGAACTTAGAAGATCTTCAACGATTTGTAACCCAGTTGGAGTGAACATGTCCTTGTTTGACCGGTAATTGTTTATTCGTAGTTTTTCTCAATTACAATTTGTGTTTCATGTGGAAACTAATAGATTTCAATTATTTATAGTCTTTCTCACTTTAGTTGGGTAAAGGCAGAAGTTAGAAATTTTCAAGTGACATGTACCAAAGTGAACTATCTAATGGGTCATAGAAAATACTTGTGCTTTTTTTTTTCTTTCTTTTTTTATAAATTTTAATTTCATTGTTAGCTGAGTTTAATAGGTTGTGATAATGCTATTTTTCTACTGCTTACATTTTAATGAATATGTAAATGATGATAAGAAGAGTAGTGATTTATGGGTGCCATTTTGCAAGTATATAAGATCTAAGTTTTTCTTTACTTAGTCCTCGTGTATTATTTTTTCAATAGCCATAAAAAGGTAGCAGACTATGGGGTAAATATGGTAGCATAATTAGCAAATAGGGAGCCACCATAAAGTGTTCCATTGTACTCTTGAACCTCACTAGCTGGTTCAGCACCATACTCTCCAGCAAGAGACACAATCTGTAAAACTAAACCATTCTCAGTGACTCTGACTCCTGTAGGCAATGTAGAACGTCTTGGAAATCTAGGTGGTCCTACAATACTATTGACTGAAATCCAATTGTCCTCTTGAATTCCTCTTGATGTTATCTGGTCTTCCAGCTAGTATTGTGAATAATTCCGTTGAATTTGCTCTTGGACCTTTAAGCCACACTCTCTGAATTCTGTTTGCTAGATATTCACTGACAAGTACAAATGAACCATCTCTGCTTACTGCCACCCCTGATGGCACTTCAAGATTACTTAACAACACGTTGTTTGGTTGGTGCTTGGATCATATTTCAGTAAGCTTCATGAATTATCTCCACTATTTAGCAGTGTTTGGAAATCTCTGCAAAATAAGTAAAAAGATATGCATATTTATTACTGCAATACACTAAAACTATGCTTACTTGACAACACTGTAAGAATAAAAAACTGTGCTTACTTGAGTTGGAAATTGGTGCTAGCTACGGTAAAATAGACGATTCCGGTGTCAGGATCTACATCCAAACCACTGGTAAATCTTGTAGTATTTGCAGGTTCAGGTCCAACCAATTGGGTTACATTTCCTCCATCAGGACCAACCTTAACAAGCCCAAAATAAGCATCTGCTACATACAAATCACCTGTCTGGTTGAAACCCAATCCTAATGGTCTTCCACATGTTGCTTGGAGTGCTGAGAAATCAGCAAGTCCATCACAAATTGTCTTGTTCCTGAACAAAAACCAAAGCAAAATCATTTTTGACACTTTTTTTTTATTTTTTTATTTACTTTATGATAGTCTTGTAATTGAAAGTGAAAATAGTGTTTTTAGGCTTTAAATCTAACTAGTATATTTGATGACAAATCTATTTACCTGTTTGGAGAAGTGTAAGCATATTCCTTGAAACCATCATTTGGACCAATATATTTAAAGATTCTTCCATCAGAAGAAGATACATAAGGTCCTCCACCGTTTCTATCAAATGCAAGTGATTCAGGTCCTGTCACTGGTGCTGATAGCTGAAGCTTGTCGAGTAATATAGCTACTGAAGATGGAGAACACAATAGGAAGATAACAAGAGTTACAGTGATAACCATTGCCATGTTTAACATGATTGCTAATAACAAATTTGAGGTAACTTTGTAAGGTGTGAATGAATCCTAATAAAGAACTGAGCAATATATTTATAGGCATGTAGGTATCATGCCATGCATGCTGTGCAATAGGTGAAAAATGTGATGCTAACTCATCATTGTTAATCTCGTCAAAAGAACCCACAAATTAAGCAAAGCAATAGTACACTTCCCCGGTCAAAAGAAACGTTCATAGTTTGTTACAAGTTTTGATTGGGTTAATAATTATGTTTTTATGAACATATCATAACATGTGAAGACTAGAAATTAAAATGTGACTCGTGAAAAAAACATATCCGGTTTTGTAGTTTTGTTTGCACTTTTGTAGATATACACGATACATCTTGTTTTTGTGACTCCTAAAAACTCTTCTTCAAATGTATCAGTACATTTTTCTAGAATGAAGAATAGTTGATTTTTATGTAGGTGAACTAATGTATTTTTGAAATTGGTTGAGTATATTAATCATTCAACCATTGAATATCATGTCATTTTTAATATTAATTTATTAATAAATAAATTTAAATTTAAATTAATTTGGCTTAAAGGTACTACTGTATCTAACTAACTAAAAATTTTGGTAAGAAAATTATTATTTAATATTGCTATTTTTATTTTAATACTTACATTTTTAATTTCTTAACATGTACTCCTTCGGTCCCAAAATTTAAGAAAAAATAAAAAACACATTTATTAAGAAAAACGAAAACAAAATCATTTAACTTGTAGTTTTTTTTGAAATAAAGTGTTTTGAAAGATGTAAAAACAATTCTAACTGATTGTTGGTTATAAAAAAATGAGAGAGAACGTAAATAAATATATTTTGTATTTAATTTTACATTGAAAAAGTTGAAAGTGTTTTTTTTTTAATATTTTAAAATAAGAAAAATACTTTTTTTCTCTTATAATTTGGGATGAAGGGTAGTTTGAATAGAGACAATGCAATTACATATATTCAAAAACACATCAACAAATTTATTTCTCTTTTTTCAGAAGTGTTTGTGTTTATTTGAGTATGTTTGCTAACTTTCAATAGGTAAAAAAAAATATTTTAAATTTTAAATCAATTATGAATAGTCTATATTTGATGCGTTAAAATTGATGAAATGATTTAAATTATCATCGAATCAAATTTAAAATTAAAATAATTTTTTTGTTACATTAGAGAATTTTTTTTAGTCCTGATAAATGACACTCTTACAACATTTGCCATAGGGATGACAGGCAAACCCAAATTCGCGGGTCCACTCACATTCAAATCCAAATTATCCGGTAAAAATCTGAGTTGATTGGGTTTGAGTGCCACCCGATATTTTGAGTGCGGGTTTGAATTCAGTCAAATCCGCACCGAAACCCGAAATCACACCCGCTTAGACATTATATTACATAAGTACCCCTAAATACTTATAAGTGTAAAAATTTAAGACCTTACTTTTAGTTGTAATGTACTAGGAAAATTATAATTTAATTCCTTAATTTCTTTGAGAGACTTTTGATGGAATTCTCGTGTTTTAAATTTCAATGTTGTTGTTGTATTTTGTGTTTTTGCTGCGGGTTCAGATTTGAGTGAAAAAACCCGAACCCAGTGGGTGTGGACGTGAGTGTTGTTTTGCCACCTAAACAACCTTTAGATTTGAGTTCGGGTGGTAATTTCGATTGCGAATTTGAATAGTGTGAAACCTGCATCCGATCTGACCCGTTGTCATCCATATTTGCTAACAATGCTCAAGAGATCTAAGAAAATGCTAGAGGTGGTTCATTTGAACATTTGTGTCCTCTAAATTCAATCTCGAATAGAGGTAAACAATACTTCATTACCTTCATTGACGATTACAGTAGGAAGACATGAGTGTACTTTTTGAAAAAAAACTGAAGCATTTGATGTCTTCAAAACATTTTAAGTGTCTGTTGAAAAGGAAAGTGGTTGCGTGATTACAGTTCTGCATACAAATCGCGGTGTGCATCAAGAGAAAATGATGGATTTTGATGATTTCAAGTGTGCATCAAGAGAAAATGATGCATTATGGATTTTCAAGTGTGCAGCACCAGTCCACAATGCAACAACAACCCGAAGTACAAGTAGTTGATAGTTATGCGCAAATTCTTTACTCACCAACAAAATCAACTTCACAAACTTGTCCTCGGCGTGATAAAAAAGGACTAATTAGATGATTGATTATGACATGTCTGGAGTAAATCACTCAGAAGGTCAAGTCACACAATTTAATTTTTTTTACAGATTGTGATCCCATGGTTTTTGAAGAAGCTATTCAGGAACCAACGTGGAAAAAGCAATGTATGAAGAAATTGCTTCTATTTAAAAGAACAACACTGGGAGTTGGTTGATCTTCCACAAGGAAAAAGGACAATTTGTGTGAAATGGGTGTATAAGACAAGATTCAAAGAAGATAGAGAAGTTGACAAGTATAAGGTACGACTTGTCGCTAAAGGTTACAAGCAAGAGTTTGGGGTTGATTATACTGAAGTATTTGCCCTAGTTGTAAGACATGATACAATTGAAATTGTGGTTGCTTTAGCTGCACAAAACTGATGGACCATCTTCCAATTGGATGTAAAATCATCATTTTTACATGGTGATCTAAAGAAGCAAGTGTTCATTGATCAACCTTTTGGATGCATGAAGTTTGGATGTGAGGGAAAAGTCTATAGACTAAACAAGGCTTTGTATGAATTAGAACAAGCGCCATGTGCTTGGTATAGCATAATTGAAGTTTATTCCTAAAGGAAGGCTTTCAAAAATGTACTTTTGAACACACTTTTTGTGAAAAGTGGGAAAGGAAGAAAATTGTTGATTGTGTGCTTGTATGTGGATGTTTTGATATATACTATAAATGATATCAACATGTTTGAAAGGTTCAAGCAATTTATGATGTTGGATTTTGACATGTCCGATCTTGGCAAAATGCATTATTTTTTGGCATTGAAGTGGTGCAATCTGCAGCTGTGAAAAAAATTCTAGATAGATTCCAGATGGCAAAATACAACCCTGCTGCTACACATACTGAAGTAGGGCTAAAACTTGTACGAAATTCGGATGAAAGGAAGGTTGACAACCATCTTTACAAGCAAATTGTTGGAGCTTTATGCATATAATATGGACAAGGCCTGATATTATGTATAATGTAAGTTTGATCAACATATATATGGAAAATCCTAAGGAGAGTCATCTCTTGTCTGCAAAGAGAACTCTTAAGTACTTGTGAGGTATTACTAGTTTTGAAATTTTCTGAAAAAAGGGAGAAAAACCAGATTTAATTGGCTATACAAGTAGTGATTATGATGGAGATATTGATGATAAAAGAGTACTTCTGACTATGTCTTAATGTTGGGTTCTAGAGCCATTTCATGGTCATAAAAAAAAACAAGAGACACTCACTCTATCAACTACCAAAGCAGAATATTTGCTGCAACAGCATGTGCTTATCAAGCAATTTGGCTTAGAAAAATTCTATGAACTGAATTTGCAGCAGAAATCAGAATCTACAACTACTGTAATTTTTTGTGATAACAATTCTGGTATAAACCTGTCAAAAAATCATGTTCAACATGAAAAAGCAAGCACATAGATGTGAAGTATCACTTCATGAGAAGCTCACTAAGGTTGGAGTGATTGAACTTTTCTATTGCAGAAGTGAAGACTGGATTGCTAATATAATGACAAAGCCATTGAATGTGATTGCATTTCAAACCTCAGGACTCTGTTGGATGTGCGTGTGATAAACTGAATGTTTGAAAACTTTCAATTTAAGGGAGAATATTAGAAATATTAATTTATTATTTTCTTATGTTTGAAGAGGATTGATAAACGATTGTGTCTGAAGGGAGTTGTTTCAAGTTTACTTATCCTGTACTCCCTCTTTAACGACTGACCTTGTGCATGATATACCCTATGAATCCCGAGTTATTTGAAGAACTAACTCTTTTTCAAATCATGGCAAAAAGGGAGAGTAATGGTGAGAAGTGGTGCATCTACATTATGCAGGTAAACTTGGTAATTGTTTAGTATTGACAGTTCAAAAAGTGACGGTTCAAGAACAACCTTACACACATAATCGGATTTAAATGATCTATGTGGACATAAAAAAAACATAAATGACTAATTTGATATAGTTAAACTTAAAAGCTGCCGAATGCATTTTGCCAAAGATAGCATAAAACATCCAAACATATTAAGCGCTACTACTGTAATAGAAACTAATACGGCACAGGAGTGTTAGAAATATAGCTTATAACTTGTGACTACTTTTGTTCTTGTTCTGTATTGGCAAAAATTACAGTAGTATCCACCTCTCTCTCGGTTTTAAGGACAAAACTGTCTTAAACAATAGCTCTACAAGTAGAATTATCCCTTGTCAGGTAGTTTATGGCTTCTGATGTTCTAAACACATGAAATGTAATAACTTAACTAAAGAAAATGATACAATTTAATAATCAACAAAATACCCCTAATCTTGGGGCATACAAGTTACGTTCTGCTCCCCATTTAGTACTTCTAAATTTCCAAGAAAGAGTGTGAAATTCAACCAGCTGAGCATTTTGACTCCTAGGCTGAATGAATAATACAGGAATATCCAGGGGGCAATGACTACCTAAAAACAAGCCAAATATCAGTCTAACCAAATTTGTACAGGAAGGACAGTGAAGGATATTAAAAAGTATTACGCATGGAAAGATATTAAACTGCAATATCACAAACTGACCATAGGAAATAGTTTATAATAGAAATACTTACATTTGCTTCAAATAATCCTTACAAGAAACTTTCAATGTTGAGTTCAACAAAGGAGCAGGGATCAGGAATGTCGAAGTTGTTTAATACCTGGAAAAATACAAAAGCAGAATAATTTGTTTTAGATGTATATGACTCCAAGTACATATACAGAAGTAGTTGCAGTCAGAGAAATACAATCTACTGCACAGAAAATAATTGACCATAATAAATCAAGATGACATGATTTCAGTGATCATAGGTACCTCTGGATGAACAATGCCAAAAGTCCCAACTTGCTTTCCCTTGTAAATAATTCTAGCTTGTCTACCAGCAAGAAACTCAGGCTCCTTCAATAAACAGTTGAGTTCGTAAACTCAAAGTTAAAATTGGAATAAAGTGGTTTCTAAAAAAAAAATGAAAAGGACAAAATAAAACACAGAAAGATCATGTGTAGCAATATACACTTACATCTGACCGCTCAATGTAATACCCTGATTTATCACCAGGTGAAACAAAGGTAATCCCATTCTTTTCCATTACTTTGTCCACTAATCCATGAATTATCTGCATATCATCATTGATAAATTTAAGTACAATAATCCAACTTTAATTCTGCTAACTGTGAGTAATGATATTTATTTTTAATAGTATCACACTTTTGTTAAATATAGCAAGCGTAAATTAAATTCTAACTCGTCTGGATAGGAAAAATCTAGGAATTTAGGTTCACTCATCCTTATCTATAATCAATCATGTAGAGATACTGATGTATTTATTCAAAGAAAAAAACCAAATAAACTGTCATCAAGTAAATACTTAATGTATACCTCAAATCCTGCATTAGCACCACAGTACAGTGCAGCAAGTTGGCGTAGATTTTTTGCACCAACATCATTGTCATCCAAAATAGCTATATCACCCACTTCAAAAATCTGAACCAGAAGGTTTAGAAATATATTCATCATACAAGCTTACACCATAGTAGAGGGGAAAAATGATGCATTGAATAATCTGATGCAAAGGTAGCGTTGATCAATATGATCTGACTGGAGTTTAAATCTTTCGAAAGGAAAAACTTAAGTAAAACCTTTATGGGTTTTGGGTGATCCTTATTGTGAGCAGCAGTTTTCAAAATGCCAGGCATAAGACTAGTCCGGACAGCCTGAATATAATATGTAAAGAACAAATATGTAAGAATATAAAAATAATGGAAAAAGATCAATACTGAAAGAAACCATATTAAGTTATTCTGTTGTCATATCATAGATATTAGAATACTGTTTGGACAGACATATTGCACTTAAAAGAGTTGAAGAGTATGAACCTCGAAGTCTGAAGATCTAGGGTTCCCAATGATAACCACTTTGGATTTATCATCTTTGCGGTTTAGCATGGAAAAGTTTTCTTTTTTAGAGCAGAGTATGAATGTCAAAACCTCCGTGAACCCAATCATTGCAACCTGACAAGAATTTGGGAATAAAAGGAATCAGGTAACCTCACTTCAAATAATATCATTCAAGAATATTCCATGTAGTAATTTATTCTGTAGTGTTAACAAACACAATAAACTGATTGGCAATATTTTATGGAAAATCAAAGCATGAAACTTAAACCTGCTTCAATGAAAGGAGTCATAAGATCTATAGTTTTGTTCTATACCTCTTTTCTAATAAGATCACTCAGCTCATTCAGAGGAAGTAGTGTCAAGGAAGCAGCTAGTCTCTTTGACCCCTTATTATCGACTATTGCTTGATCCTTAATAGCATTGAATCCATAAGCTATTGCGACATCCTGCCGATAACAAAACCAAAATTATATATGTAATAGATCCAATATGCATCGTGAACAATCAAGCCCATCATCGTCAGTACCTCCATAACATCACATGGATGAAGGACATCACTTCTAGTAGGGGGTACAGATACAACAAAGTTGCACTGTTTACTGTCAGATGTAGATTGCTTGGCATGCAATTGCATCCGATTTAAAAACTTGGTAACCTGAAGAAATCAGCAAAAAGTTATGGAACAATGGCAATATTCGTTTCAGTTAATTTCTACCAATAAACATAAGTATTGGATCTTATATTAGAGACAATAGACTGCATTAGCATTATATGGGAAATAATTACCTCTTCTGCCTCCAAGGATACTCCAATCAATCCTGTAATGTAAGATAGAGAAACTTCCATATTGTAGACAGATAAATCAGGGTATATATGAGATTTTCCATCAGAAGAAATCACTTCAACTGGTTCAATGACAAACTTATTTTCACAATATTCCGCAAAGGCTGTTACCTAACAAAAGAATAGTCTGTCGTAAGCAAAATATTATAACACCAAGATAATGCAAACAAAAAAAGAAAAATTCACTGTTCTACCATTGTATTTAGAACAACTTTCGCCTTTGTCAGATCAGTAGCAGTGCATTCAATAAACACATTCTTTGTCTCCAAAGTGATGGCTGAATGTGCACCATTGATAATCGGGGGTAAAGATAAAACAGTTCTGTAAAAAAAAATCATAGCATATTAATAACTGAATTCAACAACACATGATGCGACAACATTAGTGAAAATTAAAAAGGCCAAATGCCACAATTTTCTATTTACAAATGCAATCAACAGAAAATAGAGTAGGAGAAATAATTAAAAGCATTTCTACTAATTAACCAGAAAAATTCAGTGGAAAAGCAACTCACTAAAGAATTTTGAAGGTTCTTTTCAGTTTATGTGTCCGTAAATGACTACTATTCATGTGTTTGTGTGTGATGATTAGAAATTCAAGGGTACATAAGCATCAAGTACTTTACTTTTTCGTTGATGAAATTTATTATGTATGCCTTAAATCTGTAATATTTTAAATTTTATGAATTAGAATTTGAACAGATAGGGTATCTCATTTCCACTAATTAAATCAAACAACAGAAAATGGCTCACTCGTCAAGCACTAACAGTGCAAAGTTCAAACAAGGATACTCATCACATGTAATCGTAATAGGATGCTCTGATTTTAAAAACCCCAATATACTTCAGTTAAAAAGTAATTTGTTAAAAAAAAAAGTTTACTATACAGAATTTTAGAGCATAATTTTTCTTGTTTTGAAATTAATAACATTATGAACATGTATGAAAATAATTTTTTCTTAATTACCATACCAGAAATTTTATGATTATACTTTGTTCATACATCCTGATCATTATTTAACACAAACTAAATTAGAATCATAACAATCATTTTCTTATGCACCAATTGTTTTATGAACATTCACCCTCAATTTTATTACTAGTTTAGTTGTGATGTAAATTAGCATACATTTCCTATCAAAACACTTAAATAGTAATACAGATAATAGTCAAAATATCATAATATACAAACAAAGCTTTGTGATAGACTGCCAAAATGAGAGTTAAAAGATTTCAAAGTTTTGCAAATTTTAATATGAGGATACAATGAAAATATAATACCTCTTACTATCATATAAAACAGGATAAACAGGAGAGTCCTCAATAATATGCAAGAATTTCTTCAGTTTCAAATCTGACTGTCAAAATTAAATCAAAAAAGTATTCAGATGCATCTCAAAGGAAGCATATCCAAAACAGAAAAATAAATAAGCAAACACCTTGTTGAGCGAACTGGAATGACTCATAAACGTACTTCTGCTAGGTTTACAACAACTTAAGCTATATATATGATGTAAGAAAACTTTTTTCAAAAACTCACTTTGTAGAACTCCATGAGCTCATCAGCCTTGAAACTCCTTTCCTACCATGCCAAAGAACAGAGGGAGGAAAATCATTAAAGTTTGAACAGAGGCATGATACATAAATCATTAGACGAATAAATATTTTCATCTTTGAGTACTACACGAGGGATTAAAGTCAAAACATGTTCCTGTCATCAAAGGAGACTGTAGTAGTATGTGATTTCCAACGTATGCTTTTATAGAAACAGAATGTCTTAAATAAAAGATACCTGTTTTAGAGGAGTAAAGTTAATACTCGAAGGTGATAAAGCCTGAGAGAAAGAAGAAAAAAGAAAAATCAATATGCTGATGACCCAGATAACCAGATAGAATCAAATTGGGTAGAAAACAGAAATTAATTTGAGATACATCTCTTGGCAAAATTGCCTTAGAAAATTCATATACATGGCCCGGATTTAATACCAATACACTAAATCCAGCAGCAACACATAGTGCCTAAATGTCTTTCAAAATCTTAATTTTGTTAAGTTTTTCATCATCGAGTTTGAAAGAAACCAACCTCATAGGTAAAAGGACCCTCAAGTGTATCCAGATCATGAGTGCCAATGGCAACAAGGGTCCTTCGCCTGAAAAAGAACGAAAACAAATTAATTGAAAATCATTCATAAAGTGCTGTGATATGAGATTACAAAAATGAATTAAAAATAAACTGCTGAATATAAATGGAATCTAATTAAGAAAGAAAACAGTATTAATTGGAAACGAAAAGGAATCCAAATGCCACCTGCTAACAAGAAGAGTTTTCCAATTGTTCCGTCAAAAATAGAAAAGCAAATAGAAAAGCAAAAGTTTCTGTGATATCAATGAGGAAAGAAAAAGGGCACACATGACTTTTTATGTTGTTAAAATCATGTATGATATCAAAAACACAGTAAGGAGAAGGAAATAAAAAGGGCACACATGACAGCATTGAAACTCACAGGGCTATTTTGGTTTAAAGAATCTAGAAGATGTGAGAGAGAGAAAGGTGGAAACAGAATTTAGTGATAAATTTGTTATACAGGAAATGAGTGGCTAAGGTACATGTACATCTAGACTTGCTTCCATTGCAAGCTATTCTTTCCACAGAAACTTACAACTGCTGTAACATTTATGTTGTCAATAGCACGCTATGGCGTAATATAGCACAAAGATGAAAGATGAAAGGGTTTGGCCCGACGCTGTCTTTTCTTAAGGGTAACTTTAATTTGAATCCTTTTAAGAGTAATGTTTTGTTCTTCATTTTGTTATGTTCTTTCTTACTCACAAACAATCGTTATGTTCTACTTTGTACTTTTAGTTCAGTTTTGTTTTTTACTCTCCTTCAGTTTTATTGCTCTATACATCAGGTTCTTTAACTATTGAGAATGATTGTCTATTTTTCTATTGCTTATTTATATTGACTTAGTACAATGGTTCTTAGTCTTTCTAATGGTGGCTATCTCGCTATCCGCTATATCCTGTTACGGGGTCGGTGCTATGCAACGCTGTCAGAGGTTAACAACATAGAGTATGACAAACAACAATCAAGTCTTATGCCACTAAGTGGAGTCAGCTAGCTACATGGATCAAATTACGCCATAATATTCTATCAAAGACCATGTTTCTATACAACTCGTTAATCTCAAGATCTTTCTTAATAGTTTCTCTTATAGTAATTTGACTACTCTCCATATGATATACGTTTAACCACTACATAAGCACAAAAATTATTTTAACAACACATAGTAGCACTACAAAATTACACTTCAGTTGATAGAAATCTGTTACAGCAGTATAACTGACTAAAGATGGCTCTAGAATATCCAAGTAAACATATAAGAGCAATTACATCGTTGATTTGGGAAATAGGCAGTGTCAGAGTGTGCAGCTCAAAACAAATAAAGCAGCAATGCAAATCACATTACCGACAAATATTTTGATGCAGCTTGTCTTGGAGGTCAATAAAGCTGTTGTATCTCGCTTTATCAAAAGTTATACCTCTCAATACGGCACATACAACAAAGGGACGAATCAAAGATGTCTGCAACGAGACAAGAAATAATTCACTTTCCACTTAGAAAAGGCTCATACTAAAAAATTGTGTATTCACAGCATAAATAACTACCTCTGGCTTCACATGCATTTTAAGCATTTTATCCTTACTAATGTCAGACAACTTGTAAGTGGGGATTTCCTGAACCCCACAGAAAACTCGAAGCGCTTGAGCCAGTCCTTCAAGACAGAGTAGGTCATATCTGAGCAAAACAAAGTGTGACAACCGTTCTTCAAATGGTTACACAATTAAATGACATTTACAATGGCTGTGAGAAAATCACGTGCCACATCATTCACAATGAGTATTCAACCTTGTTTTCCAACAATAGAGAAGCTCTATTGCATTAATTCCAATTTAACCGAGTACCATCAAGCTTGAATTTTTTATTTCTATCTCCACTTATGTACCCAAAGCTTATTAAAAAAAGTTAAACCACCGGTATAAAAATAACTAATGAGTACAGAAAGGTGAACATAAAACAAACATTTAGGGTCTGCTTGGATAAACAGCTTATTTGGAGCTTATAACACAAGTGCTTATCAAAAGATAAAATAAATTTAAATTATTTTTACATGTGCTATAATAAATTGTTTTCATAAGTTTTCTTTGAGAAATTATGAAAATAAGTTCATAAAAGTTTATGAATAATGCAATAAGCTGTTTAAATAAGCTCAAATAAGCCAATCCAAACACTAACTCAATGCACAATCAAGCAGTATAATATAATCATAGGGATACCTGTTTGCAGGAATTTCAATTTTGTATATAATTTCTTCATCCTCGGCCGCTTCTTCTTCATCCAAATGCTTCTCTTTTCTCACAATCGCTTTTTCTGTAGTCTGATACACAAATGTTGATAATTGATTATTGATTATTACTACAAAAAAACTAATTGAAGCCGAAATTTAGAAGAAGAAAAAAAAAACGGAAAATCACTTACAACATCGTCGAGCTCAATTCCAAAACTGAAGCACAGGTCTTCAAATTCCTCTTGCGCTGAAAAAATTCAAGCAACAACAAAGCCAATGGAATCAACTAACATGAAAAATTATGAATACAACAAGCATTGAAATGAAAACAGAAGCTCACTGTAAGTTCTTCCAAGACCCGCAAACAGACGATCCCGCCCTACACTGATGGTAGGCATGGCGTTCTTCTGATCGACGACTGAATGAGCGCGTTTGCGAGAAGCTGGAACTTTTAGCTTTTCACTTCGCCGTGTGTTTGTTTAAGCAATTTTCCAAAACAATTCATCCAAACCCGAAATTAGTGAGTTAGGTTTTTAATCGGGCCGTTAGTTTTGTTTCAAGCCCAATAAATATGGGCCGGGTTTTGTTAAAAAGAAACCAGTTCGGCCCAATAATAAATAAGCGGCATTGACATGTGTATCTATAAAAACCCTAATTTAAATCAAAGGTTGAGGCTTGTGAGACTAAAACCCTAAAATTGTGAAACTTTTCATCGAGCTTGAGGGTGAAAAATGGGGAGCGACAGTGAAGGTGAGAAATCGGTGCAGAGAGAGAAGGAGAGGAAGAAGATACTTGCGTTAGCTCCCATTGCGAAACCTCTTGCTGGGAAGAAGCTTTCCAAACGAACTCTCAAGCTTGTTAAAAAAGGTAGTTAACGTCTTTCTTGTTGCTTTTGCCGCTGCTTTTACTTCAAAGCTTTACATATATCTATGAATGAAGTTCTTCTGTAAAAAAACACTTGAATGTTGATTTTGTTATGAACTAGAGTGTGCTATAATTTCAATCTAATGCATTGTTTGGTCACTGTCTTACATATACTTGCATGTTTCAGCGGCTGAACACAAGTGCATAAAGAGAGGAGTAAAAGAGGTGGTTAAAAGTATAAGGCGTGGTCAAAAAGGGTCAGTATTAAGTTTTAAGTAGATATTAAATTGTATTCCTAGTGCTTAAGAAATTTCATTATTTGAGGCCACTTCGTCTTGAGATTTATTTGAAGTGCTATTTCTTTGGTTTTTTTATTGATGGAAAATAAATGAGTGCCCTTATTTTCTGCCTTTTTGTCAATGCAGAGTATGTGTAATAGCTGGGAACATATCTCCCATTGATGTAATCACTCATGTTCCTATTTTATGTGAAGAGGCTGAAATTCCATACGTATATGTCCCTTCTAAAGAAGTAAGTCACCAACTTTGCTCTTAATCTCTGCTTTTATATCTTTTAAGTTAATATATTATGGACCACGTGTTTCATAAATGTCTGTATTAGATAGTGCTAAACTTTATATTTTCATTCCTAGACATATTTCTCAAGTTTAATAAGAAGTTTAGTAGTTTTTTTTTTTTCTGCAAAATACACATCATGCCTTGCGCTTTGTTTTAATGATAATGTTGCTTCAATAAAACTGCTATTCCATATTTTTATGTATATATATGTTGAGTAACAACAATTGCTCAAGTAGATGAAAGTTCATATACTAAATTCTTTAGATCATTTTCCAGGACCTTGCAACTGCCGGAGCAACAAAGAGGCCTACTTGTTGTGTTTTAGTGATGACCAAACCTTCAAAGGGTGAACTTACACAAGAGGTGCAAGAGAAACTAAAGTCTGAGTTTGATCAAGTTGCTTCTGATATCACTGAACTTACAACTTCACTTTTTTGAAACAAAAGCAAATGTATTTGGAATGTGGGTTACAATGGATTAACATTTTGGTAGTGTGACATTCCATCATTTTGAACTAGGGATAATGATATTTTCTATTGCCTTATTTTAAATATTATGTTTGCTTATCTTGAGGAAAAATGCATAAACTCACCTAAAAGGATTCTGCATGAATGATGTGTACTGCAATTGATTACGGTACATGCGAATGTGAATGTTTGTTTCCATTCGTTACTATCTTGTGCTAAAAGCTCTGACAATTTCTTTTAAATATCACATTGCTTGCCCATAATTTTGCTGCAACTAGTTTAAACACTTAAACGTGGCATAGTTTGATATATTGTAGTATGCCGGTTGTTGGATGTAAGTTTGAGAATATGACTTATACTCTCTCCCCAACTATTTAACAAGAGTTTATAAAATATAGAATGATGATGATGACGATCAAAAGTAGTTGTCTTGATTGAAAAATTTTCCTTTTTGTGTGCTTTATATTCATGTCTTTCTTGTCTTGTAATCAAATTTTTATTTTTTTAATGTTCAATTTATTTTGTTTATGGGATATATATGTTTTGTGTTTGTTTATTTTCTCTTCATTTGTTTAAAGAACATATCCCAAAGTTGAAACGTGATAATACATGAACAATGAAATACGGACCTCCTTTTAAGTTATGCGAGTACCACGGAGTGAATAATAATTGAACATTAGTATGATTTTGGGTCTACATGATCATTTGAATGGGTTGCAAGTTAATTAATCATTTGATTGTAAGTTTATATATTTTGGAAGAGGCGGAACTTGTTTGTGAGACGACAAGAAAAGATTTGTAAAGTAGTCATTTATTTGTAAAGTTGTGATTCTATATGTTGTGCATGCAACGTCGTTAAATGGTTTTGATGATGCTTCAAATGGGTTTTAATTATAGAATTCGAACACAAGAAGGAAATATCACAAGTTAAATGGCTTTGATGATGAGAGTTCTTCAAATGGGTTGTAATTATAGAATTCGAACAAGAAGGAAATATCACAAGTCTCATTAAGAAAGGTGTTTTAAGTTTTAGTTGGAAGTGATAGATAAAAGTTTAATCAAGTAAAGGCATGCGGAGATATGAAGTTGTGATCTTAAAGATACAAATGTGTGAAAGCCTATTTGATCATGTGCTTAGTGTTTTCTATTGTCTTTGAATATAAACTCTTTATATTTTCATCTCTCATTCTTTTATAAAATGTTTTTTCACTAGAGTCGTCTTAATGTAGAGAGAGTGAAAAGTTTCTTCTAAGAATTATGTTGTATTGATGTTGTATTGTAATTGAGTTGATTATGTGTAAAAGTTCTAGTTGTTTTTGGAAGATTATTGAGGAGGTAACCCTATGTAAAAGCTATAGAATGTTTGTGAAAGGTTTTTTAGTGGATCTTGTGTAAAAGTTCAAAAGTAATTTTGTAAGATTATTTGTATGTTACATCTTGAGTGAATGGTAACTGTTTACAGAAATCCTTTAGCTATACAGATAAGTGATAAGGAATCTCTCATAAATAGCAATTACAAGAAACGAAGGGAACAGGTTATTTTTTAGATGTCAAACCCTTGAACAAGAATACACCAACAGCACCAATGGCTAAAGTCAAAACCAGAGGGATGGCAAGGGTTTCAACTTCACGTATTTTGCCTGCCTGGTCTGTTCTTCCCAGCCGCGATTTTTCTCCAAAATATTCCTGCATAAGATTGCTCAAAGTGTCTAGTTGATGCATGATTTGACGTTGTCCTCGGGAAACAAGTAATACCTATATCGACAGAGAAGGGAAAGTACAGTGTGTCATGATCAAAGTAATTCCATGTACTTTAATGCAATAACACACTTATTGTCATGTGAATTCAAAATGAGAGGATATATCACTTACCTCTTCCATCAGTGGAGACTCTCTAACCAATTGAGAGGATGAAAGAGAATTGGGAAGCAATGATCCAGTCAATGAACCATTGCTTAATCCAGTAACAAAGTGAGAAGTAGGACCAGAGCCATTGCAGGTTTCAGCCTGTAAAGCCATGTTTTGTTGACTGGCTGAAACTTTTTTAACATCGAAGTTTGAATTCAGCTCTTCAATACGGGAGGTGAACTCGTCCATTCTTTCATTTAGGGTGGAAATTTGATCAGAAAGTTGAATGATAACTCCCTGCCAGCTTAAAGCAAATATCAGTTGATGAATCATGCAGATGAGTAGAAAAATGAACAGAAAATAAAACCTTCTTGTCAGAAAGGCAGACACCTATCAATTGTAGCATATTCTCTAAAGCCAAAATAATGCATAAATATAATATACTCGAAAGGTTAAGATAAACTTGCTCCCATTTACTAAGTTTATTGCCAATATGAAATGCAATTGCATCTCAATATTCTTACAACATTTCTAGGTACTACAGATTAAGCAGTAGCTTTTCTATGTTCCATAAAATAAGAGCAGCAAGGTAAATACATCAATGAATGAAGTAGCCAAAATTATTGTCATTGTAAGACTTCTTATAACAAATTTATCTTACTTGGTTGGCCATGGGAGCAGGTGATTCTAGACCTCTCGCATTAAAACTTCTGTTATTTATAGCAAGTTTAGTCAACTTAGGTAGAATCTTGTCTCTTCGATTTGAAAATGACTGTGAAATATCACTGCAGAAGAACATCGTGACAATAACATCAGGAGGTCCCTTCTTCAACATATTTTCATTTCAATCACATTAAAAAAAAAATCATCCCAAACATGTCAACTTCTTTATAAGACAGGGTAACTATGTGAAGAAAATTAGTATGCACCGATTAAGATACTTCATTCTCCTATCTGCAGAAGCTCTAGAAAGTGCTTCTTTGGGGCTTGAAACCAAATCATCGTCTATGCTTAGTTTTGTCTTCAGATCATCTGGCAGTGTCTGAAGTTTGACTAGATCAGTGATTTGATGAACAAATATGTATAACACAAGCAGAAGGTAGCATCAGTATTTATACCATCACATCATTTACAAGCTTTTCTAGTTGAATCTGTTCAATGTAAGTGCGAGGAACATAGGAACCATCCAAACCCAGTTTCTGCGCTACAAACTTAACATAGTTTCTATCTTTCCCTTGCACCTTCAAAAAACATGAATGAGTATTTAGTTACTTACAAAAATAACATAAAATACACAAATGGTATCTAAGCGGGCACTTGGTCAGAGTTCCATGGGCCACCAAAACCCATCCCTTAATTTTAAGTGTTTGGGTTTAAAATAAGTACCCATGGGTATGGGTTCACACAGTTTAAAAAACTAAACCAAACTGTGAAATAAATTGCATTGAACCATATTTTGAACTTCAACATTGTATATAGTTTTGAACTTCATAAGCATTGATTGTTTGAAACTCAGCAAGTAATTAGAAAGTAAATGACTCCATAACAACCTCTCCCCATTAAAGGCATAAGATAGACAAGATTGAAAGTCAATAAAACATTAAAACTGAGAGAACACTAATCATGGTATGTTCCTAGAATGTGGAATAACATCAAGAAATAAAATATTAGTAAGATGTTAACCGGGTGGATCAAAATGCAATGCCAATAATATGGGATCTTAGGTGGGTCATGCGTAAGTTACCTTAGCCCCATCAGTGGAGAGGTTGTTTTTGGGACTAGAACCCATGGCAAGCAAGCAGGTTAAAAGTTAATAATAACAAATATGAATGTCTTAAAGGAAAGATTAGTGAAAGGTTCACTACTATAGGCCTGCACCCACACACAGGATTATCCCTCCAAACAGATTATGTTACACACTGTAACTGAATCGAATTTCGGTTGTAACTAACTGACTGACATGTTGATAAGCCTAGGCCACCCATCACACAGTTTTACACCCGCAGGCAGCGATGCCCAAAGAGTGCAGGGTCAAGAGATGCGAATAGGGGGCATGATCCTTAGTCACACCCACCAGAAAGGATGCAACCATTGGGGACCAAACAGCATCAAATCTAACAGTCAATACCCTTCAGATTAATTGTGTCAATTAGGAACAGATGTTAAATGAAGTATAAATAGAAGCCAACCAGAATTAGGAAACCATTCTGGAAAATTAGGATGAATTTGAATTGTGGAGAGACAGACTCTCGAAAACCTGTGTTGTAATATTCCAAAATTATCTACATAAATTTCTGCTTTCCATCCTTTTCATTTTTGTTCCTTTTCTTGTTCTTATCACCTGTGTCAGTCAGAAACTGGCTACAGCCCGTAATCTCCTATTCCCTAGATTCTCTATAAATAGGATTTGCACCTATTGTAATAATCAACTGAATCCATTCAATAAAGTCAGAAGCCGAGATTCAGCATTCAGTTCATAATTCTCTCTATATTTCAGCATTTATGAATTGCATAAAAATTCATCTTTAGGAATTCTAATAGAATGGAAGACAACACTCAACAAAAAGAATAGAGGGATAAGAGCAGGTTGTGAATAGATGGTCAAGCTAGTATTAGAAAATTCAAGGTACCAGCAGATAATGAATAGGCATCTTTTGGGTACAATTGATGGGCAACTAACAATAAGGGTATAGATTAAAACTACTTTACATGCACATGATCAACAAGCATCGAAAAAAGTAAGAAGGAAGAGTGCAAACAATATGCTGTTATACCTGGACATATTGGCGATTAAGTTGTTCTAGCCAATCAGTTTTTATGGACACTTTATTGTCGTGAAAGACATGGCTGCTTCTTTTCAGGATTGCTGCAATTGTATACCCCAAGGCCATCAGCCCTCCAAGCAGACGCACACTGACCTCAAAAGTAATTCTAGGTGATATAATGAATGGACTATCTGTAACCCATTCCTGAAAACAAGAAATCAATATGTAGATTTTCCAGTTAGTTTGTTCTAAGAGCAAATTTTCAGCAAGTGTCAAACATGTAAAGGTAGGGTATCAAAATATACAATCTGCAAAGCCCTGAGTTTGTAAGCTGCGAGTTCAATAGCTTCCACCATTGTGAAGTGCAAGTGTTCAAATATTTGTCAAACTTTTTCAAACAAACTTGACACTTCTTTTAACCGACATATTTACCAGCACATATGCATACATACATAACCATAGAGATTGACCAAACGAAATAAAATAAAAGTAGAAAACTGCTTGATCAAAAAGACAGGACCGTTTTTTACCTCACGGCAGAAGGACAAGAATAATATTATGATTTTATGTGAAGCATTGGTATCTAATAAATGCATTATGCTATCATATCACCAACTTAGACAAAATGTATGCCTTTCTAAAGTGTTAGGTTTTCAATCACCTAACCTCAAACATAAGATTGTATTTTCCATCCCGGTTTCTCATTCTCAAATATGATTGACATGCTTCAGGGTCATCTCCGGGGGGTAGAAGATAAATGTCATATGTTTCCTCTTTGGTTTCAGTATACTCTGCAGCAATAACTGCCTTGATTTGATCCACTGTCACAATTTTTGCTGACTAAAATGGTGGAAACAATCAAAGTAATGTATCGTCAAGAAGAAACTTGAAACTTTTAAAGAAATTACTATATGATAATATATGGCATAGGGTCACCTTCAATATGTAGGTGGGATTCTGGAATCCAGTGAATGGATTAAACTTGTTAATAATTTTTATATGCGCTGTTTGGAGATCTGGCTCTATAAAAGCTTTATACATGGGATACACCTAAAAGAGGAAACAGAATAATATGTAAGAATTATAGCAGATAACTCTTAGCCTTGAAGATTTTCAATTCTAAAACTCCTAAAGGAAAAACAAAATCTAACATATGATCAGAGAGAAACCGTTTCAGAGATTTGATGAATTATTTCTTCAGGCTCTTGACCAGCTCGTTGAATGTCCCGCAGAACACGCTTGACAAGGTCAAAATGAACTCCACCGGTGACAGAAACTCGAAGATCAAGCAAAGGTCGTAATTTTTCACTTAAGGCGTAGATGCCTTCAATGATTAAGATACGGGAGCTAGGGACTTCAATAGTCCTGTTCAGAAATAGTACAACAGAAATCAACAAAGTTAAGTATAAATGCAATATCATCTTGGTTAAGAAAAATATGATGCTATTTTAAAGCTAATGTGTATTCAAATTTACACATGTTATCTTGCACCTATTCTAGACATACAATAGACATTCATGTGCATGTATGTGTTTTGTGTCTCTTGACATCTCATAGACTACGATTGTTGAACGGTGAATGCAGAGACAGACAGCAATGATGCATACTACAAAATGTGCTGCATTACATTATGCATGTGTTTGTGAACCATACATGACAACAATTTTTTCCATCATATATATGTTTGTTTTGTTAATTAATATGTTTAGGCATGTGAGTGAAATTGCTTATAATCATTAATAACTTCACTTGCATGGAAAATTACTTTTCAGAAGAAGTAAAAAAAACAATGTTTTGAGCATTTTGCATATATCATGAGCCTCTAAACGTCATTCGTAAATTCACAGGTTATGTGTTTCTAAACAAACCACTTTTCAGTGTGGATATCCAAAAGTCAAAGCATAATAGATTATTGAATAATATTTTATAGATAGATAATTCAAACACAATCCAAAGATTCCATATAAGGAGACATTTCAAGGACTTCCCACTTCCACACCTAAAGCATTTTGATTACATTTACTTTATAATGGATTGAAGGATTAAATTCTATTAGTTTTTGAGTTCTACTTTTCAGGTTTACTTCATTGGTGAGCCTAAACCTAGATGTCACAGCTATAAAAGAAAATGTTGCATATTCTTTAAAGGTGAAGTCGAGGGAGGGGTACATAACCTGTATCCGATGCGAGAACTAGACTTGAAATCGTATATCGGAACCTGAGCAGGCTTCCCTGATTTAAGATCCTGTATATTTTTTAGCAAGGTATCATAATCCGTCAATCGAGGGTCTGTTTCAAATAATGACGATATTAGAAGTCTTGTTTGCATAACATTCCTTCCTATATCTTAATTATTGACTAAGATGATGAACTTGAAAAAGCATTCCTAACAAATGAAATGAGTAAAAGAAGATTAGATACTGAGGGAAACTCAACCATATTATCAGCAATAGATGATAAGCATGACACGCACAATTTATCAATACTTTTAACGGTTGTGTATCACTCAACGATTTTATTGTACTTTGAAATTCGCTTTGCAAATAATATTGTCACCTGCACTTTGCATATTATATTGTCACTTGCATGCCCGTATATACAAATGATATTTCGGTATTTTTAACTGTTGTCATGTTTCACTCCAAGATTTTTATTCAACGCCAAAATTTTCTATGCATGTAATGCTATCTAATTTTTCTCATTAATGTTATCTGTTCATACTTTAACTCACTTATATGTCTGAATTGCAATAATTGTTGAATATATAATGGATAGCGAGCCGCATAGTCTACTATGGGCCAAGGAAATGGGAAGGGCCACTATCATCCTAGCTTCTCGTCTACGTTATACCAATTTCACCCTAAAATCAATTTTTTTACTTAAGTTCTACCACTGGCCATACATAAAATGGACGCTATCTAATCATACATTTGTTCCTTTACATAAGAGACAATTCACTTTTTAGGTTCATTAAATAACCAATCTATTTGGTCTGTTTATAGACTATATACAGTAATTACTCAATGATCTTTAAATTGATGTGTAGTATACAACAATGCTATAAGTAGAGTCCATTTAACAAAAAACTTTCGCTTGATCCAACAAAAAAAAAAAAATCAGAAAAAAGGCATAAAACAAAACTAATAAATCTGAAACTACAACATTATAGCAACATTATGTTCTTTGTATACCAAGGTCAATACAAGGCCAAACTCATACTAATAACAAAAAAAGAAAAGACTTAATGTATTGAATTGACTTATTTGAGTTTGTCTATAAGCACCAGGGAAACCTATGACATATCCATAAACTGTTCTTAAATTATTTTCATAAACTCTCCATAACCGAATTTATAAACTGGTTTCGTAACCGGTTTTGATTGAAATGCGGTTACGGTTATAAATCCTAATCCATTTTATGATTTTTAAATGAATACGGTTTGGTTTCTAAAAATAACCAACCATGCTCACTCCTACGAAACAGTTTATAAAAACATTAAGCACTTATATAATAAGCACTTAATTAAGCTAACTATCCCAATAGATTAAAAAAACAAACTCCACAACAGGAAATAAACAAGATCAATAAAAGTTTGCATACCATCAAAGTTTCCATCAATGATTCTACTAGCATCATTATAATTATCCATGCTTATAACAGCAATACTCGGCATGAAACTGAAAACCTTATCAGTAAAAACAGTTTTGCCAGCACCGGAAGGACCTGCAACTCCGACTAACACAATTCCGTCATTGTTTTGCGCCAATAACTGGCACGCACGAATAACGATGAAGAATCCTTTCTCAAACGATAAAGAATCTTGAATCGGAACAATCTCGTAGCGATCGGAAGAGTCTTTTCTTTTGACTAATTGAACTTGATCGCGGAGTAAACCTTGACGACGGCGAGGCGATTCGGCGCCGGAAACAGCGGTTTGTGCCATTGGAGAGAGAATTGGAATGTTCCCAGCGTAGAATTGGAGAAAGATTGCTATGAAGTTGAAGCTTGTTGGAAAGTGGTTATGGAAAGAGAATGAAGGAATGAATGGAGTGGTTCTGGAAGTGGAGAAGAAGAACTGGGTTCAATTTGCAGATAGCAGTTAGAATTTGATAACGACAAAAGTGTGATGGACACGTGTCAGTTTTGATTTACGACGACTTGATTTTTTTAGAAGCTGTGAGTTTTTGATGACTTTTAGAAGCTGAAATGGAATTATTCTCCGCATTTATTCTAACCGCAACAAAATTTGATCAAAATACTCTCATTTCTTGGAATATTCTCTCAAATTGTTAAGTTTTAAAAAATTATTTTTGGGTATTTTTTTTACCAAGAGTTTATTTTGAAAATTTCTCATTTCCCATACATTTGAATTCACATTTCATCATATTTCCGATATGCATACACAAAGACATCTTTTTTACACGTTTAAATTAATATTTAAATGTTGGATTTTAAAATTTTGAGAGGATTTCGGATGTGCACATGCGAAACATCCTGTAAGGTGAACTCTAATATGCACATGCAAATTTTTCTTTCTATATTAGAATGTTGCATGGTCACCTATTTCAACTATTTCATTCTTTTTTTTTATATAACAAAAACCTTCAACAAACTCCAATCATTCTCAATGTATTTTTCGTCTCCAAATCAAGTTTCAAGTGTTTGAGATTAACAAAGTGAGCATTAAAAGCTGTAATTTGAGGTAAATTGTCCTTACTTCATCATGCTTTTGTTACATTATACCTGACTTGTTGAAGAAGAAAACAATGTTGCTTCGGATATGCACCTGTGAAGGCCACCTGCCAAAATTCGCAAGTGCACATCCGAATTTAACCCTGGTACAGAACCAGAATTATGTTTTAATAGAATTTCTTTTTTTTTAACATGTTAGGTATGGTGCACCCCGTTAATATTGTCAAAGTTATCGTAAAGGTTCCAGAAATGGTCAATGAAGATAATAAGTCGAATGAGGTGAAAGACATTGATATAATGATTGATGTTGTGATAGATCATGAACAATAATTTCTAGATGATAAAATTTCACCACTCGTCAACATATGTTTGAATGGGTTTGAATGGAAGCTAGCAAACTTGGGTTTGGCGTTGTGATTGAAAGGTGAAACAACCGGATGAATATCATCAGATAGAATATCGATGAAGTCGCCATCGAACATTTTCTATCCCGTGAGAGGAAAGGAAAACATCGAGTAAACCTGAGAGGGGAGATAATAGGAGAGGGAGGCGCAAGCTTGTAGAAGAAGAGAGGAAAACTTCAACTCTTCACCTCGACACCTTCAATGTTGTTGAATGTTCTTGAGAAAACTTGAAGAAAAGCTTGATTTAATTCTTGAGGATTGAGAGAGAGTAGAAGAGTGTGTTTTTGGTGTAATTTGACAAATGAATCTCCTCCCCTTAGCTTGTAGAAGAAGAGAGGAAAACTTCAACTCTTCACCTCGACACCTTCAATGTTGTTGAATGTTCTTGAGAAAACTTGAAGAAAAGCTTGATTTAATTCTTGAGGATTGAGAGAGAGTAGAAGAGTGTGTTTTTGGTGTAATTTGACAAATGAATCTCCTCCCCTTAATTTGAGAATGAAAATTAATTTATATGAGATTGCCTTAAATGAAATTGGGCTCAAGATTGGGCCCAAATTATCTTTGTCCACCAAAGTTTCGTGAACAGTGTCAAACCTCAAAATGCGTGCGGAATTTGAAATTGCAGTCTAAACGAAAAATGTACGGAACGTGAAATTACTTGCGCAAAATTTCGACTCAATCAGACGAACGGTCCAGGAAATATGAATTTTTGAAGTTTCAGCATATTTTCGGGCATCTGACACGTGTCGAATTTTTATTGCGCTCTTCGGAGAAATTGCCTCGAACGAGAGCCTTTTGATCAAAATTCGAACCCGGTGTCTCTATGATAAATAAAGCCAACAGAATTTATGAAATTTTGGCACTGGTCCCACATCATTTCGATAAAAATCGAGCAAAATATGATTTTTTGAACTTCGCGTATCAGATGAAAA
This sequence comes from Vicia sativa, assembly GCA_021764765.1. NCBI lineage: Eukaryota > Viridiplantae > Streptophyta > Magnoliopsida > Fabales > Fabaceae > Vicia > Vicia sativa. The sequence continues at coordinate 218,538,829 of CM038796.1, read as the reverse complement.
ATGCTCGGTTTGTCTCAAAATCAACTCCAAAGAATAAAAAACTGCTCTAAAATGGTAAGTAATTGGCTTTGGACTTGTTCATGAGAGTTGTAGAAGACTTCGATACGAAATTTTAGACATCGGCCCTGCTCAGTTTCAATGTTCCAGCTAGGAGTTATGAATTTTTTAGCGCGTCGAGAACACAGTTGTAATACGGTGGAAGAACTGACTTGTTTGTTTTGCGTTTTATTGCAAATGTTACGGATAACAAGAGTCGCCACTGACTTTTCTTTTATCCATTTAAGGGAAGGCAAAAAGAACAGGAAAAGACCTTCGTTAGATTCTGAGTAAGGGAGACGGTTATGAAAAGGGAAGGTATTAGTACCCTTTCCATCCGTAGTTATCTACGGGCTCTTAATTGCTTAGCTCACTTTATTCTGTGTGTGTGTTTGAAAATGTTTTGAAAAAGCATTTCGCTTTGACTTCGTAATGATTCACGCTGGAATTACGAAGTGTTTGGAAATGTTTTGTTTTTGAAAAGGACTTTGTAATGATTCACGTTGGAATGTATACAAAGTGTTTTGAAAAGAAGATTTTTGAAAGTGTGAGGTGCGAAAAGTATTTTGAGCAAGCAAAAGAGACTTATTTTACCTACTCAGAACGGTCGTTTCCGTGTTATTTTGCTTTCCTTTTAGAATAAGGCTATCCATACCATTGGTTGATAGGTATCCTTATTCGTTGGATGTAAAAGGGACATTCGAAGGGACATCAGATGGTCATAGAAGGCAACTTGTAGGAATACCTTAGCATATTCATAGGGACGACCATCACTTTTCGTAGGCAACAATCGAGGGACGAGATCGTATATTTCTAGGCAACAATCAAGGTTCATCGAGGGACTATGATCTTTGTATAGAAGGGACTATGATGATATATTTGTAAGCGTCTTAACTAAGATATCCCTACGTTCAAGGGACATGACCATTATTCGTAAGGCAACGAGAGAGGATACCCTAAGGTGGGTACATGTGTGAAGAGTGTTGTATTCAGATATTTTATCTTGAGATTTATAAGTGATCTATGTTGTTTTTAATCTTGCCATACACGCCTAGTTACTAGCAGTTAATAGATGCAAAAAATAAATTGCAGAAATGTAAAGTGCGGAAAATAAATCCTACGCTATTACATGGCTTTGGGGCAGTTACATAATTGCGGAGTGCGGAAAGTAAAACCCTAATTATCTATTACATCCCATGAGCAGTTACATAATATTGGAAAAATTGCGAGAAGATAACCTAACTATTACAACTTGGAAGCAAATACAATAATCGGAAAACATTACAAGAAGGATCGAAAATAAGAGAAAATAATGTTAGTAAAAAAGATTTTGAGTTAGAAAAAAAATGTAGGGTTGATAAACCTAATTAGATGAGAAAAATATTTTTTGGAATTTTTTTGGGGTTAATTTTAGTATAGAAAAAGCATTTAAAAGTTAACTTTCGATTAATTAACAATTAAATAAAATAAATGGTGAAAATAATATTTTTTAATGTCAAAAATTAAATAAGTATTTTTCTGACCTAATTATGAAGAAGATTTTTTTTGGCGATTTTTAATGTGTTAGAAAAATATTTGAAAAGAAATAAAATAGAAAAAAGAAAATATGAAGGAAAATGGAAAAAATAAGTTAGAAAACCAAATGCCAAAAATATGATCCACCTGAATCAAGTGTGTTAGTTGTCAAATAATGAAACGGATAAAACATAAGGGAAATTAATTTTACAAAATTAATTTAAAACAGAAAGCGCGCTCAGGGCCTTCGTCTTCTCCGTTTTTGAACTAGACTTTTACCTACAATTGTTGTTCGTAGCAACAGCCTTTAGTGACGACTTTGTCCGTCACTACAGCACCTGCAAGTTTCAAAAATTCACAATATGTAATATAAATTCAGGTGGGGGCATGGTTCAACTGGAAAACCTCTCCTGAATGCAACAGTGCCAATCGTTTTAGCTAATTTTACTTAGATTGAGAAACCTTAATTTAGAGCTTCAAAACCCTAGTAATGGCAACATCTTTAATCTGCAACTAAACACGAATCAAACCATCCAGAAACATTGCAAACAGAATTCTAAACATGAAAAAGCAATCGAAACATGTTAAATATGAGTGTATCTATGCAATCGATTTTGAGAAAAGTTTGCTCAAACCGTGACCGTGCTTTTTGGATTCTGGACGCTTTTGTGATCTATGAACGTCTGGGAAGGATCAATGGATACCCAGGAAGTGATTGAGAGACTTGGAATTGCTTGAATCGAAGCAAAAACCTAACTGCTATGTAGCTTGGAACACACGGTTTTTTGCACTTGGTTTAGGGTTCTTGAGGCATGGAATCCGTCCTTGTGGCATCTGGAATCAGTGTGTATATATACTAGAGTGAATTAGGTCAAGAATCACGAAGAAATTATATGCCAATCAATGAGAAAATATTTGATTTGGAATGAAACCAAATATTTCCTTTTTTGATCAAATTTCAATCAATTCTCTTGCCAATCTCAATAATTTTGAAAATGATAACTTGTATGGCTTGCTTGGACCTCAAGAATGAGAGAAAATCAATCTTGCACTTAATATTTTGATTTTATATCTTTTATTTTAATTAAATTGGTTTTAAATGAATAAAAATCCAAAATAAATAAAAATAAAAGATAAAAACGTGGCCTTGGGCTTGGAGGTTCTAATTCAGATAAGGAACAAGTTTGAATTAAGAAAAGTGAGGCCCATTTAGAATTTTTTTTACTTTCTCAAGTATTTCTCTTTATGCACCTCCTCAAAAATGCTCAACTTGCACAACTTGTATCTTGCTCAATTTTTAACATTCTTGGGTGTTTTTGGACTTTTTAGAAAGCTCAAGATGTCTTATAAACATCCCTTTTGGTTTAATCTTCATTGGAGTTTCTATGCTCATGAACACTTCTTTGCAAAAAGATGACTTTTGTTGACTTTTAAAATGACCTATAATGTTTTGACACATAACTTCCAAATGAAGCATTTTTAGCCCAAGCTTGTGAGACATGAAGTTGTAGATAATTGAATTCCCTTTAAAATGAGCTTCGGTGGAAAAAAAAATTCTGATAAAGTATGTGAAAGTTATGTATGGTCAAAGTTCTGTTGACTTTTGTCTAAAAAACCCTAATTTAGAAACTTTGACTTTTGATCAAATCTTGACTTTTCTTGATGAATCATGATCAACCCTTGATCAAATGATAAATATCACTTCAAAATATTGATGTTGACCAAAAATTATGAAGTTTAACTGTATGTTGACCACAATTGAGTTTTTGTCCAATACAATTGATTTTCAACCATCTGAGTAACTGGATGAGCAATTTTGACTTTTAAGGCTTGAAACTTGGCATGATGATCCCTTGAAGCATATGGTGAGATATGATGACCACTTAGAGCACTGGAAATCCATCTTGACTTGAGATGAGCAAAATCCTAGTTTGGATTGATTGCTTAGGAGAGGGTTTGTCTAATCAACCCTTGTGAAATCCTTGAGTATGGAGTTGTGGATTGTCTTGAGAAGTAGGAGGGCAAATTTTGGGGTATAACAACAGTACAACACTAAAATTCAGTTTATCTCACTTGAAAGATCAATTTCTTTGAGGGACTTCCTCACACAATCTACTTCCGGCTTGCAAATGAAAGTTGTAGATGATATTGAGAGGTACTTTCCAATCAAAAATCATCAGAAAATACCTGACGAGCTGAGAGATATTCCCTCTGGAGTGCCCGGAACGCACCAAAAACCAAAAATTCACTTTATTGAGAAATAAGCAATTAAAGTCTTTTTCTTGACGAAACGACCTCCGATCTGAACATATAAGATGGAGAATATACTAAAGTGATCCCAATGCTCATGGAACCAAACACATATAGCTTTCAGACCATAAAATCTTGTATCAAGCATACGAACCGAAAAATATCGGTTTTGGGCTTGAAATGATCTGAGATAACCGAAGCGCACAAATTCTTTTGCAATTTGAATTCTATGCATGTATATGCATGTATGTTTATGATGATGCAATTATAAGCCAGAGAATTCTGAAATGAAGAGGGTAAATTTTGGGGTACAATAGTTTCCCCTATTCAATCATCCTTCAACCTGGAGCGAGGTTGGCGAGTTTTCCTTCCAAGCGACGAGGTAGAAGGTGATTGAATACAAATATGAACCCAAAAATTTACACTCTGAATTGCGAAAATTGGAGACATTTCCCAGACTCCAAGGGGATATAATGAAAATATTGTACCAGGGAACGAATGAAACACAACAAAAGGATGCGCAGAACAAACGTTGAATTCTGCGAAGAGAAACAAGCATAATACTTGTTCTCGATAGGCATAGGTGAAAACTCGACCTAAAAGAATTGGCCTCAACCCAATTCAACCGCATTATGCCAGGGAGCGACGAACATGCTAGCGGATCGCGTTATACCAAGGAACGACTGACATTTCACATAGTAAAGAGGTGGAACAATGACTAGACTAACCGCACTATATCAGGGAACAACTGAACATGTCAACGAAGTAAAGACTAGAAATTCCAATTAGACTTTACGAACTCAGAACGCCGTACTCTGAGGGGAGAAACAAGTGTGATACTCGTTCTCAAATAGGTGCAGGGGAATGACCTGACCTAAGGATATTGTACCCGGGAACGACTGGTAGTGCAAAATAAATGAAGATTAGTAACACTGACTAGAATTCAAACATATTTCAGGGAACGACTACACCATGGGCATAGGAAGGAGTTTCATACTCAAACCTGTTCAAGAATTGGTAGCGACTCAACTCTTGTGCAAAAGAATTTTCTCAGAATAAACGTCGTATCCTGAGGGAGAAAACAAGTGTCGGGCTTGCTTCCAAAAAGGTGCAGGGATAGCCTGACCAAAATATGTTGTACCAGGGAACGACTGGTAGTGCAACAATAAGGCAGAGGATGGACATATTGTGACAGAGAACGAATGGAAATGCAAAATACTCCATAGGGATGTAAAAATATCAAAGTTATCATCCACGCTGGGACTTTCAAAACACCAACTTGTCAAAGGATTACAAGAACATCATTGGGGGCAAAGATTAACACTCTTGGCTTATAAGTCCATGTAATGTATGAATTCGCTATGGAGTAATGCAATGTGATGATGCATGTTTGTGAAAGATAAAAATGTATAACCGGTGACCACAGGTCACATCACGATTAGGCTCAGATTAACCAACTTCTTAGGGAAGAACACATGAGTGTATCGTTGAGGCAAGAATACCACCACTGATTCGGCGATCATTGGGGAACTTTAGTAATAAACTTCCTGGGAACACGACCTCCTGGGGAAATCAATCACTGCATAGCGACTGACTGGAGAAATATCCGTTGAACAGTGATCAATTGGGGGAATGATCGGAACAAACCGATGCTCATACATTAGGGATAAAGAGAAATCCCAATGAAGGGTCAATTATCAAACAGGCTTATTGAGGAATATATCTCCTCCATCATAAATGTGCAAGAACCTCTTGGGTGTTCCCTTCATGGGGAACTTTGTTGAAGAGGTATCTGTTCATCAGTTATTCACTGGAGATAAACAATCTCTGCCAATGGTTCAAACACCGTCTTCACTGGGAATAAAGGCTAGAGCCTTTTATCAAAGCGATTTGAAAATCCAACGGACATTCATTGGGGAATTTCACCTGGAATAGGCACCAATAACTTACATTGGGAATTTATGCACTGCTTTACGGTGATACTCTGCCAATGACCTCAGGACTTCTTTTCGAAAGATAACCTCTACTGGGGAATCTTTATCAGGGTTCACTGGAGATGAGATACTAGAATCTTCCATCGGGGATGATTTGAAGACCCGACAGACATTCATTGAGGAATTTCATCGAGGATACCATGCTAATGATATCCTTTGAATCTGACCCCTTTTTGGAAGGTATAGCTTCACTTGGGGATCTCTCATCAGTTCTCACTAGGGAGGAGCATAAAGAGGGTAAACTTATACAAACAAACTCGGGCATTCCGTTCATGAGAACATTTGCATTGAAGCGGTCTACTGAGGCGATGAAGAGAGGACACCCATAAAAGAGAGACCCATTGAAGATAAGAAATAAAGGGGACACATTCATACAAACGAGCTCGAGCATCCCGCTCATAAGAACACTTGTACTGAAACGACCCATCAAGGATGATAAAGAGAAGACACTCATACAAACGCGACTCCCTAAAGATGAGAGCAACCGATGATCCTTGGCACGAAGTGTTTGTCGATAAGTAACTTCGTAGATCAAGGGTAAAGAGGACACCTGGCATGGTGGACGCAACGGGGAGAAGACGTCAGGAGAAACCCAACTTTAAAAATAGATCTTTGGCACGAAGAGTTGGTTAACTTCGTAGATCTAAACAATGAGGAGACACCTGACAGTGGTGAACTCACAGGAGAAGAGGACGTCGGACAAAGATGAGCTCGATGGGGAAAGAAACATTTGTATGAATATGAACTTACAAGGGGGGAAGACACCAATCGGAGGGACTCTAACAAGTGTTGCCAAGACGCTGGACTTTAAGAAAGTGCATGTAAAAAGCAAAAGAACTATAATATCCCTCAGGACAAAGGCGAGATATAATCCTTCAATAGTGGCAAATATCTAAATTACCACACCAAGTATGGATACTCAAATACTTGGAAAAATGAGGCAAACACGGGTAAGATAACCGATAACTCACATAAGCAAGAGAAGTGTACGATGTAACACCCCTTCTAAATTACCCTGCGAATTAATTATAAAATTAGAGTTAACATAAACGAAAGGGCGTCACAATTATTTAAAAACAGAAAATCTCATCACATGTCATGCTTTTACCGAAGAACTTGATTAAATAAAATCCAAAACCCAATAATTATGTTTACACAGCGGAAATAGCAACCAAAACAGAATAAATTCAATTCATGATTATTCCAACATAAACCAAAGAAAAATAGAGTTTACTGATAACTCTAAACCAATCATTCCCCAGTGTTACAACTACCAAAGCATGACACTGACACGCGGACAATCTAAATAGCACGACTCAAAGCTATCCTCACCAGCTCCTAAGCGGCTAACACTTCAATCTGAAATCATCAAAGTAAGGGTGAGATTTCATCAATAATTAAAATGCATTATACGTTTCTTTAAAACAATAAAACAATCAATACATTATTCCACCCTCATTAGTATATTCAGATTCCAGTTCACAAATATAAATCACACAGATCAATATGCATATAACAACAATCAATGAAATTATGACACTAGAAACCATCCTAACATGTTATAATTCCATATGCAATGCAGACTCAATGTATGTGGTACCAAAATGTGAACTAAGTCACCAACATAGATTTGTCCATAATCACCCGGACACGAATCCAGCCTCACCACCCATCATCACCCAGGAACGGTTATTGGCAATACGAGCCAAATTCCACACAATGGGAATTAACTCCACCAGAATGTATATGCATGCACATCAAAAGCATGCAACATTCAACAAGGATTATGATAACACAACATCATTCCATACCTGGTTAACACCATCAAACAACACAGCATAATCATGCATATACAACGTTAATCACAACACATGGCATTAACATCTATCAAACATACACAACGTCAATGACACAATCACGAATTACAATGAATTCCTCATACGGAAAGCCATATCAATCCATAAAGAATTAATTATTAAGTGTTAATAATGTTCTTATAAGAAAGTACATGCTCCCAGCTTTCCAACGGTACCAACTACGACTAAATCGGAGTTACGGTCGCAAAGATGTGACCAAAACAGTTTTTCAAAATTATGTTCTATTTCTGTACAGTATGCATCGATGCGTAAGCTCATGCATAAATGCATAACTAGCTTGCGTCGATACAAGCATTGTATGCGTCGATGCATACATTTTCAAAATTTATATTTTTCCATTTTTCTTCAGTATGCATCGATGCATAACACGGATGTGTCGATGCATAGCTTTAATTTTCACCACATGAATCGATGCATGGGGTTTTGTATCGATGCAAGCCTTATTCCAGCTTCTGTTTTTCACACGTTTGACCACTTGCATCGATGCATAACAGTATGTGTCGATGCATGCTGCGTTTTTTCACTAAAAAACCAGTTTGTTTTCACTGTTTTCCAATTCCAATTGATCCCATTCATCACCAACCTCCATATTACAACAGAACAGTAATTAATCATGCATTTTCACATCTAATTAACCACAGAACTACATTTTCTAATTAGTCTACAATCATCCTACACAAATTAATCATTCTTTTATCAATTCCAATTGAGATTTTTACGTCGGATCATATCATTAGGGCACAACCTAGAATTCCTAATTCGAGATTCCTAACGTATCAAATCATCCTATTGATTATCAAAACCTATAAGACATATTAATCAGACCAAATTACCCCTTACATCGTGATGATTCTTCGAACTTCTGACGCCTTGGCTTTTCTCCTCTTTCTCTTCTCTTCTCAAAAGTACGTAGAATGAAAACTTCCAATTCTCTTCTCACTTTTCCCTTTTTCCTTTATTTATTCCTTTTATTATTCCAATTAATAAAAATAACATAATTAGAATAAGTAGAGCCTTTTGCTCCACATACCCTCCAATACAACTTCACACCCCCCAACACTCCCATTATTTAATTAATTAATTAAATTCATTAATTCAAAAATACCAATAATTAAACCTTTAATTAAATTAATAATTAAAATTCTAATTATTTAACAATTGAATTATTTGGGGTGTCAGATACGACTTACCGGGGAAAAAAGGTATATACTCGAAGATGAACTTACAAGGGGAAGAGACCGATCAGAGGGACTCTAACAAATATTTCCAAGACAATGGGCTTTAAGAAAGTGTTTGCAAAAGCAAAAGAACTATAATATCCCTCAGGCCAAAGGCGGAGTATAATCCTTTAAGAGTGGCAAATATCTGAATTACCACACACCAAGTATGGATACTCAAATACTTGAAAAGTGAGGCAAACACGAATAAGATAACCGATAACTCACATAGGGAAGGGAAGCCTGCGACTTATTGGGGAAAAGAACATCAATACGTCAGAGCATGAATCACTGGGAACAAATCAATCCATGAGGCTTTTCCGGAGATAAATTCTGCTTTGGAATCAAACTCACTGGGTAAGAACCTGGACTGAGAGGCACTCTTTGAGGAAAAGGGGTCTCATATGGATAAATAATCAGGTACCTACAAACTGTGAACCATACACTATCTCCAAGCACGGAGTGAATTGCAGAGAGACAACTTGCCCCTGCATCTTCGGATTTTGAATAGACTCTTCTATGGTCGCGGATTCTTTGAGAGGTTAAATTTTGACACAATTGACTCAGTTTAACTGAACTTTGAGGGATATAATCCCGACTTGAATGCCCCGGATTAATCATCACTTGAGAGGTTTTCTGAATCTCGACAAAATTACCCCGGTTTGATTATCACTTGTTCTATAGAGAATTAACATGCCTCTTTACCTTTCAGGGTGATAAACACTGAGGTATTTCTGCTCAAAAAAATATCATCAATGGGATATTGCCCCTGCTTCGCGGGTGATAACACTTCATCATGATAATCGTCTCACATCTGGAATGCAAGCTAACACACAATTGTGCTTCTTAACGTAATCTGCTTCATACTCAAACAGATACTTGAAAGAATCTGTCTCATGGGACCAACTGAAAGTCATATCCCCATTATTCAACAAAGACTTCTGGGCAATCAAAATTTTCACACAATCCGCTTCAGATCATCTTTTACTCAACAGAGTCACCAAGCGGCATGCCCCAGACTAAGATGATTTTTCAAAAGGCTATTCAACAGAGTCTTAGAGTAATTTTCCCTCGGGACAATCAAGATGTTCATTTGATGATCATTGTGCAAGCTTCCTTGGTGTTTAAACACTTGTTCGTATGCAAAGAATGTCTCATCCTAAGAATGATAATTCTAATACAAATTTTATGCTTGTCTTGAAATTTAAAAAACCTTTTATTGAAAAGATGTCGAGACATCAAATTTTCTATGCAAAAGATAGCAAAAGATGGAGTGATACCAACTCAAAAGTCATAGCATACCTCATAGGAGTCAGGTTACCCTGTCCTCGTTACGGTTTCACTTTCGGATTAACCCTATTTTAGTTAGGACTTTTAAAGGGTTGTAACATGGTTTGGTTCACGTTTTTAGAAAAAAAAAGGATTTTTAGGCTCAAAATATTTGGTGTCCACCCTTTTCGTGATGTTCTCCAACCCTAAATTCAATTAACTTGATACGAGCATCCATTTCTCACAAGATTGTTTGATGGTTGATGAACCACTACGGTTGATGGTCACACAACTTTGACTTTTACGGAGGACGAGGTTTCTTGGACACGATAATCAGTTACCCTTTTTGCTTTAGTGTCTGATCATATGACTTTGTTCTCCACTGAGGATCTTATTTGATTATCCTCGCCTTTATGGATTTCCAATTTGCTTTCCCAACATTTTCCCTTTCTTTTTTTTTGCCTAAGCGACTTATTACCAAGTTCGACTTAGCGGGCTCTTTTATATTCACATTTTTGAATAAATCGCGTGATCTCGAGACTTTGATTAATTGGAAGTAACCGTGACAGTCTGAGTCCTTGGTGGATGAGGAATACCCATTGGGTATCGTCTTCCTTTGATGCACATTATTGATAGGCAAAAATTGACTGCTTCAGTTTCTCAACCTTTTTGAGGATAACCATTGTTGTATCATTGGATGCGCACTCTTGATGAGTTTATAACACTCAATCAGATCAACTGAACACTATCTGGCCCCAGGTTAAAAATGAGGGTTTTTCCCGAAAAGAAAAGAAACTCCTACTTCAAGGCTCAAAAGGGTTGACGAGGGTCTAACTCCCTTATATCTCCGGTATTTAGGGATTTGAAACAAGGCTTGTACATCATCAATAGGGTTTTTACTCAAAAGCAATACCATTTGAGATTCTTGGTAAATTATTTGGCATCCTCCCTACCAAGGCTTTGCTTTATTTACAAGAGTTGAATATCAAAAGCATATAAAAATAATTAAGAGTGAATATGAATGGATTAATTCAAGACAAACATATTAAATGCATTATGATTAACATTCAGAAGATGAAATTTTTTTGCATACAAGAAGGTATTGAACCAACTAGAAATATTACAAATGAGAATGCAAATGAAAATTAAGTTTCCACTGTAGAGGAGACCAAACTCCGTTTCTACTTCAGGCGATGCATTTTGAAGTCTTGTCATTCACTGAGTTAGCGAAGGATCCGAATACGAACATCCGGTGTAAAGCTGATAACTTTTGCATCAAGCAAGTCTTAGACTGTATGCTTGAAAGCCCTACAATTCTCGAGGGTATGCCCTTGCTCGTTAGAATGGAAAACACATCGGGCGTCAACATCAAAATTCCTTAGCAGCTTATTAGGATCAATTTCCAAAGTACGCAATCCGATCAGCTTCGGCTATAGCAATCGGGAAAGCACTGGATTAGGGTACATCGATAGAGGGCCGAACTTCCTTGGCGCCTTTGGTTGCTGTTGATTACCCTTCTTGGGAGCATAAGTTTGCCTTTGAGGCGCATCAGCAGTTGTTGTACCCCAAAATTTACCCTCTTGATTTAGGCTTATGTTTTATCATAAACATCATATTGCATTGCATTCATATCTCATGATAGGATCCAAGCTCTTTGGGTTCCCAAGGTCTCTACAAGCTAAGGAGGTTGATTGGGTTAGCATACCCTTCTGAATGAATTCCAAATTCTCATATTTGTGGATCTTTCAAGTCACAAGATGTATTGTGCCTCAAGACATTCCATTTGTCTCATTGATTCCTCAAAAGTTGAAGTTTTACAAAGAGTTGGGGAGGAATTCATCTGGTGGCAAGAATCAATGTTTCTCGGTTCGTACGACTATTTGCAAGATTTTTTGGTTAGGAAGCTATTTTGGCTTGGTTCCACAATCTCTGGAATCATATCAATATGTCCTCTAGATTATCTGTTCAGGTTGGAGGTCATTTCGTCAAGGAAACAGAATTTATTCGCTTATTTCTCAATAAAGTGGATTTTGGGTTTTCAGTGCGTTTTGGGCACTCCATAGAGCGTATCTCACAGCTCATCGGGTTTTTTCTTATGAATTTTGACTGGCATGTCCCTCTCATTTTTATCTACAATTTTTGTTTGAAATCCGGAAGCAAATTATGTGAGGAAGGTCCCCAAAAAATTCAATTCCTCAAGAGGATTAAACTGAATTTTAGTGTTGAACCGTGTGTTCTGCCCACTAAAAAGTTCATATCTCTTAGCTGGAAACTCGAAACTGAGCAGGACCAATTTCTAAAATTCCGTATCGAATCCTTCTAGAACTGTCATTTACAACTCGGGAGCTGATTCCTTACCTTTTAAGACCAGTTTTTTGTTCTTCGAACACAATTTTGAGTTGAACCGAGCAATTTTCATCTGGTACGCGAACTTCAAAGAATCATATCTCGCTTGTTTTTTTATTGAAACGAGATGGGACCAATGCCAAAAGTTCACAAATTTTGTTAGATTCGGTTGTCTCATAAACACTCACTTGCAAATTTTGATCAGAAGATCCTCGTTCGAAGCATGCCGTTCAAGACTTGAATGGACTTCTTGGACCTGGGTGTGGGCAGTTCGGAGAATGCCCGACATTTATCGGGGTTGGCTTCAATTCCTCGTTCTGTAAGATAGAAGCCGAGGAACTTGCCGGCCTTGACTCCGAATGTGCACTTCTCCGGGTTGAAGCGCATCATGTGCTTCCGGGCTTGGTCGAAGACTTTTGTTAGCCGCGATGCGTGGTCATCCTCGGCTTGGGATTTCACGATCATGTCGTCCATGTACACCTCGAGCATGTCGCCGATCTCACTTCGAAACACCTTGTTCATCATTCGTTGGTAGGTCGCTCTTGATCCGAAGGGCATTATGTTGTAGTAATAGTTCCCCGACTCTGTCATGAAGGCCGTGCAGGTCCTATCGGCCATGTCCATGGGGATCTGGTTGTATCCTGAGTAAGCATCTAAAAAAGAAAGTAACTTATAGCCGACCGAGTTGTCGACCAGTCTATCAATGTTAGGTAAAGGGAAAGCATCTTTGGGACATGCCCGATTGAGATCAGTGTAGTCAACGTACATACGCCATTTTCCATTAGATTTTTTAACAAGTACAACGTTCGACAACCAAGTTGAATACTTGGCCTCGGAAATAAAATTTGCCTCTAGTAGGTCTTTTACAGCTTTCTCGGCAGCCTCCGCCTTCGGGATCGCGTTGTACTATGGCCTTAGCGGCGGATCTATGGCGGTGATGGCGCGACCTCGTGGTCGAGTCCGGCATTTCGCGCCCACGCCAAGAGATCCATTTTCAAGGCAAGCTCTGAGTTGCTTTTTTGCAAGGTCGGGGAGGTCGGCGCCGATCTTGACGCATTTGCTTGGATCTTCTCCGAGGGGGACGAGCTCGAACTCACCGTCAGGGATTGGTCGGAGTGGATCTGCCCTCGCCGCCTCCGACTTCGTCCGTTGTGAATCTGGTGTCGAGGTCCACTGTGCTGACGTTGGGGCTCTGATCCTCTGCGGTTTTGGCGAGCTCGACCTGGGCGTTGTCCGACCCTTCCTTCTTGCTGGCGGCTGCTTTTGGGTCGACCAAGGTCTGTCCTTTGGCCGCGGCGTTGTGGCACCTCCTCGCAGCTTTGATGTCGCCGCAGATGGTAGCGACGCGTCCCCTCTTAGTGTAGAACTTGAGCTTCAAATGGACGGTTGAAGGTGCTGCGTGAGTTACGCGGCCGTTACGCCAAGATGGCGTTGAGCGAGTGGCGATCGATCACCGTGAGCGGACTTTGACTGTCGCGGCGACGTCCTCGCCGAAGGTGACGAGGAGCTCGACGTACCCCCAAGGTCGGGACGTGGAGCCGTTGAACCCCTGAAGGTCAGATCCCACGTATGGTGACAGGTGAGACTCGTCGAGCTGGAGTGTTCGCAACAGGTGCGTGTACATGACGTCAACCGAGCTGCCCTCGTCGACCAGGATTCTGTGGACTTCAAAGTTGGCCATTCTTGCCTTGATGAGGAGGGGGATATGGGAGTTTGGTGCTCCTCCGGGAAGCTCCTCCAAGTAGAAAGTGATCGGCTCAGACTTGCCGCGGAACTGTTCGAGCGAGACCTCGTTGACTGGGGCCTTGTCGATCGGTCGAATTTTCTTTGGCCGAGTTAATGGATAGTTGGGCGTCGCCCCCGCCGGAGATGACCATGGCCGAGGGGAATTCCTCCCACGGGCTGTGGGTGAACATAGGGCTCTGAAAGTCCTCGGGCCTAGTTACCGAGTATGTTATCTGGTAGGGGCGAGTCCCGGTCGGCCTCGTCCTCGGCGTCCTTGGTATCTCGGGCACCTTGAGCTGTGTTTCTTGTATTGTCCGAGTCTCCCACCTTTGATTAGTGTCTCGATCGCGTCTTTGAGGTGGACGCAATCAAGTGACCGTGACTTGGTGATCGGCAATACTGCCGTCGCTGGTTTTGCGGGAGTAGGTTTCGCGCCGACCCTCCATCCTTGAACTCAGATGAGCACTGCTAGGATTCGCTGAAGCGGTTAGCGGTGTAATCGGTGAAACGTCCACCGGCCTCGCCGCGGGACTCCGGGTCTATCCTCGCTCTTCTCATCGACGAGACGAACCCGCCTCGGTCGGTTATCTTGGTGTCCGTGGTATTTCCCGAGCCTCGACTCCTCGAGTCTCCGCGATTAGCGACCTCCTTCTCCTCGTATGTGATATAGGCACGAGCTTTGTCGAGGAGAGCATCGAAGGTGGCGGGGTTCGATGCCAACGACTTTCCGAAATGCACGGGAGGAGCCCTTTCCAGAAGTATCGCTTCATCTGGTCATCACAGGAACTTGTATAGCTTCCGTTGGCGATCAATGTATTCTGAGGGTCTCATCGCTCGAATGATGGCCTCGAGGGAGGCCTCGGTCTCGGTGCTGCGGAGGTCGTGAATGTGCTCGTGAACGGGCCTTGAGTTCTCTCAGAGTGTATGGACCCCGGTAAACTCTTATACCACCATTGTTGTTCGAGAGGTGGGAACAACTCGCATTTGATCGGTCCTCCAACGTTGAGGTATTGGAGCATGACTTGAAACCGTCGATGTGGTCGATGGGATCGTCGACCCCATCATAGTGGCGTGGCGATTTCTCCATTCCCGAGGAATGGGGCATTCATGATCTCGGACGGGGACCATGGGTCATCCTCGTCGCCCGGGGGCGAGAGGTGTTGAGTTCGTGCGAGCATGCCCGCCTTGGTTCTTCGACTCATTGTTTCTTCCTTCACGCCGGGAGGTGATTGAGGTTTTTGGTCTCGCCGCTCGGTCACGGGTCCCCTCCCTCGGGAGCGGCGTGTCGGGCTACGAGAGTCATCCCTCTTGTTTCTCCGCGGGGGAGTTTGAGAGCGATGTCGTCGAGGTGATGGAGACCATGAGTCTGGTCGTCGACGTCTCCGCGGTGATCGGCAGGAGGCTTCGAGAACATGAAGGCGTTCCCCCTGGGTGAAGAGCAGGAGGTTGGTGTTGTTGATGGCCGCGAAGAGGGCTGTGACCGTGGGATCAGCATCGGGAGGTGCCAGTACTTCTTGAAAGACCGCGGGGTCAGTTGCCCGACGGCGATGTGATTCAGCTCTGCGCTCTTCTCCTCGATAGGATCCAGTGGAGGAGGCGGTTTGCCCATCGCGAGGATCTCCGCTCGGAAAGATGGTGTCGTTTTGCTCGGCCACATCATCGCGAGGGGGACTTTGCACGTTGGTTGCAGGATCGGCCATGACAAACTGAGTTTTTGGTTTGCTTTGGTCAACTGAATGAAAGGAGACGGGGAAGCAAGATTCCCACAGACGGCGCCACTGATCGTACCTGACCAGAAGGTGTCTTGGCCCAATCTGCAACGGTGGCCCAAAGTGGAAGAAAAAGGGGGGGTACCTGCAATACACTCTGATGCCAAAGTAAGTAGAGGCACAGAGCAAGCAAGTGAGAAAAGAGAGTAAAGAATGAGATACGACCTCTCAAGTGAGAGGGTATTTATAGCCCAAGACCGCCAAGATTCGAATAGTGGGCAGAAGTCCAAGCCCACTAGCGGATTGCTAGGGCTTGCGTGTGCAGGGAGGCCAGCACGTGGCCTCCTCCCTAGATTGTCGCCCGGGAAATCCGGGTTTGTTGCGAAGCTCCTGGGAGACTTGACGGTTAAGGAAACCTAGTCAACAGGGTCCGATAATATCGGGGGCACGTGGCCGAGGACAACTGGGATCCGTTGGACCGGCCACGTGCCCCGCGAGACATTCCTGCCTCCAAGGGCAATCGGGCCTGGGATCCGTTGGGCCGGCCACGTGCCCCCGCACGGACATTCCCAGTCGTTTTCCAAGGGCAATTGGGCCTGAGATCTATTGGGCCTAGGGCGAGGGCCAGTCCAGAACAGATTTCAACTCAAAGCTTCAAGTACAAGTAAGTGCTTATATACTTAAGTGCTTATTTTAATCAATTTTTTAATTGTTGAATTTCTTGAAATTGAATATTGAGATTGCTTGCAAATTCTGTGTGGATTCCGATTATAGCATTTGTTTTGTCGAATTCATTGATCTTGATCCGTTTTTGGAGCCTTAAAGGTGTCGGTGTGAAACTTTCTACACACTACACACACCTACACTTGTGTTGTGACTTTGCATTGTATTTAGGTACTTGATGTGAGCATTTTGCATCACAAATTATATGATCATGCATCAAGTAATATGTAAATTCTTTGACATGCATTGAATCATTAATTTGAGGCTTATTTCGTGTATTGAAATTGCGTTGAAATGTAGGAACTAACACCTAGTTTTTAGGTACACTTGCACTACACCTACACATTGCACACAACTCACATGGACACACTTGAATTCATACATTATGACATAAATTTCATATTTGCATATCCATGCATTTGCATGTAAGATAGTTTAACTAATTTGATGTGGTTTTGTTCAACTTTTATGACATGAAAATATGTTGAAATTTCACTTTTCACAACACTTTTCCACTTTGCACATCTAATTTCTTTCAACATTCTTACATGTTTGCATAGCATTTAGGTAGTATTTTATTGAGTATGCATCACTTGCACATGATATCACATACACTTGAATTTTTATTCATCTAAATAACACTAAAACACATTGGAAACAAGTTTATTTGAGTTTGGTGGAAAATAACATGACACTTTGAAAATTGGTAAAGTTGGACATAATTTTTGTTTTGGCTCTAACTTTTGATCCGTAATGAGTTTTTTCGAATTTTCTTAATGTAAATCATGTTTCTCGAGCCATTCCAAGCTCTCCACGCGAACGGTTTCTTGATTTGGACATGTTTCGATCAATTCTGGGAGCTACTGACCTTTGTGCGAAAATTGTATTTTTGAACGAGATTTGACCGAACCGTTCACATTTTTTAGACCGTACGCGTGTGCATAGCTTCCGATATTTTTGATAAATTATTTTGATTGTTTTATTTAGCTTATGCCTTGTTTTTTGGCTCACTTTTCAAATTTATCCATAATGGTGTTTTTTTTTACTCGAAAAGTGTCGGAATGAACATTTTTTGTACACTACACACACATACATTTGTGGTGTTGATTTTCTTTGCATATAATGTCTAATACTTGTTCTAACATTCAACTAACCTCTTGACTAATATGTGGGCATGTTTAAGTAGTTGGCTCTTTGATTTAGAATCCTTAATTGAGTCATATAATTAGGATCCCATGGTAGCTAACCGTTAGAGCGACGATTGATCATTTTGGCTTCATTTTGTGCACGAATATGTTTTAAGCATAATTTTTCTTGTGCATTTCATTTGAGATCATTTAGTATGAGTTAGATACTGACCTTGTGTGTCACATTACTTTCTCATCTTGCCTCTTCATCATGATTGACTCATTAACTTGTTTGCTCACTCAAAATTAACTTTAGAGTTTAGAATCACTCTTTTTCATTACTAATCTTTGCACCATGAATGAATGTGAGGCATGATGATTGATAATTGTTTTATGTTTGTGTGAGCATCATGTTCATGTTCCATCACTCATCTCACTTCATAGGACATTTGACACAAGCATGATTGAGTACACACACAAACACTTTTCATCACACATTTCTAGTATGCGCATTCATATTTTCCTATTGAAAGTTGCTCATGAAAAGGTTTTGATGATTGTGTATGACATGAGTGCATATATACCATGATAACTACTGACTTGTATCATTTTCCATCATCTAAATGTCATACCTTTTCACTAATACCATGCCATGCTTCATTTGTTTCCTAAGTGCATGTTTAGGACAAACCCTTGACTAGTTCTTCTTGTATTAGCTTTTGTTTTGAGATGAATGTAATTTTTGTTTATGTTTAACATGCATGTAATGCCCACATCCTCACCACTGACTTCACTCAAAGATATCACCACAAGGCATGTTCACAATCACACATCTATGCACATTTCACCACACACTTCTAGACACATGTTTAGGCTTTCCTAGTTGCTTTTGTTTGTGCATTGTAAATGATGAGCATGTATATGATGATCATGAATTCTTACCATGATAGCTACTGCCTTCTATATCTTTGTAAGCCATAGGTTTCATTCCTTCGCATTCATGCATTATCCATGCTTCATTCCATCTTTAGTTGCATTCTAGGTTAAACCTTTAACTAGTTTTTGTGTAGATGTTGTATGTGTGCAATTTGAAGCATCTTATGACTTGATAATGTATAATTTGAATATCTCTTCATCATATGTCATATCTGATCCCACCACCACTTAACACTTAGCACATGCACGCACAAGTACAAATACACACATATACGCACATGTTTACCCGCACTTGCACGAATCGAATGCATTTCTCTTGAGTGTTTTGCTTTTGAATTCTTTGTATGCATGCTTAAATGTTTTTTTTGTGATGAAATAACATGTTTTCTACTGTAACTTGTGTATCCTAACATCTTTTGACTCATTTCTCTCCATCTTTGCCTTTCCATGGCTTCTTTTAGATTGTAAACACCTTCTAGGTTAAGCATTCCAACTAGTTTTCGCACCAATGTTGTAATTGCATCCTCATGGCATTTCTTTTATGATTTGTTTATTAATTCATTTTCATGATGTTGGTACTTTAATATCTTTATCTTGACACCTTATTTTCATGTCATAAACCTCACACACTTAGATGCACTTCACCGCACGCGTTTGTTGCATGTTTGTGCACTCTTGATAGATTTTGGCTCTTGAATCTTTGTGGTTTATTTGGTATGATGTATATGAGCATTGACATGATTAGCTACTAACCTTTATGTCTTTTTATTCTTTAATTGTCTGTTAACTTCATCTAAGTCCATCGCTTCGCACAATTAGCTCCTTGCATGCTTTTAGGATTAGCTTCGACCTAGCTTGTGAACTAACTTGCTTGTGGGTGTTTATAATGATGTTTGATGTTTGTTAAAGTTTTGTATAACTTTGTAAATGAATGTTGTGTCTACTGACCTCACTTCACATGACACTTTGCATGAGCATAATTCACTCAAAGTTCACTACATCTTCTTCTTTCTTCTTCTTTCTTTTTTTAGCACTTGTTAGTGCTTGGTTTGTGTGCTTTTGCCAAAGCACTTTACTTGATTCTACCCCTCTTCTCACTTGGTTTCCCAACCAAGATGGTTGATTTTATAGATTCCCCTTAGGTTTTGCTCGATTAAGTTAGTTTTCAAGTTTAGACATTAAGTTAGGCATCCATGCATGATAACTTTAGGTAGATTCCTCCCCTTGTTTATACCCTTAACCCAGGATCAACTTTGCATGATAACATTAGGATTTAGAAGTAGGTTAGTTTCCCTTAGCCATTTTACCTTTATCCTTTTGCATCCTTAAAATTAAAATCTTGTTTTTGTCAAGTGCATTAAAACATTCTAATAATCTGAAACTTTTTCCAAAGTAAAAGATACAAACCAATTAGTCTAGGATGTTTGGTCGTCCTGTTTGCTGCTGATGCTTCTTCATCTTCCGATGTTTCGCCATATCATCCTCTGATGTTTCGCCATCTCATCCTTTGATGTCTCGTCATCTCGTTTGCTGATGTTTCGTCATCCCGTCTCCTGATGTTTTGTCATCCCGTCTGTAGCTGATGTTTCGTCATCATGGAGGTGTTTCGTCATCGTTTGCTGTTTCGTCTGTTAATCTTAAAAACACAAATCAACCAAAACAAGTGAGCCGAACTACGGCGCTTTGACTTTCCCATTGTACGAGGGAATACATAGGCATCCTGTCGCGGGGCTAGATCGAGCAACCTTTGTAAATATTTCCTTCTTTTCCCCGTGTTTTCTTTCCTTTTTCTTTTCTTTATTTCTTTATTCTTCTTATCCTTTTTGCATGCATTGTACCATATACAGATATAGATATACCCTTTACACCCATTAGATAGAAAGTAAAAGTGGATACCGTAGAGTACTACGGGCGCGTGGGGTGCTAATCCCTTCCCCTCGCGTAACAGACTTCCTTACCCGATCTCTCGGTTGCAAGACCGTGATTTCTTCGTTTCAGGTTTACTCGATGTTTACCTTTCCCTCTTGGTGGGATAAAAAACGTTCGATGGTGACTTCATTGATATATAGTTATATCCATTGATTCTCGGCCGGGTGTTTCAGCAGTCATAACGGTCATGTCAGCGGCTGAAATGAGATTGACCTGTATGTTCAATCTTGTGGGAGTAAACAGAATTATCCCTTTGTCAAGTAAGGGTTGAACCTTATGTTTCAACGCCACGCAGTCCTCCGTATCATGGCAGGGTGCCCCGGAATGGAAATCACACTTGGCCGTCACATTGTACTTGAAAAGAAATTCTTCAGGATTGGTAGGAGTTCGGAGTTCAACCAACCAAAATTTAAGCAATTGAGGAAGCAATTGAGCATATAGCATTGGAATGGGATCAAATTGCCTCTCTGGTTGTGGCGACCCTAGTTGAGGGGTCTTACCCTTTGGATCTTTCTAAGCAACAGAAATTGGTTGTGAACGGGAGGACCTCGGAATATAGAGTGGAAGAGGAGGTGCATACCCTACTTCAAGACTCGAAGAATCCCCCAAAGTATAAGGAGGAATGGTAACTCCCGTTGTTGTAGCAGATATAAAATCATCTCC
Organism: Vicia sativa; assembly: GCA_021764765.1. Lineage (NCBI taxonomy): Eukaryota > Viridiplantae > Streptophyta > Magnoliopsida > Fabales > Fabaceae > Vicia > Vicia sativa. The sequence continues at coordinate 218,517,513 of CM038796.1, read as the reverse complement.
CTTTCTCAACACGGTCCTTAAAACTTCCATAACCAAACTCAGATGAGTCATCAACTGATGGTTCTCTTCCTTCAGGAGCTCTTGTCCACTGACCTAGTCTTGCATGTCCAACATAAGAAATCCCATATGTTCTTTCAATTCATCCAATTCCCCACGAAGTTGTTCCATGACTTAATTCTGATCGCAAAGTGGTGAAGAGTCAAGATTCACAACTCTAGAAAAAAATATCAGGTCTAAATAAGAGAAATCCCCAAGTTTCAAATACTTGTTATGAATGCATGGAATGAATATGCATGTTAGATATATACACATGTATTTTTATGACATTTCTTTTTTGGAAAATAGACACGCTGTGATGCAGGTACATTATGCATTGATCATGGATTTACGACTTCCATAATATCTCTTGTATATTAAACCACTGCTGTGCGGATAACAGAACCAAGTCGCATGCGACACGGTCAAAATTTTGGTCCAATTCTGAATATCACGGATACCAGAAAACCATAAAATACCAAGCATGCCGAAATTACCGAAGGTCACGGAACACAGAACCAAGTATCACAGAACCAACATCAGCAACAATGTACATGTGATAATGATTTTTACCATCCCCACCTCACAGGTAATTCTAAATAGAATAGGTGGTCCCTAAGTGGCATCAAGAGTCGACAATCCTCCGTTTAATACCTTGTTTATGCATAAGAGATGCAGAATAATGGTAGTATCAAGAGAACCTTGGCTGAATGCGGTACTTCATGTGTCCTCACACGCGTCAAAGGAGTGCGGGATTTCACATGAAAATCCGTCTATCCTATATGTCTCTAGCCTGGGTAATGGGATTTTTACCTCTTATAACTCCCACCCTAGATATCACAGCACAAGAGCAGACAATGTACATGATATATAAAAGCCATAAAATGCCACATTGAATGCAATGAAAAATATACAAAGAATGGTGCGATAAAGCGAGTAAATAAATAAACACCCAATAGACTGGAAAAAGGAAGCTAGGATCGACTCCCGGATAGACCAGCAATAGGCCAACTGTCCCTAGTGAAGTTGCCAGCAGAAACAACCGGCTGAACATCATCGGATAGAATATCAATGAAGTCGCCATCGAACATTTTTGATCCTGCGAGAGGAAAGAAAAACATCGAGTAAACCTGAGAGGGGAGATAATAAGGGAGGGAGGCGCAAGCTTGTAGAAGAAGAGAGGAAAACTTCAACTCTTCACCTCGACACCTTCAATGTTGTTGAATGTTCTTGAGAAAACTTGAAGAAAAACTTGATTTGATTCTTGAGGATTGAGAGAGTAGAAGAGTGTGTTTTTGGTGTAATTTGACAAAATAATCTCCTCCCCTTAATTTGAGAATGGAAATTGATTTATATGAGATTTCCTTGAATGAAATTGGGATCAAGATTGGGCCCATGTTGCCTTTGTCCACCAAAATTTCGTGAACAGTGTCAAACCTCAAAGTCCGTGCTGAATTTGAAATCGGACTCTAACCGTACATGTCCGGAACGCAGAAGTACTTGAGTGAGTCAAGATTTCAACTCAATCAGATGAACGGTCCAGGAGATATGAAAGCAAAATTTTTGGGCATCTGACACGTGCCGAATTTTTATTGCACTCTTCGGAGAAATTGCCTCGAACGAGGGTCTTCTGATCAAAATTCAAACTCGGTGTCTTCGTGACAAATGAAGCCAACGAAATTTGTGAACTTTTGGCACTGGTTCCACCTTGCTTCGATAAAAATTGAGTGAGATATGATTTTTGAATTTCGCGTATCAGATAAAAAATGTCTGGTTCGTCTCAAAATCAATTCCAAAGAATAAAAAACGGCTCTTAAATGGTAAGGAATTAGCTCTGGACTTGTTCATGAGAGTTGTAGGGGACTTCAATACGGAATTTTAGACACCGTCGCTGCTCAGTTTCGATGTTCTATTTAGGATTTATGAATTGTTTAGCGCGTCGAGAACACAGTATAACACTAAAATTCTTTTTATCCCACTTGAAAGATCAATTTCTTTGAGTGTCTTCCTCACATAATCTGCTTCCGGATTGCAAACGAATGTTGTAAATAATAGTGAGAGGGACTTTCCAGTCAAAAATCATCAAAAAATACCTGAGGAGCTGAGAGATATTCCCTCCGGAGCGCCCAGAACGCATCAAAAATCCAAAATTCACTTTATTGAGAAATAAGCAATTAAAGTATTTTTCTTTACGAAACGACCTCCGATCTGAACAGAAAAGATGGAGAATATACTAAAATGATCCCAATGCTCATGGAACTAAACCAATATAGTTTTATGATCAAAAAATCTTTTATTAAACATATGAATCGAAAAATATTGATTTCGGGCTTGAAATGATCTAAGATAACCGAAACACACAATTTCTTTTGCAAATTGAAATATTCGGAACCTAGTAACGATGTGATAAATGCTATCCATGTATATGCATGTATATTTATGATGATGCAATTATAATCTAGAGAATTCTGAAATGAAGAGGGTAAATTTTGGGGTACAACAAAAGGTCTGACAATGGGACTAGTAATCGACACCCATTTATCGTGATGACATGCGAGAGAAGTGGAAAAGATGTTCCAAAAATTCGTAAGATAAAACATGATGACAGGGGCTCTAGGAAATGTGGGTGTCCGTTTAAATTATGCGCATAATGTAGGGTGGATGATTTATGGTGGTTTAATTTCATGTCCGGTATGTATAATCATGTGTTGGACACCAAGTTACATGAGCATCCACTTGTATATCGGCTTAAGCTGGTAGTGAAGGAATTTATTTCCGTATTGTCGTTGATCAAAGTTGCGTCGAGAAACATACTTGCTGGTTTTAAATGAAATAGAGTGGAATGTATTTCAAATTTCAAGTCGGTTTACAATTTTCGTTATAAACAACACGTTGCACAAAGAGCTCTGAGGTCCGAAATGCAACATTTATTGAAATGCTTGGACGATAACCACTATGTTTCCAGACACAAAGTTTGTGAGGATAACGTAATATTCGTGAAATTTTTTGGATGCATCTAGAAAATATCAATTTGTTCAACACATTTCCAACTATTCTAATGATTAATTTGACGTACAAGACCAACAAGTATAGGCTTACGCTTCTAGAATTTGTTGGTGTCACCTCTACGGACAAGACACTTTCGGTTAGATTTGGTTTTATAGAAAGTGAGAAAGAAGACAATGTCACTTGGGTGTGGGGTATTTGCAATACTTTGTTGAAAGATCCAAAAAACATGCATACGGTAATTGTTAGCGACTTAGATAGCGCCCTTACGAATGTGGTTGGCATTGTGTTTCCTTCGTCAACTGCAATACTTTGTCGGTATCATATAATAAAAAATGTGAGAGCAGGAATAAAACCCGTGGTTGGCACCAAAGAGAAAAAGGGTGAAGAAGGAAACATGGTCAAATCTGGTGTTGTGGTTAAGAAGATAATGGGTGCATGAACTAATATTCTTAATTATTCTACAGAAGAGTTGTATACTGAGAATGTAGTACATTTTAGGAACTTGTGTATTGAATATCCCAATTTCTTGAAATATGTTGAGTCCACTATCCTTGATCAGGTGAGAAAGAAAGTTGTATGTGCTTGGTCGGATCGTGTTAGACATTTGGGGAATGCAACAACTAATAGAGTGGAATCTGCACATGGGTTATGGAAGACGTGGTTGCGTGATAGTAAGGGAGACCTTTGTAGAGAATGAGACATTGTGAACCAAATGCTCCAAAACCAACATAATGAAATTTAAACAATATTTAGTAGGAGACAAAATGTATTGGAACACGGACTCAAAGACAACACTTTATATTCGCAAATGGTTCACAACATATCCTGGATGGGATTGGATTTTATTTTTTATGAAGCGAAACGAGCAGAAAAGATGAGGCATGTGTCATACCCCAAAATTTGCCCTCCTATTCCTCAAGACATTTCATACATCCATGCTCAAGGATTCCTCAAGGGTTGATCAGACAAACCCTATCCTAGACAATCAACCCAAACTAGGGTTTGGCAATTCTCAGATCCAGATGGACTTCCAACCTCTCCAATGGTCATCATGCCTCCTCATATGCTTCAAAGGTTCTCCATGTCAAGTTTCAAGCCTCACAAGTCAAGTTTCCTCAGACAATTGCTCAGATGGTTGAAAATCAATTGTATTGGACAAAAAGTCAGCTGTGGTCAACATACAGTCAAACTTCATGATTTTTGGTCAACATCCTCATTTTGAAGTTACATTCATCATTTTATCAAGGGTTTATCATGATTCATCAAGAAAACTCAAGATTTGCACAAAAGTCAAACTTTCCAAATTAGGGTTTTCCAATGGAAAGTCAACTGAACTTTGACTGAGCATAACTTCTTCATACTTTCTCAGAAATTTTTCCACCACCTCTCATTTTGAAGGAAATTCAATTCACTACAACTTCATGTCTCACAAGAATGTTCAAAAAATGCTTCATTTGGAAGGTATGGATCAAAACATTACAGGTCCTTTTCAAAGTCAACAAAAAGTCAACTTTTTGTTTTGAAGATTTATTGAGCATGGAAACTCCAATTGATATGAAACAAAAGAGGTTGGTTAGAGGACACTTAGAGCTTTCTAAAAAATCCAAGAACACTCAAAAATGTGGAAAATTGAGCAAAATACACCTTGCACAAGTTGGGCATTTTTGAAGAAGTGCACAAAGAGAGATACTTGTTAAAATCCAAAATTTTGCAAATGGGCCTAGTTTTTCTTCATTCAAACTTGTTCCTTAGACAATTTGGAACATCCAAGCCCAATGCCACGAATTTTAGCTTTATTTTTCTATTTAATTTGGATTTTATTCATTTAAATACAAATTAAATTAAAAAATAAGGTATAAAATCAAAATTAAATGCAAATTGATTTTTTCTCTCATCCTTGAGGTCCAAGCAACTCACAAAAGCTGTCAATTTCGAAATTGGTTTTGATTTGGCAAGGAATTGATGAAAATTGATCAAAAAAGATAAGATTTGATTTTGTGCAAAATCAAATAATCTTTGCATTGATTGATGATTATTTGTTCCTCAAATCTGCTCAATTTTCATCCATTATAAATATACAATGCATATCACACAAGAAAGAACGGAAAAATTGCCTCAAGAACCCTAACCTAAACTCAAAAAAACCGTGCACTACAAGTCACTAGCAGCCTTGGTTCCAGCTTGTTTAAATCGATTTTGAGCATCCAAACACATTCCTTGACATCCCTTGAAGCATTCCAGACCCTTACATCATTCAAAAACGTCAAGAATCAAGCAAATACGATTTCGGTTTGTCACACTTTTTCAAAAATCGAATTCTGTTTATCTTGCATTTTTAACATGTTTTGTTGATCGTTTTGTGTTTAGAACGAAGCTTGGAAACTTTCTGGATAGTTTAATTGCATTTCCATGGCCTGAAACACGAATTACCATGATTAGGGTTTTCTGAACCAGTTTGAGGCTTTCCTAAATCGGTTAAATTGGACCAAAAGACCACCACCATCGTGTTTAGAATGATATTTGCAATCGATTCATCTACTCACAATTCACTTATATTACTTGTATGAGATTTTGGAAATTGCAGGGGTCATAGCGTCAAAGGAACCGGACGCTAAATTTTCAAAAATTCAAGTGGAGAAGATGAAGATCTTCGCGCGTGTTTTGGGTTTCCAGAAATCGAATTCGTATAAAAACGCTTCGTTTCAATTTTCATAACACCAAATGCGCTTTGGTTTAGTGGTAAGGCAAGGGGCGCGTGTTTTCTTCCAAGAGGTCACCGGTTCGATCCCTGGCAAGACCATTTATTTTTGCTTCTTTACAAACTAACATATATTTTCATATTTTTTATATTTTTCTATTAATATTTTCATTCTATTTAATTTACCTTCAATAATTTTTATCATGCATTTAAAAAACACCAAAAATATTTATTTTTTGCATAATCATCAGAAAAATGTTTATTTAATTTTTAAAATTAAAAATATTATTTTTGAATGCATATTTAATTTAATTGCTAATTTATCATTTAAATGGCTTTTAATTGTTTTTAAATTATCAAATTAACTCCAAAAATTCCCAAAAAATTATTTTATCATATTAATGTCATTATTAACCCAAAAACATTTTCTCATTCAAAAATACTTATTTTTACTAACATTTTCCTCTTATGCAATTTTCTTCCGTTTTCCGATTTTGTATCTTTTCACAGGTTATACCGTTTCGGACGATTTTTATCGCTTTTCTTTTTCAATTATGTAATTGGCTATGGGATGTAATAGTTTAATTAGGACTTTTATTTTCCGCACTTTCAATTATGTATCTGCCCCAAAGCCTTGTAATAGCGTAGGATTTATCTTTCCGCACTTTACTTTCCGCAATTTATTTTCCGCACCCTATAAACTGCTAGTAATTAGGCGTGTATGGCAAGATAAAATTGGACATAGATCATTCATAACTCCAAGATAAAATACCTGAAATCACCACACTCTTTCACACATGCACCCCTTAGGGTAATTCTCTCTCGTTGCCTTTACGAATTCAAATGGTCAAGTCCCTCGAACGTAGAGGTATTCTAGCACTGTTGCCTTCAAAACAAATCATCATAGTCCCTTCGATACAAAGATCATAGACCCACGGTGTCGCTTACGAAAACATGATCTTGACCCTCGATTGTCGCCTACTGTAACACGGTGAACTGACTTTGTAGGTTTTGTATCGCAAATGTGCGGATAGCAAGAGTCGCCACCGACTTTTCTTTTATCCAATTAAGGGAAGGTAAAAAGTACAGAAAAAGACCTTCGTTAGATTCTGAGTAAGGGAGAAGGTTATGAAAAGGGAAGGTATTAGCACCCCTTTCCATCTGTAGTTATATACGGGCTCTTAGTTGCTCTTAGATCATCTTTTTAAAATTGTGCTTTCTGTGTGTTTGACAAAAATGTTTTGAAAAGGCATTTCGCTTTGACTTTGTAATGATTCATGTAGGAATGTATACAAAGTGTTCGGAAATGTTTCGTTTTGAAAAGAATTTGAACTTTGACAAAAGTGTGAGGTGTGAAAAGTATTTTGATAGAGCAAGAACTAAAAGTCTTATTACCTACTCAGAATTGGTCGTTTTCGTGTTATTTTACGTTCCTTTAGAATAGTGCTATCCATACCATTAGTTGGTAGGTAACCCTATTCGTTGGATGTAAGCGGGACATTCGAAGGGACATCGGATGGTCATAGAAAGCAACTTATAGGGAGTATCCTAGCACATTCGAAGGGACTATCATCATTTTTCGTAGGCGACAATCGAGGGTCAAGATCATGTATTCGGAGGTGACATCGTGGGTCTTATGATCTTTGTATTGAAGGGACTATGATGATTTGTTTTGAAGGCAACAGTGCTAGAATACCTCTACGTTCGAGGGACATGACCATTTGAATTCGTAAAGGCAACGAGAGAGAATTACCCTAAGGGGTGCGTGTGTGAAAGAGTGTGTTGATTTAGATATGTTATGTTGAAAATTAGAGTGAGCTATGTTCAATTTTATCTTGCCATACACGCCTAATTACTAGCAGTTTATAGGGTGCGGAATTTAAAATGCGGGAATGTAAAGTGCGGAAAGATAAATCCTACGCTATTACATGGCTTTGGGGCAGATACATAATTAAAAATGCGGAAAATAAAAGCCCTAATTAAGCTATTACATCCCATGAGCAATTACATAATTTGGAAAAAAGAAAACGATAAAAAAGAAATCGTCCGAAACGAGATAACCTGTGAAAAGATAAGAAATCGGGAAATACGAGGAAATCGAACAAGAGAAAAATGTTAGCAAAAATCATAATTTTTAGATGAGAAAAATATTTTATGCTGGAAATAACATTAATATGCTAAAATAATTTTTTGGGATTTTTTGGAGTTAATCTAATAATTAAAAACTAATTAAAAGTGATTTAAATGATAAATTAACAATTAAATTAAATATGCATGCAAAAACAATATTTTTAATTTTATAAATTAAATAAACATTTTCTAGAGTTAATGCAAAAAGAAAAATATTTTTTGGTGTTTTTTTAATGCATAATAAAAATTATTGAAATTAAATTAAATTGTATGCAAAATATTAAAAGAAATAAGAAAATATGAAAAAAAAAATGCAAACATGTGAAAAAAGACTTTGCCATGGCCAGGGATCGAACTCAGGACATCTCCTTCACAACCCCACGCCTTTGCCAACTGAGCTGGAGTGCACGCGTGTCATTGAAGCGGAGCGAGTAGTTTGTAAACAGGTGTCGCTCCCTGACTTGCACCAATCACGCGCCAAGAACTTCATTGTTCTCATTTGAATTCTGGGAATGTTGCGTTGGCCTCAGTGCGACGCTATAGCCCCTGCAATTCTCAAAATCTCATACACATAATATAAATGAGTTGTGAGTACATGAATCGATTGGAAATCACATTCTAAACACAATGGTAATGGTCTTTTGGTCCAATTTAACCGATTTAAGGAAGCCCTAATTCGGTTTAGAAAACCCTAACAATGACATATTTCGATTCAGGCCATGAAAACTCAATTGGATTGTCCAGATAGCTTGCAAACTTTGTTCAAATCGTGATTTCTCAATTCTTGATGTTTTTGGACAATGTAAAGGTCTGGATCGATTCAGGAGATGTCAAGGAATGTGTTTTGATGCTTGGAATCAATTGAATCGAGCTAAAACTGTGGCTGTCAGTTGCTTGAGAGGCACGGTTTTTTTGAGCTAGGTTAGGGTTTCTCCAAGCAATTTTTCTGTTCTCATTCATGTGTTATGCATTGTATATTTATATTGGATGGAATTGGAGCTGATTTGGGGAAGAAATAATCATCAATCAATGCAAAACATATTTGATTTTGTACAAGATTGTCACACCCCAAAATTTGCCTCACTTTCTATTTTACTAATCATATGGAGCATAACTGTTAGCCCTGATCTAATCACCAACATACAAGCATTTCAACCGCCAAAGGTTAAGGTTAAGGCATGGAGTTGATTGGAAATCGGAGTTTCTCAATATGAAAGTATAACTACATGGAAAGAAGTTCTGTTTGTGGTCAGAAGCCTTATCACGGTTTTTTGTTTGGGTTGGTCCCCAATTTGGTTCTTTCTGTTTGGATTCATCCTTTAAGAGTTGGACTTTTTTCCTTGGCTGGTAGTATGAATTAGTGTTTCTGACTTTGGTTTCAACATCATATTACTAGAGTTTGGCTAGTCAAAATTTAGAATTTAGAGAAGAGCAATTTATTTCAAAATGTCAAGTTTTGGTTTCATGTGTGGTAAAAAATCCTTGAGATCCAGTTGTCATGAACATTCAAGGGTGGAGGTTGTTTGTCTTTGTAACATTAGATATGTAGATGTTGCTTCAAGAGGTTAAGGTAGGAGAGATGTTCGAATTTGATTCGGTCAGCAAGGTTTTCTTGAAGGAGGCATAGCAAATTGACATGTTTGGAACTTCATTATTTACAGCAGTTTGAAATTCGATGTTTGAATTTTAAGGAAAAAAAGAGAAAACTCAGTTGTGTTGAAATACACAGTTTGTCACCACATTCACTCTTCAACTTGTTATTTTCCAAGTGTACAAATTTGAAAGAGTTCACCATACACATTTGGTACAAACGTATGGTATAAGAAATGCATTTTAAGAAAACATTCCTCTGCTTCTTATTTTTTCAAGCTCCATTACATTCCAAAATCAAAGAATAAGTGATCACTCAATCCAAAATCGCGAAAAAATCACGATTCCTATTACATCTTTGTCTACTATGTACATATTTCAAGATATAAGTGATAAAGAAAGACTACTACAAAAGTGGAGGCAAAAGTGTGGTTTTTTTATTTGGTTTTCATTTCAAAGTGAAGTTGGTTGGATTCTGCTCTTCATGGCCAAGACAGGGGCACTCAAGATGCGCAACACAGGCTGGAGCGAATGCTATTCTGCAGAACTGTTATACAAAAAATTGATGGACAGGTTGTAGTGCCAAATGGTGGCATTTTCTATCCAAATTGATACACCATCTCTACACCAGTTTACAAACTCGTTACCGGCTACGCGTGAGAATAAAACCTGCAACCAGCATCATTATTAAAAAAAAGGGCATTGATCAACATGGAATCACGTTCTGAATTTAAATCACACACAGTTGGTGCTAGTCCTAAGGTACGATACAAATTCAGAAGGTAAAAGGTGAACATGTTATACCAGGAATCATCACCATATTCTGCCGTACGCCAGCCTTTGAACTTCTGCATAAGAATAGTCATGATTAATGATTCATTCGGCTGCAACTCAGAATTTACATGGCGTCGTATCGGCCCTTCCACAAAGCACATTACTGCAGGTCAGAGAGAAACATAGAATGCGAGAATTCAACATTATTCAAATTATTCGATACGACACCGAATTCCAGCATACGAGTTAAAAACAAAAGATTCATTTGATGCCTAATATCTCTGTTAGTTTAGAATGTGAATAGGGTGCGATTCAAAGTTTAATTTTATTTGGTCACATCAATTGCAATGAAAAAATGACAGAAAAAGAAAAGTTAGTTAATTTTCCAGTATAGATGTACCAAGTCAGCACATACATTACCAAGTAAATAATCCAAGAAAAAAAAACAGAGTTTTATTCTTTCTAAAACTTTTTTTCACCCTCATGAGGTTTTGGTGGTCCCTGTTTCTTTTGTCCTGTTGACAGCTCATTGTTACCAATTCAGGAAAGCTTCACATTACTCACACAGTTTCAGTTTTACCCAACCCTCACAAAGTGATTCCAATCCTAACCATTCATGATAACATCTAAAGGCTATGTGTTGCTAGCATTTTTTTACTGTTACATTGGTAAAACTCTCAAATAGTACATAAGAGCTGGTTTTTTTTAATTCTTTTCCACTACCTGCTGCACCAAGATGCCCTCCCTCCACTTTAACCAACTCTGCAGAAATTCCACCCTAACCTAGGCCCAACCCTACACTCTATATAAACAGACCTGCTTTCTCTCATTGGGCAGCAACTCTCAGCCTAGCAAGAACTCTGCAAAAATTCCTCCCTAAACACCTATTCACTCAAAGCTCTCAACCCTAATTTCTTCTTCAAATTTCACACTGAAATTTGAAGTGGAAAGAGCTAAACCACTCACTTTTTTTTTCAGTCCAGAAAGCAGAGAGAGAAACTTACCACAACCAACCGTCACAGTTCTTTCAGGTAACATAGTCACACCCTTCTTCCTCTGCATTCTGCCTTTGAGCTTTTAGCATATCTTCCTATACATTTCAGTCCTGCTACTCTGCCTTATCTGTCATAAAAAAAAACATAACTTGCATAAGAGTACAAATTAGTTGAAGCGACGAATGTTTTCAATTTTTTTTCATGTTACCTGATGTAGTTCTGTCAGTTTGAATGCCTTGTATCCGAAATCTGTTGCAATATCGATGACAAGCTCAAGGAGAAACTATCATTTGACTAGTACTCCACAGAGCTGAGATATTCTGCTCAGCATAGGATACCCTGCATACCATTTCGTGAATAGATGTGAACTTCAGTATAACGCGAGTTAATCACGAGATGAAGGTTGGAAATTTTTTACGTGACCTGATGCATTTGTTTCTGCTAGTTTGATTTGTTCCGTATTCAAAAATCTATGGTGATACCAATGAGAAACTCAAGGAGTGACTGATACTGAATCGGTACTCCACAGAGTCGAGGTATTCGGCCATTTTCGCATACCCTGCACCATTCTTCATAAAAATAAGTATTGAATCTATCAGAGTGTACACTAAGTATAAAACGAATACTCGACAGTTTTTAGGTTACCTGATATATCTTTCTGTCAGCTTGAACTTTTATTCGAAATCTATGGTAATGCCGATGAGAAACTCAAGGAGAAACTGATTTTGAATCAGTACTCCATAGAGTCGAGGTATTACGTCAATCTCGTATTCACACCACTGCCCTTTCGTTTCCTTGCAAAACAGAAAAAGAATGTTTATGTTTAGAAAGTTAAAAGTTCAGAAACTGTGAAAGTCATGAAATACATCTAAATCTTACCGATTGAACACTCGGAGATGATCCATAAATGACCACGAGCGCCTTGTTTCGTTGATGTCGTGAAGGAGATCCAGCTTCTGAAGTAGTTCGACCCTCTATGACAACCATACGCCTTTCGTTCCCTTACATTTTCAACCCGCCTTCTCTCAATCGCTCCACACCCGTCGCTCAACCTCAGCAGTCTCCTTCAACAAACCCCAAATGCCTTGCCTCTGTTTAAACCTCCCTGCAACCTTCCTTCCGCCGTAACACCAATCGCCGCTACCCCCTTCGTCACTCTCTATACACACTCATTCCTTCTCACCGTCCACCTTCAAAACACCACCATCTTCATCATTCTCACCTGCTATCTCACGCTTTCCTCCATAAACTACCTCTCTGAATCTTCAATCTTCATCAGTAACCTCTTGTTTCTCTCAACAATCCCAAATCGCCGAAAATTGCCATAACAGCTATTGATTCTCCCTGCAATCACTCACATCACCTTCCAGAAACCCACCGTATCCCTTCATCACCAAACTCCCACTGAATCCTCCATCGATTCCGTCCAACAACTCCCTCGTCCCTTTGCCATCTCTGCTAACTCCATCTCTCCCGAACCTCTCACTCTCTATACATACTTCCTCCGCCTTCACCGACCCTTGTTCTCGGAATCTCCAGAATCCATGGTTGTTCGTGTTTGTGTCTCTCGTAAAGGGAAGCTTGAATCGATTTGGGGACTAGGGTTCCAAACACAAACTACCCGGTTTGTTGTTTCGGTGAGGGCTTGGATCCGGGTTGAACCGGTCCGGCCCAATGATCCAACCGGTTCTCTCTTGAACCCATATATATGAGGGAGTCAAGGTATCTACCTTTTCTTACTCTAAGTGTGCGAGTCCCAAGTATCTACTTTGGACATACAAACACTTGTGTCCTATAAAATCAATCTAAACTCATTCAAATATTTTACTGTGCCCTTGCGCACCACTCTCTTCTAAAATCAAACCAACCAACAATCTTTTCATTTTCAAGAAGAACTACGGAGTTTTGACTTTCCCATTGCACGAGGGAATACGTAGGCACAAGGTTTTGAATCCGTGGCAAACTCAAAATAATATAAAAACAAAACCCTTCTTCTTTCTCCTTCTCGATCATTACTTATAAGATAGCAATTATCATTAGCACTTGAACACACACATGAACTAAACGGGTCCCATCGAGTACGATGGATGTGAGGGGTGCTAATACCTTCCCCTTACATAACTGACTCCCGAATCCATGTCTTGGTCTCGTAGAGCATCTTATCCTTTGCTCGTGGGTTTTACTCGATGTTTTCCCATTCCTTTTGGAATAAATAAATACTCGATGGCGACTTCATTGTACGGAAATTTGTAAATTTTTCGAGGCGCTACAGTTGGCGACTTCACTGGGGAAGAAATTTCTAAGCGTGTCAACCCTAGTTTAGCTCTTCGTACGTGTGTTTATTTTCGCTTTCTTCTTATCACTCTATTTTATGTTTATAATTTAGTCATTTATTTCCTATTGCTTTAATTATTACCTTGTTAATATATTATCTTGTGTGGAAATGATGGATGGGACTATAGGAAAAGCCCACTACTAAGGCTATAGAACACATAAATTAGAGTGGTTGCGTAGCATTGATTTGCTAGACAGAAATGTCTTGTAAGTTGATCCGAAGATCACACCTAGGGGAGGTTCTTTCGAAGACATTATCGCCGATTGCAAGCTGTTTTTGCATTGACGATAATGTTGTTAGAAGGGATTATTTCCCTAGTTTGACCTTTAAGGAAACCTAACCTTTGGGCCTTAAAATACTCAAATGAGACGTTCTTGGATATATCGTCTAATCACAAATCTATTTGTGGTGAAAATGATATAGCCACGTTGGGATCAATGATTTTGAATATCCCGTGTAGATCCTTGTGTCGAGGGTTACGTTTGTTAGATCGTTAGACCTGCTTTGTCTATTCGGATGATACGTAACCCTCCCTCGAACCAAATTCTCTAAGACAAAAATATTGCAGCCTTGCAAGTATCATTTGCGATGGACTCTAATATTAGAATTTGTGTTTGTTGTATCAAAAAATCCTAAGAGCCATCCGGGGGGAATTGTTGGGTAGACGTCGAAACCATGTCCGACCGTCCCTTTTAAACCCTTGTTTGTTTAACTTTACATGTGATTTTGCGCATAGCATCAATATGTATCGCATCACATTGCATTCTTACATGCATCACTATCATGTTGCATTCTTACATGCATTACCATTGCATTGCATGTGTATTCTTTCATACATTATCATGCATCTCATCTTCATCAAAAAAGCTCATTTCATCTCTTTTGTCCAGAAATATCAAACTGATTACCCGACACGCGGTCAGAACTCGAAGGATGTCTCAGAAGGCTATAGACGAGCTTCAACGTGGTCAGGAACTATTAAAGGAAAAAGTTAATCATTTGAAAAGTCAATTGAGTCTGGTCATGGATCTCCTGCAAGTTTTGCTGAAGAGAGAATGCAACACTGCACCAATTTCTACAGACTTGGTTATCGCTCTATCGTTTGGTGTTCCCATGGGTCAAGGACATCCACATGTAGAGAACTATCCAATTCAAAATTCTACTACTAGGCGTCATCATCGTCCTTCACCTTCGAAGATTCCTCGACGACAGCAATTGCTTACTCCCCTGCCAAAAAAGAAGGAGCCATATCAGCATATTAACCTGCATTACCGCCGATATGCTCAAACAGGATATTCATTCAATCCCGATATCATATTCTCGACTATTGCCTTACTTGGTTCAGAGTGGTGTTGTGATACCAAGGGAATTGAAGCCAGTACCAGGGGTTGCTAAAGCTTGGTTTGATGCGAGGGCTAAATGTGCTTTTCATGCTGACTCTGTAGGACATGAAACTGAGATTTGTTTCGCTTTCAAGTGCAAGGTCCATGAGCTAATTGATGACAAGATTTTGTCTTTCAAATAGAATGACTTGAGTTTGGAAATTTGGGTCTCAGATTCTGATGATAGTAGCCTCGAGGGATTCCCAAAGCTCGTTGGGACAATTGTTTGCCAAAATGGAGTTGAGACGCTGCAGAATAGTGTCAGCAATGAAATAGACCAGATGGCCGCTTCATAAAGAGTGGTATCCTCCAACAAGGATATCTCAAGATTCTAGCAAAGGGAAATCAGTCGTAGCATCGACTCATTATCCTGCATTACCAACTTTCAAGCTTCCGCATCAACAACCTTTGTCTGATCTTCCTCAATTTCAAATTCGGAACTCTCAAAGTCAAATTGTACCTCGGAATAATCTAGAAAGAATGAAGGCTCCTCTTGATCCAATTCTGGTGACTTACAGTCAATTTCTTCCATATCTGATTCAAAATTCATTGGTGGTTCCTAAATTTCTTAACCCACCAAATTCATTCCCTCCCGGGTATGATTTTAATGCGCGATGTGGATATCATGCTGGAACAATAGGACACTCAACAGAGGATTGCAATCTTTACAAAGCCAAAGTTCAACAGCTGATTGACCAGAAGTACTTGACGCTTCAAGGAGTAAATTTTTTGTGTGAATGGCAACCCCGTACTCAAGTGAGTACCAAGATTGCAAGAAACGCCCTCTGAAGTTGTTGAAACAGAACGGATAACTCATCCTCGAAGCTGGCGATCCTCGGGGCACCTTTATCGCTTTTCACTAGCATCTTCTTTGATTGTTAATGTACCATTTGCTTTTAAGTTTGTTATTTCTAAATGGTAATATTAATGAAATGAGCATGCATTTGTTTTGAATTAATCCATTTGTGTTCACTTGTTTTGTCATCTTTATCGTAAAAATGAAAAAATATATCACTAGTTCTTCTATTTCTTTATCAAACTTTTGGTTATGCGAATATTGGAGGGAGGATGATGATAATAAAATATCCATAATTGTTGTAAGTATGCTTTCAAATAAAACTTTACTGATGATGTACAGGCATTGTTTCAACTTCCCAAACACTGGAGTTATAAGGGAGATAGACCCTCGTTAACCCCTTTGAGCCTTGAAGTAGGAATTTAATGTTTTTTTTTTTATAAAAAAAACCCTCATTTCTTTAACCCAAGGGCGGGTAGTGTTCAGTTAATCTGATCAAGCGTTCAAAACTCATCAAAAGTGTGCATCAAAGGAAATAACAGTGGTTATCTTTCAGAAGGTTGAGGAAAGTCAAAATTTCAATAGTCAACCTTCTTTTATCAACGATGTGCGTCAAAAGAGAATGACACCACATTGGTTATCTCTTGCACATCAGGAGGTCAACAGATGATGATACCACAATGGTTATTCGTCATCCACCAAGGACTCGAGTAGACACAATTGCTGCCAATAAATCAGAAACAATTCGAGGTCACATAACTTGTAAAAAAATAAGAAGAATGATAAGAAAGAAAAAATAAAGAGGAAAAAAAAACATAAGTAAAAAAGGATTACCAAAGAAAGATCTTGAGAAAATGACAAAGTTGTGTGACGCGAGACACCAAGAACAAAAATGTTAGTGATTGTCGTGTCCAAGAAACCTCAGTGGTTCCTCAACCATTATCAACTTCTCTCGAAAGATGAGTGCTTGTATCAAGTTAGCTGAATATAGGACTGGAGAACATCATGGAGAATGGCAGGGCACCAAATAAATTTTGAGCCTTTATCCTTTGTTTTAAAAACCGTGAACCAAGCCACGTTACAACCCTCAAAAGACCTAATTGAAGCAAGGTTTCTTTTGAAAGCATACTCAGCAAGGTTGCGTAACCTGACTCCTAAAGATATTTGCTAATCATCTGTATTAATGTCAAATTTTTGTGTCATCTTTCACATCTAAAAAAAAAGAAGAAGTGATTCATTCTCTGTTTTCTTTTCCTGATCATTTCAAATAATGAGGTTGATTTCAAAACTTTTGCACGAACATTGCATTAAAATTATCATTTTGAATAAACATATCTTATTTGCAAGTCAACACTTAGAATCAAGGAAGATCACCAGTGAATAATCAACAAGGAATTCAAATATCCTTCATTGACCCAAGCAGGGGCATTGTCCAAAGATCAGTAGCCTGGGGCACGTTGTTCCAAGATTCCGTCAATCTGGGGCAGTCATCTTGACATGTTGAAGTATCTCCAAGGAGCATATTGGTTCATGTTATTTCTATAGCACAGTAAAGCCAATCCTTCAAGATTAGTCAACTGAGCGATCCACGTCGAGATATGGTAATATCTCTCAAAGCATCTGTTAATTAGGGGCATCCTGCATTGGAATTCAAGATTCGGGGGCAATACCTCAAAAACCAGATTTTGTCAGTTGCTTCCAACTTCCTCTCAAAGCAAATCTCTTCAAATAATCAACAAACAAGGGCAATGAATGCCACATACAGATAATTCTTTTCCATATCTTCAAGCTGCTCAAAGAAATTATTCTCCCAAGTGTTAACAGTTGTTGCAGTTAATTTGAGTGGCAGGGAATCATGCTAGCAACATCCTCTTCCTGAAAAAAAATACTTGTTTCAAGAATATTTTGGTCTTAACCAGTAATTCAGTCAAAATATCTTACATGCATTAGCATCAATCTAACATCAAATCATGCATCTCATATTGTGCAAGAAAAATCAGACCTTGTTGGGTACCTTTAAAGTTAGTTCTCGTCTGACTGTTATCATTTTAAATCCAGTTCTCGTCTGGTAGTCAGTTCTCGTCTGACTGTTATCATTTAATCCATTTCTCGTTTGACGATTCTTCTTTCAAGGTCGAATTTTATTTGGCACATATCGAATAATTCATACATGAATTCATAAATCAACACATAAATCATCATCATACATTAGTCACGTCGCTTCGCTCAAACATATCATATACAATACATTCATGCATAAACCTCGGCCAAGACTTGAGATCTTTTCAGAATGAAGTCAAGTGCAAGCTTCTAAGACTATCTCTCAAATGGCAACTTAGTTCTTCTCCCCAATACAAGTCGAATGCTTATAAAAAAAAATCAAATCAAAATGAATCGGCAGTGCAATCAACTCTCAAGATGAATTTCTTCCCCAGAGAAGTGATTGATTATCCCCTAGTGAACTCTTGTGTCAACGGAATTTTCTACTTGGATTTCCCCAGTGATATTCCCCACAGAGTTATCTTCAGAAATTTCCTCCATTAAAGCTTCATCTTCTCCCCAAGCGAGCCTTCTCCAGCAAGGATTACCATCGCGGTATCCCCAGTGTTGTTATTCTCAACCAAGATCTGTTCAGATTCTTGCATATAACAATCTCTCAGTAATTCTTAAAGTGGAAATAGTCCTCTATGGACCAGATTTTCTGAGGTGTTCCCAGTTAATCTCCTTGCAAGCCTCTTGTGTGTTTATTTCCCCAGTGAGTTCCTCGCCTCATTCAAACATAAATATATCTCTCCCGACATGGAGTTTTGAAGAATTTCTGATCGAAGATGGTTATCTTCATCAGATTGCATCCTTGTTATTGGTCTACTGTCAAGATTGATTGGAAGAATATTTGTTAAATTTGGAATTATCCATTTTTTTTTCAACCATGAGTTTAGAGCTTGTTAGTTCTATTCCCCAGTAAAGTGTTTACACTATCACGGCATTCTACCGATAATAGTTATTATCAAAAAAAAGAATTGTCAACATCGAAGTTTTTGCATATGGTTATGTGCATTCTTGTTTTCAACTACTGATGGTGATTGGTAGAAGATAATTGAAGTTTCAACATATGGTTATGTGTTGTTGATGCTATTGGTTAATAGCAAAAAATGATGGTTATCATTGAAGTTTTGCATATGGTTATGTGCATCACTGCATTCGACTGCTAATGGTGATTGGCAGAAGATGAATGAAGTTTCAACATATGGTTATGTGTTGTTGCTGCTATTGGTTAATAGCAAAAAATGATGGTTATCATTGAAGTTTTGCATATGGTTATGTGCATCACTGTATTCGACTGCTAATGGTGATTGGCAGAAGATGAATGAAGTTTCAACATATGGTTATGTGTTGTTGCTGCTATTGGTTAATAGCAAAAATGATGGTTATCATTGAAGTTTTGCATATGGTTATGTGCATCATCGCATTCATTGCTAATGGTGATTGGCAGAAGATGAATGAAGTTTCAACATATGGTTATGTGTTGTTGCTGCTATTGGTTAATAGAAAAAAATGATGGTTATCATTGAAGTTTTGCATATGGTTATGTGCATCACTGCATTCGACTGCTAATGGTGATTGGCAGAAGATGAATGAAGTTTCAACATATGGTTATGTGTTGTTGCTGCTATTGGTTAATAGCAAAAAAATGATGGTTATCATTGAAGTTTTGCATATGGTTATGTGCATTACTGCATTCGACTGTTGATGGTGATTGACAGAAGAATGATTGAAGTTTCAACATATGGTTATGTGTTGTTGCTGCTATTGGTTAATAGCGAAAGATGATGGTTATCATTGAAGTGTTGCATATGGTTATGTGCATTGCTGAATTCGACTGCTAATGGTGATTGGCATAGAATGATTGAAGTTTCAACATATGGTTATGGGTTGTTGCTACTATTGGTTAATAGCAAAAAAAGGATGATTATCATTAAAGTTTTGCATATGGTTATGTGCATTGCTGATTTCGACTGCTAATGGTGATTGGCAGAAGATGATTGAAGTTTCAACATATGGTTATATGTTGCGTTGATTTGTTGTTCCGATGGATGACAGTTTCTTCATGATAAGAGACAGTTCGTCGTCAATTTGATATGCCGATGGATGACAGTTTCTTCATGACAAGAGACAGTTCGTCGTTAATATGTTGTCCCAATGGATGACAGTTTCTTCATGACAAGAGACAGTTCATCGTTAATTTGTTGCTCCGGTGGATGGCAGTTTCTTTATTACAAGAGACAGTTTGCGTTGATCTGTATCCCGATGGATGGCAGTTTCTTCATGACAAGAGACAGTTCATCGTCGACTTGTTATTTTGATGGATGACAATCTTTTCATTATGAGAGATAGTTGTAGTTGATTTCTGAATACTTCAATGAGTGAGACCTTAGCTTGTTGCCGAATGATCGCTTTGTCACCCTTTCCAGACGCTTTTCCAGATGAAATGTATTGGTTGAGGAAGAAGTTGAATTTCGTTCTTGGTGGAACGCCAGAACTCTCGGAAGACCTAGTCCATTATCAATTTTGTCCTCTTGACACTTGGATGAGCCTACTCCCACACATTCATTCATATTGCATAATAAAAGAAATTATTATGGTTTCTTAATTCATCGCATTCTCATATCATGACATTCACATACGCATCATACCCATTTTATTTTTCAGGCAAATTCGGGTCTATTGTATTTAAATCATCTTTTACCAGACGATTCAAAAATGTTTCTTCAAATCGCCTGGTTAAAGATATTTAAATAGGGGCAGCTGTCACACCCCAAAATTTGCCTCACTTTCTGTTTTACTAATCATATGGAGCATAACTGTTAGCCCTGATCTAATCACCAACATACAAGCATTTCAACCGCCAAAGGTTAAGGCTAAGGCATGGATTTGATTGGAAATTGGAGTTTCTCAATATGAAAGTATAACTACATGGAAAGAAGTTCATTTGTGGTCGAAGCCTTATCACGGTTTTTGGGTTGGTCCCCAATTTGGTTCTTTCTGCTTTGATTCATCCTTTAAGAGTTGGACTTTTTCCTTGGCTGGTAGTATGAATTAGTGTTTCTGACTTTGGTTTCAACATCATATTACTAGAGTTTGGCTAGTCAAAATTTAGAATTTAGAGAAGAGCAATTTATTTCAAAATGTCAAGTTTTGGTTTCATGTGTGGTAAAAAATCCTTGAGATCCAGTTGTCATGAACATTCAAGGGTGGAGGTTGTTTGTCTTTGTAACATTAGATATGTAGATGTTGCTTCAAGAGGTTAAGGTAGGAGAGATGTTCGAATTTGATTCGGTCAGCAAGGTTTTCTTGAAGGAGGCATAGCAAATTGACATGTTTGGAACTTCATTATTTACAGCAGTTTGAAATTCGATGTTTGAATTTTAAGGAAAAAAAGAGAAAACTCAGTTGTGTTGAAATACACAGTTTGTCACCACATTCACTCTTCAACTTGTTATTTTCCAAGTGTACAAATTTGAAAGAGTTCACCATACACATTTGGTACAAACGTATGGTATAAGAAATGCATTTTAAGAAAACATTCCTCTGCTTCTTATTTTTTCAAGCTCCAATACATTCCAAAATCAAAGAATAAGTGATCACGCAATCCAAAATCGCGAAAAAATCACGATTCCTATTACATCTTTGTCTACTATGTACATATTTCAAGATATAAGTGATAAAGAAAGACTACTACAAAAGTGGAGGCAAAAATGTGGTTTTTTTATTTGGTTTTCATTTCAAAGTGAAGTTATTTGGATTCTGCTCTTCATGGCCAAGACAGGGGCACTCAAGATGCGCAACACAGGCTGGAGCGAATGCTATTCTGCAGAACTGTTATACAAAAAATTGATGGACAGGTTGTAGTGCCAAATGGTGGCATTTTCTATCCAAATTGATACACAATCTCTACACCATAAACTGGCCACGCGTGAGAATAAAACCCGCAACCAAAGATCATTATTAAAAAAGGGCATTGATCAACATGGAATCACGTTCGAATTTAAATCACACACTTGGTGCTAGTCCTAAGGTACGATACAAATTCAAGGTAAAGGTGAACATGTTATACCAGAATCATCACCATATTCTGCCGTACGCCAGCCTTTGAACTTCTGCATAAGAATAGTCATGATTAATGATACATTCGGCTGCAACTCAGAATTTACATGGCGTCGTATCGGCCCTTCCACAAAGCACATTACTGCAGGTCAGAGAGAAACATAGAATGCGAGAATTCAACATTATTCAAATTATTCGATACGACACCGAATTCCAGCATACGAGTTAAAAACAAAAGATTCATTTGATGCCTAATATCTCTGTTAGTTTAGAATGTGAATAGGGTGCGATTCAAAGTTTAATTTTATTTGGTCACATCAATTGCAATGAAAAAATGACAGAAAAAGAAAAGTTAGTTAATTTTCCAGTATAGATGTACCAAGTCAGCACATACATTACCAAGTAAATAATCCAAGAAAAAAACAGAGTTTTATTCTTTCTAAAACTTTTTTTCACCCTCATGAGGTTTTGGTGGTCCCTGTTTCTTTTGTCATGTTGACAGCTCATTGTTACCAATTCAGGAAAGCTTCACATTACTCACACAGTTTCAGTTTTACCCAACCCTCACAAAGTGATTTCAATCCTAACCATTCATGATAACATCTAAAGGCTATGTGTTGCTAGCATTTTTTTACTGTTACATTGGTAAAACTCTCAAATAGTACATGAGAGCTATTTTTTTTGAATTCTTTTCCACTACCTACTGCACCAAGATGCCCTCCCTCCACTCTAACCAACTCTACAGAAATTCCACCCTAACCTAGGCCCAACCCTACACTCTATATAAACAGACCTGCTTTCTCTCATTGGGCAGCAACTCTCAGCCTAGCAAAAACTCTGCAAAAATTCCTCCCTAAACACCTATTCACTCAAAGCTCTCAACCCTAATTTCTTCTTCAAATTTCACACTGAAATTTGAAGTGGAAAGAGCTAAACCACTCACTTTTTTTTTCCAGTCCAGAAAGCAGAGAGAGAGAAACTTACCACAACCAACCGTCATCGTTCTTTCAGGTAACATAGCCACACCCTTCTTCCTCTGCATTCTGCCTTTGAGCTTTTAGCATATCTTCCTATACATTTCAGTCCTGCTACTCTGCCTTATCTGTCATTAAAAAAAAGCATAACTTGCATAAGAGTACAAATTAGTTGAAGCGATGAATGTTTTCAGTTTTTTTTCATGTTACCTGATGTAGTTCTGTCAGTTTGAATGCCTTGTATCCGAAATCTGTTGCAATATCGATGACAAGCTCAAGGAGAAACTATCATTTGACTAGTACTCCACAGAGCTGAGATATTCTGCTCAGCCTAGGATACCCTGCATACCATTTCGTGAATAGATGTGAACTTCAGTATAACGCGAGTTAATCACGAGATGAAGGTTGGAAATTTTTTACGTGACCTGATGCATTTGTTTCTGCTAGTTTGATTTGTTCCGTATTCAAAAATCTATGGTGATACCAATGAGAAACTCAAGGAGTGACTGATACTGAATCGGTACTCCACAGAGTCGAGGTATTCGGCCATTTTCGCATACCCTGCACCATTCTTCATAAAAATAAGTATTGAATCTATCAGAGTGTACACTAAGTATAAAACGAATACTCGACAGTTTTTAGGTTACCTGATATATCTTTCTGTCAGCTTGAACTTTTATTCGAAATCTATGGTAATGCCGATGAGAAACTCAAGGAGAAACTGATTTTGAATCAGTACTCCATAGAGTCGAGGTATTACGTCAATCTCGTATTCACACCACTGCCCTTTCGTTTCCTTGCAAAACAGAAAAAGAATGTTTATGTTTAGAAAGTTAAAAGTTCAGAAACTGTGAAAGTCATGAAATACATCTAAATCTTACCGATTGAACACTCGGAGATGATCCATAAACGACCACGAGCGCCTTGTTTCGTTGATGTCGTGAAGGAGATCCAACTTCTGAAGTAGTTCGACCCTCTATGACAACCATACGCCTTTCGTTCCCTTACATTTTCAACCCACCTTCTCTCAATCGCTCCACACCCGTCGCTCAACCTCAGCAGTCTCCTTCAACAAACCCCAAATGCCTTGCCTCTGTTTAAACCTCCCTGCAACCTTCCTTCCGCCGTAACACCAATCGCCGCTACCCCCTTCGTCACTCTCTATACACACTCATTCCTTCTCACCGTCCACCTTCAAAACACCACCATCTTCATCATTCTCACCTGCTATCTCACGCTTTCCTCCATAAACTACCTCTCTGAATCTTCAATCTTCATCAGTAACCTCTTGTTTCTCTCAACAATCCCAAATCGCCGAAAATTGCCATAACAGCTACTGATTCTCCCTGCAATCACTCACATCACCTTCCAGAAACCCACCGTATCCCTTCATCACCAAACTCCCACTGAGTCCTCCATCGATTCCGTCCAACAACTCCCTCGTCCCTTTGCCATCTCTGCTAACTCCATCTCTCCCGAACCTCTCACTCTCTATACATACTTCCTCCGCCTTCGCCGACCCTTGTTCTCGGAATCTCCAGAATCCATGGTTGTTCGTGTTTGTGTCTCTCGTAAAGGGAAGCTTGAATCGATTTGGGGACTAGGGTTCCAAACACAAACTACCCGGTTTGTTGTTTCGGTGAGGGCTTGGATCCGGGTTGAACCGGTCCGGCCCAATGATCCAACCGGTTCTCTCTTGAACCCATATATATTTTATTTGTATATTCATTTTACTTCTCTTTTTTTTTAAAACAAAAAATTCTAATTGATTTTTATTGTCTTTTATTTATTTATTTAAATACACCCTCATATTATATTTAAATCACTTTACTTCACATATTGATTTAATCTGATTATTTAAATTACTAAATTTCATCTTCTAACAAATTTACATTAGTAAGTTAATTGTTCCTCGATCTATATTAATTTTCATATGTCTGAATGGTCCGTTATAAATTCCTTTTTCCTCGCTTGCTTATTCATAATCGTACACTTATCCGAATCAATCAAACCTCGCATCTTGGTCCATATACCGAATCTGAATTTTCTTCAAGGGTCGAATGGTAGGGAATAGACATCTGTCTATTCTCTCGAGATTTAATCAAGAATAAGTCACCTGACTTATATTGATCGATCATAACCCGCTTAAAACACTTTCATAATCAAAGTTCCAAACCTCGATCCAACGTCGAGTGACTTTTTTTTCTTTTCGAAAATTTCTTTTCTCAAATAAACAAGGGTCGAATGGTAGGGAATAGACATTTGTCTATTTCTCTCGAGATTTAATCAAGAATAAGTCATCTGACTTACATTGATGAATCATAACCCGATTAAAATACTTTAAAGATATCTCATTTTTTTAGAAAAGGATTAAATGAGGGAGTCAAGGTATCTACCTTTTCTTGCTCTAAGTGTGCGAGTCCCAAGTATCTACTTTGGACATACAAACACTTGTGTCCTATAAAATCAATCTAAACTCATTCAAATATTTTATTGTGCCCTTGCGCACCACTCTCTTCTAAAATCAAACCAACCAACAATCTTTTCATTTTCAAGAAGAACTACGGAGTTTTGACTTTCCCATTGCACGAGGGAATACGTAGGCACAAGGTTTTGAAACCGCGGCAAACTCAAAATAATATAAAAACAAAACCATTCTTCCTTCTCCTTCTCGATCATTACTTATAAGATAGCAATTATCATTAGCACTTGAACACACACATGAACTAAACGGGTCCCATCGAGTACGATGGATGTGAGGGGTGTTAATACCTTCTCCTTACATAACCGACTCCCGAATCCATGTCTTGGTCTCGTAGAGCATCTTATCCTTTGCTCGTGGGTTTTAATCGATGTTTTCCCATTCCTTTTGGAATAAATAAATACTCGTTGGCGACTTCATTGTACGAAACTTTGTAAATTTTTCGAGGCGCTACAAAGATCAAATCTTATCTTTTTTGATCAATTTCCATCAATTCCTTGCCAATTCAAATCAAATTTCGAAATTTTCCAGATTTCTTAGGTTACTTGGATCTCAAGGATGAGAGAAAAATCAATTTTGCAATTAATTTTGATTTTATACCTTATTTTTGAATTTAATTTGTATTTAAATGAATAAAATCCAAATTAAATAGAAAAATAAGATTAAAATTTGTGGCATTGGGCTTGGATATTCCTAATTGTATAAGGAACAAGTTTGGATGAAGAAAAACTAGGCCCATTTGCAAAAAAAAATATTTTTACAAGTATCTCTCTTTGTGCACTTCTTCAAAATTGCCCAACTTGTGATTGGTGTAACTTGCTCAATTTTCCACATTTTTGAGTGTTCTTGGAGTTTTTGGAAAGCTCTAAGAGTCCTCTAACCAACTTCTTTGGTTTCATCTCAATTGGAGTTTCCATGCTCAATATATATTTAAAACAAAATGTTGACTTTTTGTTGACTTTGAAAAGGACCTGTAATATTTTGATCCATACTTTCCAAATGAAGCATTTTTTGAACATTCTTGTGAGACATGAAGTTGTATAAAATTGAATTTCCTTCAAAACAAGAGTTGGTGGAAAAATTTCTGAGAAAGTATGAAAAAGTTATGCTCAGTCAAAGTTTGGTTGACTTTTCACTAAGAAACCCTAATTTAGAAAGTTTGACTTTTGAGCAAATCTTGAGTTTTCTTGATGAATCATGATCAACCCTCATCAAATGATAAATGTAACTTCAAAATGAGGATGTTGACCAAAAATCATGAAGTTTGACTGTATGTTGACCACAATTGACTTTTTGTCTAATACAACTAATTTTCAACCATCTGAGCAATTGTCTGAGAAAACTTGACTTGTGAGGCTTGAAACTTGACATGGAGAATCTCTGAAGCATATGAGGAGGCATGATGACCATTGTAGATGTTGGAAGTCCATCTGGATCTGAGAATTGCCAAACCCTAGTTTGGGTTGATTGTCTAGGAGAGGGTTTGTCTGATCAACCCTTGAGGAATCCTTGAGTATGGATGTATGGGATGTCTTGAGGAAATGGAGGGAAAATTTTGGGGTATGACACCTACGAAAAATGATGATAGTCCCTTCGAATGTGCTAGGATACTTCCTACAAGTTGCTTTCTATGACCATCCGATGTCCCTTCGAATGTCCCACTTACATCCAACGAATAGGGTTACCTACCAACTAATGGTATGGATAGCACTATTCTAAAGGAAAGTAAAATAAACACGAAAACGACCAATTCTGAGTAGGTAATAAGACTTTTAGTTGCTTGCTCTATCAAAATACTTTTTCACACCTTACACTTTTGTCAAATTTCAAACTCTTTTCAAAACGAAACATTTCTGAACACTTTGTATACATTCCTACATGAATCATTACAAAGTCAAAGCGAAATGCCTTTTCAAAACATTTTTGTCAAACACACGAAGCACAATTTTTAAAGTGATCTAAGAGCAACTAAGAGCCGTAGATAACTACGGATGGAAAGGGTGCTAATACCTTCCCTTTTCATAACCTTCCCCTTACTCGTAATCTAACGAAGGTCTTTTTCGTACTTTTTACCTTCCCTTAATTGGATAAAAGAAAAGTCGGTGGCGACTCTTGTTATCCGCACATTTGCGATACAAAAATCTCAAAGTCAGTTCACCGTATTACAGCCTGACAGTTTGAAATGTGAATGCACAATAAGGACGAGTTAGGGGTTAACATGTGCTTGTATTATTTCAAAAAAAGTTAAACTCAATCACCCCTTACTCATGGATGAGGTTTGCACTCACTGGAAAAGGCTTTGATTCGATGACAACGAGCTGACAAAGGAAGCTAAATCCAACATAACCATAAGAACTAAGTTGGAAGTCATTAAGGCCGATTTTTTAAACTGGTTGGTGCTACGAAATTACATATTAAAGAACAATTGAGAAAAATTGCATTTTCAGAAACAACTGATTTGAAACCTGTAATACGGTGAACTGACTTTGGGATTTTTTGTATCGCAAATGTTGCGGATAGCAAGAGTCGCCACCGATTTTTCTTTTATCCAATTAAGGGAAGGTGAAAAAAACAGGAAAAGACCTTCGTTAGATTCTGAGTAAGGGAGAAGGTTATGAAAAGGGAAGGTATTAGCACCCCTTTCCATCCGTAGTTTTCTACGGGCTCTTAGTTGCTCTTAGCTCATTTTTAAAAGTGCTTTCTGTGTGTTTGACAAAAATGTTTTAAAAAAAAGGCATTTCGCTTTGACTTTGTAATGATTCATGTAGGAATGTATACAAAGTGTTCGGAAATATTTCCTTTTTGAAAAGAGTTTGAACTTTGAGAAAAGTGTGTGGTGTGAAGAGCATTTGATTTTGAGCAAGCAACTAAAAATCTTTATTACCTACTCAGAATGGTCGCTTTCGTGTTGTTTTACGTTCCTTTAGAATAGCGCTATCCATACCATTAGTTGGTAGGTAACCCTATTCGTTGGATGTAGAAGGGACATTCGAAGGGACATCGGATGGTCATAGAAGGCAACTTGTAGGAGGTATCCTAGCACATTCGAAGGGACAATCATCACTTTTCGTAGGCAACAATCGAGGGACGAGATCATGTATTCGTAGGCGACATCGTAGGTCTATGATCTTTGTATCGAAGGGACTATGATGATTTGTTTTGAAGGCAACGACGCTAGGATACCTCTACGTTCGAGGGACTTGACCATTTGTACTCGTAAGGCAACGAGAGAGAATTACCCTAAGGGGTGCATGTGTGAAAAGAGTGTGTCAAATTCAGATATGTTATCTTAAAATTATGAGTGATCTATGTCCAATTTTATCTTGCCATACACGCCTAATTACTAGCAGTTTATAGGGTGCGGAAAATAAATTGCGGAAAGTAAAGTGCGGAAAAGATAAAGTCCTACGCTATTACATGGCTTTGGGGCAGTTACATAATAGGAGTGCGGAAAATGAAAGGCCTAATTAAATTATTGCATCCCATAGGCAGTTACATAATATTGAAAAGAAAAGCGAGAAAAATAGGTCCGAAACGTTACAACCTGTGAACAGATACATGATCGGAAAATACGAGAAAATTGCATAAGAGGAAAATGTTAGCAAAAATATGATTTTTGAATGGAGAAAAAGGTTTTAGGTTAGTAATGACAATTATATGATAGAATAATTTTTTGGGAATTTTCTGGATCGTTTTTGATAATTAAAAGCAATTAAAAGTCAATTTAATGATTAATTAGCAATTAATTAAAATATGCATGCAAAAATATTAATTTTAATTTCAAAAATTAAATAAGTATTTTTCTGATTAAAATGCAAAAGGGAAATATTTTTGGTGTTTTTTAAATGCATGAAAAAATGTTTAAAGATTAATTAAATTAAAGGAAAATATTAAAAGAAAATATAAGAAAAGTGTTAGTTTTGTAAGTGATAAAAATATATTGCTGGAGCCAGGATTCGAACTCATGACATCCAAGGAAAACACGCGCTACCTTCACCACTAGTCCAGACTGCATTTGGTGTTAGGATTATGAAACAAACACGTTTTAAACGAATTCGCTTCCTGGGAACCCAAATCACGCGCGAAGATTTTCATCTTCTTCGTTTGAAATTTCAAACAGTTAGCGTCGGCTTGGTTCGACGCTATAGCCCCTACAAAATTCAAAAATCACATACAAGTAATATAAATGCATTATGAATACATGGATCGATTGGAAACAACGTTCTAAACACGATGGTGGTCCTGGTTTTGTCCAATTTTACGTATTTCAAAAGATCCTAATTCGAGCAGAGGAACCCTAGCCATGGTGGATTTCGATTCAGGCCACTAAAATGCAATCAAACTATGCAGAAAGCTTCGAAACTCCATTCTAAACACAAAACAAACATCAAAACATGTTAAATATGCATGATAATCAAAAATTGATTTTGAAAAAGAATGGACAAACCGAAAACTGGAATTCATGATTCTTGATGGTTTTGTGATTTGTAAGGGTCTTGATCGATTCAGGAGACTTCAAGGAATGCAATGGAAGGCTTAGAATCGATTGAAACAAGCTAAAACCAGGGCTGCAAGTAGCTTAAGGGCACGGTTTTTTTTAGTTTGATTAGGGTACTTAGAGGCAATTTTTCTGTTCCTTTTTCATGGGTATTCATTGTGTATATATAATAGATGGATTTAGGTCAGAAATCAAGAGGAAATAATGAATCAATCAATGTAAAAATATTTGATTTTGTATGAAACCAAATCTTTCCTTTTTGATCCAATTTTCATCAATTCTTTTGCCAAATCAAAGCCAATTTCGAAATTTCCAACTTTTATGGATTGCTTGGACCTCAAGAATGAGAGAAAAAACCAATTTTCATTTAATTTTGATTTTTTACCTTTTATTTTAATTTAATTGGCTTTTAAATGATTAAAATCCAAATTAAATAGAAAAATAAAGATAAAAATCATGGTCTTGGGCTTGGAGGTTCCAAATTAGCTGAGGAACAAGTTTGAATCAAGAAAAGTTAGGCCCATTTGCAAAATTTTGGATTTTGACAAGTATTTCTCTTTGTGCACCTCTTCAAAAATGCCCAACTTGTGCAAGGTGTATTTTGCTCAGTTTTTAACATTTTTGAGTGTTCTTGGACTTTTTAGAAAGATATAGATGTCCTCTAAACAACCTCTTTGGTTTCATCTCAATTGGAGTTTCCATGCTCAATAACACTTCTTTACAAAAAGTTGACTTTTTGTTGACTTTGAAAAGGACCTGTAATGTTTTGATCCATATCATCCAAATGAAGCATTTTCTGACCATGCTTGCGAGAAATGAAGTTGTAGAGAATTGAATTCTCTTCAAAATGAGAGATGGTGGAAAAATTTCTGATAAAGTATGAGGAAGTTATGCTCAGTCAAAGTTCAGTTGACTTTTCCTTATAAAACCCTAATTTGGAAAGTTTGACTTTTGATCAAATCTTGAGTTTTCTTGATGAATCATGATCAACCCTTGATCAAATGATGAATGTCACTTCAAAATATGTATGTTGACCAAAAATCATGAAGTTTGACTGTATGTTGACCACAATTGACTTTTTGTCCAATACAATTGATTTTCAAACATCTGAGCAATTGTCTGAGGAAACTTGACTTGTAAGGCTTGAAACTTGACATGGAGATTCTTTGAAGCATATGAGGAGGCATGATGATCACTGGAGATGTTGGAAACCCATCTTGATCTGAGAATTGCCAAACCCTAGTTTGGGTTGATTGTCTAGGAGAGGGTTTGTATGGTCAACCCTTGGGGAATCCTTGAGTATGGATGTGAGAAATATCTTGAGAAATAGGAGGGAAAATTTTGGGGTATGACAAAACCCCTTCGCAACCAGTGAAAACTAAAGGTGCGCCTAAAAAGGTGAAAACTTCACAAGATGGAAGTACAACAAAGCAAACTCCTTTTTACCTCGAAGTTGTGTATGAAATATCACCCAATTCTCCAACCCCAAAATCCAAAACAAGTGTTAAAAAGGGAGCTCGGATTTCCAAACCACCTCGTACACCGCCTATTATAAAAAAAACCACAATCACAACCACCACTGATAATCTACATTGATAAGATTCCACTTTTGATGCACAAACACATTACAAAAATTGTGCATATGGAAAGTGATGGTAATTGTGGGTATCGTGCCGTATCCGAGTTACTTGGTCAAGGAGAGGAGAAACACACGCTTGTGCGCCAAACAATTATTTCTGAGATGAAGACACAGAGGGAACTTTATACTCGTCTATATGTGATGAAGCGAAAGTTTCATAAACTTTACCACACTGTTTCTCCAAGTGTTAGCATTCACGCACCGATTGAAAAGTGGATACGCTTCCCCGAAATGGGTCATCCTAGTAAGTGCATATGAGATGGTGTGTATCGACTTGATGAGGTATGGTTTTTTGAAAACCTATTTTGTTCAGGTTTATTTGAAACCAGTTATCCTATTCTGACCACATCCGTCGAATGGATGACACATCATGCAAAAGAGGCAGAAACTTAGTCGGATCATTTTTTGGATATAATGATGGAGTTCACCAATTTTATGGAGCTTGAGAGAGAATCAAATAGGGAGAAATCGAAGAAAGATCCGATTTTAGATTTAAGCGGCGTCAATTTTCGGTGCATATTGAGTCATTTTTCTAATGTATTGTCAAACATATTATAAAATATATACATTTCAATACATATATAAAATATTATATATATATATATATATATATATATATAGTTTTACAATTTTTTGTTTTTTCCATGTATCTTTGGTGCAAACAATGGTTCTGATTCTGTTTCTATATAATTCGGAAGTGCACCTCCGGATTAACCTTATATACTTAAAAAAAAACAACATATGGGTTAATACGCATATGTATGTCCGATTTCAACTCCTATTTTTATTTTAAAAAACCGTGGTGGCTGCGGACATGCAAATGAGAGTACCCCTTATTTATATAAAATTATGGGTAATTCGCATGTGCATTTCTAAAATAAGTTTTGATAAGATTTCTTTTGTCCATATTACTCCCAATTGCCTATATATTGAGTCTCAAAACCATTTCATTCTCCATCACAAACCAAGACCAAAAATGACACAAACATATCCACACCTTGCTTTTGTATACTTCAGTGGTGTGTAGTCGTCACTTTAATTCAGTTTCTCGCAGGACACGTCGTTCACCGAGCTCATTACGATACTGCATTCTTTCTTGCAGTATCCAAAGATTCTAAAGGTGGTTAAACTTGAGTATCGTTCACCTTCACTTGAAACTGAAGAAAACATAAAGTTTACCCTATTTGAGCTCAAGAACGATGAAGATTTAAAGGTTATGTGGGATACCTTTCAACGATACTCTTCCAAGGGTCCGATTGAGATGGATGCGAGGCTTCAAAGATCGACAATAGATGTTATCAATATGTTGCAACATCCTCAACTTCCTGTTTATAATAATATGTAATTTTAATTTACTGCATAACTAATTTTTTCGTTCCCGCACTTGTCCCAATGTAATTGTGTCAGAACCATTTGGATAATTGACCATGTAGAAGCGTTCCCTAATTTATTATCGTTCGCACAGTAAGAAACATTTTTTTTATATAAGTTGAATTAAAAAGTATATCTTATTAAACGTGTAGTGTATTAGAGTATTGTGTGGGATCCATTTAAGTGCTTTTGATGTGTTGTATGAATATTTTAAAAATATGGATGAGTTATTTAAATAATTGGAAAATGTGAAATAAAAAAAATTAGTAGGGTCTATTTAAAGAACCAATGTGAATTCTTTGGATGTGGATGCTCTTAAGAAGAATATACTATTGTGGTAGGTGTATTAAAGGGTAATTTAGTATTTCCTATTTACGTACCTTTTATCTTGGTCACTAAGTTTACTTTATTAGGGCCTATGTGGCAATTTTCCCCTTGTATAAATAGACTAGTAGTAGATGTCATTTATAACAACAGTTCTTATTTCTTTCTCTTGTGTAGCCGTCATTCTCTTATTATTCTCCCATTATTCCAATCATATTTGATTCTTGTGCACCAACAAATTGGTATCTAGAGCTCTGGTTCCATTCATAGGGAAACACGAGTGAAACGTGAGGCGTTGTGTGATTATTTTTGGTTCTTGAATTCGTGTTGAATCTTGAACAAGAATCATATTTTTTCTGATTTTGTGGGTTTGGAAAAATTGTGTGAGTGAAGATTTGAGTGTAATGTACAAGGTTAAAGATGAACAGAAACGACAATATGAGTACCAAACTTCCATTTTTTGATGACAAGAACTGGAACAAATGGATGATTCAGATGCGCGTGTCATTTGGGGCTCAAGATGTTCTGGAGCTTGTTATTCATGGGTATATTCCGGTTGCAGAAGATGTGACGAAAGAAGAGAGAGATGCACAGAGGAACTAGAGGAAGAAAGATCAGAAGGCGTTGTTTTTCATCCATCAGTGTGTGGATGTGAACGTGTTTGAGAAGATTGTTGATTCGATAACGTCAAAGAAGGCGTTGGACACACTGGTCAAATGTTACGATGATGACGCATCAGTGAAGAAGTTAAAGCTTCAGTCCTTGAGAAAGCAATATGAGAATCTCAACATGAAGAACAATGAGAAGGTTTCAGAGTGTATCTCTAGAGTGATTCTGATCACTAATGAGATGAAAGCTTGTGGAGAAACCCTTTCTGAAGAAGTAATCATAGAGAAGGTATTGAGGTCACTTACTCCTAAATTTTATTACATTATTGTAGAAATTAAACATTCTAAAGATTGGAAACCATGAGAATAGAAGAGCTGTAAAGTAGTCTAGAAGCACATGAGTTGCGTCTGACTGAAAGAACTTATGAGAGGGAAGTTGAGCAAGCTCTAAAAGCTTCTTTTTTCAAGAAGGACCATACGCATTCTTGGTCAGAGGCCAAGAATAGACGTGGTGATAGATTCCAGAAGTTAGAAACCTCAACTTCTGATGAGAAGAAACATCAAAAGGGAAAAGAGAAGAAGAAAGTTCAATGTTACTGTTGTAAGCAGTTTGGCCATTTTGCTAGATATTGTTGGACAAATAAAGGAAGAAAATCAGAAGAAGCAAACATCGCCAGAGGAGATTCAGATGATGAACCTGTGTTATTGATGGCTTCTGAGTCTGATGGAAGATGTTTGGTAGATTGGTGGTATATAGACACTGGCTGTTCAAATCACTTGATTGGAAAAAAACAATGGTTGACAGATTTTGACTCTAGAAGGGGGACAAAGATCAGACTTGCTGATGATAAGTACCTTAATGCAGAAGGTATGGGAAATGTCAAAGTCAAGGTGAAGAATGGGAAGTGTGGGTCAGCTCATTGAGAAAGGTTTCTTAGTTGTTATGAAGAACAATCTCTTGATCAGAAGTTGATTTTGCAATCTAAACAGGGAAGCAACAAAACATTCAAGGTACATGTAGAAAGAGCTGAAACAAAGTGTCTTAGTGCAGAAGGCTCTGAAGGAGATAGTAAGATATGGAACAAGTGATTGAGGCATCTGAATTATAGAATCTTAGGTCATCTAAGTTCTAAGAAGCTCGTACGTGGCATTCCCAAGATTGTGAAGCCTGAGAAGTCATGTGAGGTATGCATGAAAGGCAAGCAACCTAGATTGCCATTTGTATCAGAAGTAGCCCCAAGAGTAAAACATGCTCTAGGAGTAGTATATTCTGATGTGTGTGGACCATTTCCAGAACCTTCACTTGGAGGAAATAAATATTTTGTGTCTTTTGTGGATGAGTTCACAAGAATGACGTGGGTAACACTCATCAATTTTAAGAATGAGGTGTTTACAAAATTCCAGAAGTTCAAGCTGAAGGCTGAGAATCAAAGTGGTCAGAAGTTAAAGATTCTCAAAACAAATGGTGGAGGTGAGTATAACTCTACAGAATTCTAGAAGTTCTCTGATGATAATAGAATTGAGCATGAGGTTACTTCTCATTATACTCCTCAACACAATGGTCTTGCTGAATGAAGAAATCGAACTTTTCTTGATATGACGAGAAGTATGCTAAAAGAGAAGAAGCTTCCTCACAACTTATGGGGAGAAGTTGTTGCTACTGCAACATATGTGCTTAATAGGTGTCCAATGCAGAAGCTGAAAGAGACTATTTCTTTAGAGAAGTGACTGGAGAGAAGCAAAGTGTTAGTCATCTGAAGGTTTTTGGTTCCGTGTGTTACAAATATGTTCCATAAGCTAGAAGGAAGAAACTGGATGATAGAAGCAAAGTGATGTTACTGGTGGGGTACCACAGTACAGGTGCATACAAAATTTATTGTCCAAAAACTAACAAAGCTGAAGTAAGCAGAGGCGTTATTTTGAAAGAGTCACAAGTTTGGGATTGGAGAAAGTTTCAACCCATTTCTGGTGTAGAGATAACTTCTAAAGATAAGTCAGAAGCTGAAAGTTCTGAAGAAGAGTCAGAGTCAGAAGATGATTCTGAAGACTCTGAAGATGTAGATGATGAATCTGATTCTGATGATGATCCATAATCTGGTGGTGATCATGCTTCTGGAAGGGAAAACTCTGAAGACAAAGGTTCTGGAGGACAAGCTTCTAAAGATGATCATGTTTTTGAAGGTGGTAATTATGAATATAGGGTTTCTGGACAAGGTCCAGAAGCTAATGTTGTTCCAAGTTTTGGAGAATATTCAGAACAAATTCATAGGCCACAAAGAATCATAATTATACCTAGAAGGTTTGCAGATTTTGATATGCTGCAAGACACTGAAGTTGACTCAGAGGGAGAAGTCATTCATTGTGCCATGTTAGTAGATTCTAAACCATTGGGTATAGAAGAAGCACACAAGAAGAAAGTCTGGATGAATGCCATGAAAGAAGAACATTAGGCTATAGAAAGAAACAAAACTTGGGAGTTGACTAAGCTTTCAAAGAAGAAGAAAGCCATCAGCGTCAGATGGGTTTTCAAGGTGAAGCTTAAGCCAGATGGATCAGTTGGTAAGCACAAAGCAAGGCTAGTGGCCAGAGGTTTTCTTTAGAAACCTGGACTAGATTACTTTGAGGTATTTTCACCCGTATATAGACATGAAACAATCAGACTGGTGATTGCTTTAGCTGCAAATAGAAATTGGCCTCTGATGCATTTGGATGTGAAGTCAGCATTTCTAAACGGTCCATTACAAGAAGAGGTATACGTGTCACAACCTCCTGGCTTTGTGAAAAATAATCAGGAAGGGATGGTGTACAAGTTACATAAAGCTCTATATGGATTAAAGCAAGCACCCAGAGTTTGGAATCAGAAGATTGGTTCATTTTTCAAGAATCAAGGGTTTCAGAAGTGTGAGATGGAATATGGAGTTTACATGCAGCATTTTGGAAGCAATATGATTCTGGTGTGTCTTTATGTTGATGACATATTGCTTACAAGGAGCTATCCAGAAGATATAATCAAGTTCAAGAAAGTGCTGATGAATGAATTTGAGATGACGGATCTGGGAAATACGATATATTTTCTAGGGATGGAGATTTTGTACTCGAAGGAGGGTATCATTTTGCATCAGCTGAAGTATGAACTAGAACTTTTGAAGAAGTTTAAGCTGTAAAATTGCAAGGTTGCTGTTACACCGTCAAAAACCAATCATAAATTGGATTCTGACTCTGAGGCTGAAGATGTGGATGCTACGATCTTCAAACAGCTGGTTGGTTCTCTGAGGTATTTGTGTAATACCGGACCTGATATTTCCTATGTATTTGGATTGGTTAGTAGGTTCATGAGTAAACCTAAGTGGTCCCATTATCAAGTTGCTGTCAGAATTTTGAGGTATATCGAGGGAACTTTGAAATTTGGAGTATTATTTCCTTCTGGAAGAAAGGCAGAATCAGAGTTGATGAGTTACTCTGACTATGATTTGTGTGAAGATAGAGTTGATAGAAGAAGTACTTCTGGATACTTATTCAAGTTTCTGGGAGGTTTTATTTCTTGGAGTTCCAAGAAGCAAGTCATTGTTTCTCTATCAACGTGTGAAGCTGTATATATTGCAGGTGCTGTAGCTGCATGTCAAGCTATGTGGCTTCTAAAATTATTAGAAGATCTGAAGATTAAAGTAAAGAAGCCTCTAAAGATGATGATTGATAACAAATTTGCAATCAATCTTGCCAGAAATTCTGTGTTACACGGAAGAAGCAAGCATTTTGAGATTAAGTATCATTTCTTGAGAAGTCAAGTCCAGAACGGAACATTAGAAGTTGTGCACTGTAGCACCCAGAAGCATTTGGCAGATGTTCTGATGAAGGTAATCAAGATAGATCAATTTCTCCTCTTAAGGAATGAAATTGGTGTTGTTAGTTTTGTATAAAAATATAAATTAAGGGATGGTATTAAAGGATAATTTAGTATTTCCTATTTATGTACTTTTTATCTTGGTCACTAAGTTTACTTTATTAAGACCTATGTGCCAATTTTCCCCTTGTATAAATAGACTAGTAGTAGATGTCATTTATAACAACAATCCACAACAATCCTTATTTCTTTCTCTTGTGTAGCCGTCATTCTCTTATTATTCTCCCATTATTCCAATCATCTTTGATTCTTGTGCACCAACAAGGTGTACATGCATGGATGTCGCATCTTTTAATGATTCAATACACTGGTAAACAATAACTCATTTATCTACTATGCTCACTTATAAATAACACTCATTTGCTCCCCAGTAATTTATTTATTCCGTTCGATCCAACAATCTACTTTGGAGGAGATAACAACTCTCTGATTTACTATAATGCCAAAAATTGTTACAAAAGATTACAAATGAGTTATAAGAAAATAGTCATTAAATTTTACAAGAACAAATCCTTTTTTTCACTCAATTATTTCTCAATCTCTTCAACTCTCTCTATATATGAATCACACAAGACCAAGATGTATATAAGTGTTTCTCAATCCTCATAGATACCTCTAAAAGTCTTTCTAAGAACATAATCTTAAAAATTTATGTGGAACCTTGTTTTGCATGTAATATGCTTTTAACAAGGACATTAGTTTTTGATGACGATAACTAATGTATTATGACAAGTTAAACATAAAAAGTTAAGCAGATAAAAATAAAACCTAAGTGTCATACCCCAATTTTGTCCGTAAGATATTTGGACATTTTACATCATTTATAAAGCATTCATACATTATATTTAGCTTCTTTTCTAATTTTATATCATCTTTATATACTAGTCATTCTTGCATCTGTGAGGGTAACTCAACCTAAAAATTAATATTTGGCTTAAATATTTTCTAATTTAAATCCCTTCATTATAGGTCATTCAACTTCTTTTTAAGGTTTTAAATTTTGTTTCTTATATTAGAAGTTACTTTTTGTTGAAAGTTCAAATAAAGTCCAAGTAAAAGTCAATAATGAAAAAAGGGCATCTCATTCATTTATGTTTTTTTTAGTTATTTCACCATGCTTACATCATCATTCAAGAAAATCTCCCTATACTCATTTTTGGAGGCAAGATGATTTAAATTACTTTGGAAAACACCATTTTTGTTTGTTTGCATTCTTTTAAACCCTGTCATTGTACCATTATCACCACCAGGGACCTAGGTATTAGAGAGTGTAGGTATGCGTCCTGATGGAGTATTTCACAAGTATACGAAAAGTATCAGAGTAATATAAATAATGTCGAATTCATATAGATCTAATAATTAAACTATCATTTTCTATCGTTATAGTGTTTATTTAAGGCTAATAAAATAAAGATTGGTATTATACAGACAAAGTAAATAAAAAACTTAAACTAAAATAAAAAATACAATGTTGGAGT
Organism: Vicia sativa; assembly: GCA_021764765.1. NCBI lineage: Eukaryota > Viridiplantae > Streptophyta > Magnoliopsida > Fabales > Fabaceae > Vicia > Vicia sativa. The sequence goes on along the minus strand of CM038796.1, from coordinate 218,478,388 downwards.
ATGGATTTCATCAATTCATTGATACTCTTGTTTTTCATAAATTTAATTACTATGTGACAATATTTTTCTAATTTGAAAAAGAACTAAATGAACAGGAATTGTTGCTTTCGCGTATTCAAAACCAAATTTTATTCTCTAATTTATACCAACCACTGTCACAGTGGTAGGCGCTACTTGCGTTAAAATAGTAAAACCCTATTTTAAGATATTAGACTCTTTAGTTAGATGAAAAAGTAATTTTGATTGGAAAATAAGATTTTAAAAGGTTCTTGGTATTCGCTCGGCCAACTGTACCTCAAACTTACAAACGCGTCTAAAAATAGATTCAAAGGTACTTTATTAAAATGATAATCTTCCTAATTAATTAAAAAATAGATTTCGCAGTTTTTATCAGTTAAAAACTAAACAAACTTAATCTTTTGTACCAGAAGGGTTTCGATCTTACCCAGTTTATAAATAGTTCTACTTTCGTAGCAATAGACAAATTTAAGTTTAGAAAAGTTGCGATTAAAACCAAAACAGCCCCATAAGTATTTCTCAAGGAACAATAATCTAGAGTACCATTGAATTGACGGTCCTTACATTCCAACACTTATAAATTTGGCTAGACGTGTTTGTAAAATGTGATAAAACGATTAATTTGATCATGAAATGAACATAATGAATAAATAGAATAAAACTTCAAATGTGTAGTAAAATAAAGGTAGAAGAAGACGTACGATAAGTGTAAAGTGCGATTAAATAAATAGACAATAAAATAAAGGTATTGTGATTAAATAAAAACCTCCTTCGAAGAGACTTCGATCTGGTGCAGGAAGTAAATTGTTGAACTTGAATGCAAAATATAAAATGGCAACAAGATTAAGCTTCGATAAAAGTTTCTCCAAATTCGATTATAAACTCAATCAATAATGTGATAACTATTCAATGTGAAGAGTTAATCGCTTACAAATTTGACAGTATATGCCTTAAGTTTGTAACTAAGCTTGGATGGTTTGCAAAGTGATGAAGTGGTGGTATTTATAGGATCCTAAAAACCCTAAAATCACAAAGGAGACTTCAAGAGACATGGAGAGAATTTAGGAGCAAATGGGGAGAGTAGGAAGACCAAGCAAGCCCACTTTCAACAGCCTTGCCTCTATAACGGGTGGCGCCCGCCACACTTTCATGGAGAATGTCATGTTCCCAAAGTGGTTATGACTTTGTCTTTTTGAACGTTAGCGCGTGGACCACTCATGGCCACCTCTATGGTGAACACTATGGTGGTCTCCTTAAGTGTAAACTGCCCTATTTTTTCTGTTTTTCTTCATTTCTTTGAGTACGACTCTTAAATGGCTACATAACTGAAAACAAACAAAATACCAGCATAATAGTCGAAATGTAAAACAAAATAACAATAAAACATCCAAAAATGAAGTCAAATAAATAGTGTAATTTGGTGTCATCAAATTCTCCCACACTTGAACCATTGCTTGTCCTCAAGCAAAATTAAAGTAAACTCTGACACTTGATAATTACTCTGGGATTAAAGACTCTACTTTGAGCAAGGTTATGTCAATAGGTGCTAAATCACGAAAACAAGGGCATCATAATAACACAGTCCATATTTTTGCGTGTATAAGTATCTTTACTATACAAACCAATTTGTATCATATCAATATACCTACACCTAACTTAATCCTCCCATTTTCATCCTTTTTCATTCAAGCGCAATCACATTAAGCTTATTATTCGTACATACTCATAGTAAGAAGACCGGTTAGTGATTATGATCCTTTGCATGGGGTTCTGGTACATTAAATGATGTACCCTTTTATTTACTCTGTTGTAGTTGCGGGGGGACGGATCGTAATCTACCATACCAAGTTCAGCACCAGAAACCTCTAAACTAACAAACAACATATTGTTTTGTTCTATTTTTGCAGGTTCCACAACCGTTAGGTTTAACAACCAGATAAAGAATCTTGAATCGGAACAATCTCGTAGCGATCAGAAGAGTCTTTTATTTTGACTAATTGAACTTGATTGCGGAATAAACCTTGAGGATGATGAGGCGATTCAGCGTCGAAAAACAACAGTTTGTGTCATTGGAGAAAGAACCAGAATGCTCATAGCATATAATTCAAGAAAGATTGTTATGAAGTTGAACCTTGTTGAAAAGTGGTTATGGAAAGAGAATGAAGGAATGAATGAAGTGGTTCTGGAAGTGGAGAAAAAGAACTGGGTTCAATTTGCAGCAGTTAGAATTGGATAATGACAAAAGTGTGACGTACACGTGTTGGATTTGATTTCGTTTATTTTACGAAGACTTGATTTTTTTTTATAGAAATTGTGACTTGTGATGACTTTTGAGAAGCTGAAATGGAATTATTCTCAGCAATTATTGTGACCGCAACAAAATTTGTAAAAGTAAAATATTTTTAAATAAATATAAATTTTAAAAATATTTTATTTTTTATTATTTATTTTTATTTCGTCTAAAGTAATATTACTAATCTATCTATCTATTATAAACTTATAAAAATCAAAGTACCATTAGATTACACTAATGACCTAGTTAGCAAATTTTAATTTAGTCTTAATCAAAGGATAATTTAGTCTTTTCTTGACACTAATTGCACCACATTCATTTGACATTTATTACGGTTGATGTGCCGCTCTATTGTTTTTTGCTGCCATTTTTTATTTTTTTTAATTCACACACATTGCATTTTAAAACAACCCTAATAAATACTACAAATTTGAATTTTTTTGAATTTTATTTATTATTAATAACAATAATCACTTTTATTGGAACTAAAACTCAATAATCACTTTTAACTACACGTTCCAAGACCAAATTCCAATAGTCAAGTGAAAGAAACGGTGGCGCTGGAAAACGAAGAGTTGGGAAAGGGTTTCTTAATTTTTGTTGTCTTTCCAATACTCCCTTGAGCTTCTCCATGATAAATCCTTTGCAGTATACATATACTCGTGTCTGGTCCGTTAAATTTCACAAAAAGTTTCATCCATTCAATTTTTTTATAAAGACAAGCAAATACAGTAAATTGGGAAAGGGGGTCCGAAAACCCTAAGGTTCTAATCAACAATAACCTGTCCAAATTCACCTATCACTGTTGCCGAAATTGTTTCCACCTTCTTCAATGGTCTCACTGTCACCATCATCAGCTTTCATTTTTTGATTTGTAATACTTCTATTCACATTGTGTTTCGGTTTATCCATATTATTGTTTTTTATCCTTCCATTTTTTCACTCTTTTTGCTTTCTTCACAGGGTTTGGGGTTTTGCAACATATGCATCTGAAATTGAGATTTACTCGAGAATTATCAATGTCAAAAAATGAGTCTAAGAAGCTCGCCTTCTCCTAAATTGAAGTTGTTCCTATCACAACAATATCTTCTCTATCAATTTCTTTGTTTCTTTTTTATTATTATACTATATTTATTTGGCATGTTGTGCAGGTATGATCCAAAGACTATATTTACTGTGCTTCTGAAATTATAACATTATCCGACTTGGAAGGAATTTGTTTGGGATGAATTGGTGAAGAAAAATTCATTGGGTATTTCTAATGCCAGAGAATATCAGATGCTATGGCGATTCTATGCGGTTGATCCAGTCTAACATTTTTCTGCCAAATTATTTTGATCTGATTATTTAAAATAGATTGCAGATTACTTTTATTGCAGCCGAAGATGAATTAGCTCCCACACATCCCATTCAACTGGGTTTGTCTTTGAACTTCTTTGTATTTTATTATGAGATTTTGAACTCTCCTAAAAGGTATTCCTATTACTGTTATATAACATCAAATGTCTTCTTTGTTGGCATGATACCAGGTTTATTATGACATTATTTTTTGTATTTCAGGACATGTCACCTTACTAAGCAATCAATTGGGTATAAACCAATTTTTTCCCTTCTTAAATCTCTCTATTAACATTTTTCTCTCCATTTTTTATTCAATTTATTAATGTTGAACCATTTTTAGAATCACAAGAAATCTTCAAGAAAATCAAGAATCGATAGGTAGAATTGTAGTTTGAATGAAGTTTCTATTGGAACTTGAAAGAGGAAGAATATATTTTTTGATTGGATATGTTTTTAGGTTTCTATTGTAAAAGAATATGTTACATGCTGGAAGGTTGATCATAGGTGGTCAAGTTTTTAGATCTATTGAAATAGATAAAAATAAATAAAAATATTATTACAAAGGTAACATTCTAATTGTTTTTGTTGCGTTACACGTGATTCATGAAGGAAAATATTCAGACTATTTTTGGGTCGTGACAAGATGTTTACGAAATACTATTTTTATTCATTTATAATACATCTATTTATGAAATATTTTAATTGGCATATATGTCGTGCCTTTGTATTTAATTGGAATTTAATTCGAATGATGGGATACAACCATACAAACTAATATCAATAATATATCAGTTTTCTTGATTTGTAGGACTTGATAAAAAGGCTGAAACAACACGGAGACATGCTTTCTTTTGAAATTTTTATTGTCTTCTGCAACTTAACCGTAGCTTCCGAAAGCTTTCAGGAAGCTCACTTTACTACCCAATCAATTGGGTTTTTTTTATTCGGTCTCTTTTTAGGTTTCTTAAGAATATTATTACAAAGGTAACATTCTAATTGTTTTTGTTGCGTTACACATGATTCTTGATGTAAAATATTGATGTAAAATATTCAGATTATTTTTGGGCCGTGGCAAGATGTTTAAGAAATACTATTTTTATTCATTTAAAATTCATCTGTTTATAAAATATTTTAATTGGGATATAGGTCGTCCTTTATATTTAATTAGAATGATAAGATACAAACTAATATCACTAATATATATATATATATATATATATATATATATATATATATATATATATATATATATATATATATATATATATATATATATATATATATATATATATATATATATATATATATATATATATATATATATATATATATATATATATATATATATATATATATATATATATATATATATATATATATATATATATAAAGAGATATATTTTTTTCAAAGATTGAGATATATTTTACATATATTTTTTAAATTGGTGATGTTTCTATGTAAATTTTATGTTGTTAATTTAATTTAAATGTAAATGAAATTCAATGGTTTATGTGAGCTAATTGTCAGCTTTTTTTTAATGATAATTTTAGTGTATTTTGTTATTTGTATGTCAATTTTAGAGGATTCTATTTTATAAATTTATAGTACTGACAATTTATTTACCTTATAATTTTAAAAATTACTGTCATAATTGCATTGATTAATTCAATTATACATAATCTTTATTCATCAAATTTCTCTTCTTTTATAGTTATTATTTTAATTTTAAATTAATTGTAAATTATAATTATTTAGATCTTTATTTGAAATAAAATCTGTTTTGAATTTATTTAGTTTTTTATATAAAGGTTAATAAAACAAAACAAAATCAATAAAATTTGTATTTTTTTTTAATATATGAAATAACTAAAACATATTATAATCTATTCAAATTAAATTTACATTTCTAATTATGATAAAAAATATTAAAGGATAGTCATGAAAATTTAATGATAGAACCTAAAAATTTAGGACAAAACTTAGGACATTTCTCTAGGTGTGGTTTTTACTTTGTTCCAATAAAAATACGACAAATGTAGTTAAATATCATTTTAAGAAGTGAAAATATATGTGCATGAGAAAATTATACATTTCTCATGTTTTTATTGGAACAAAATAAGAACCACCTCAAAGAATTGTATCTAAGTTTTGTCTAAAAATTTATCGATACAATCATTTTTATAAATTGAATAAGTTACAATTGATTTTATAAACGTGAATATAAGTCACAAATATTTTAATAAATGTAATAAATTTAACTATTTATACAATTATTTGTATAAATGTGAATAAGTTACTTATATTTTTATAGATGGACACACATGTTCAAGATGCTTATAAACGGAAAAAAATTTACAATAATTTTTTAAACGAGAATAAGTTAAAAATAATTTTTATAAAAGAGAATAAGCTACTAATAATTTTATAAAAGGAGAAAAATTAAAGTATTAAAAAAATTATTTTTAATATGAATAAATTAAAAGTTTATTTATAAATTATCACAGAACTCTAAGACACTTAGCTCTAAGACACTTATAAACAGAAAAAATCAACATTTATAAACGAAAAAAATAACATATTCACTTCAACTAACTTTTCAACTAACTTTAGTACAGTCATATGTTTATTGTGCAACTTTATTTGGTTGGTATAAAAGAAATGTTGTTAAAATGTGTTGATATCATTACAACAAATATAAAATAAAACTTGAAAATTATTTGTCATTTGATTTTGATATAAACGAGGAATCAAATCTATTTATAACCGTATGTTTTACTCTATAATCATGTTGTACTTTATTTAAAAACATCATAGAGAACTAAATGTTATTATTTTTAGTTTAAAAAACGCTTGAGAGTACGAGACCAAAATACCCAATCAAATCTTTATTGTTATTCTTTATTAAAAATGCTTGATTGTACTGCTGATTTTTTTTTAATTAAAAAATTCGACATTCTTACTTAAAATAAAATATATTATTTTTATTGACTAATTAGTTAAAAAATCAAATATTAATACTTTGCTATAACATCTAAAGAATGTATAATATTCAAAAACTTCACAGAATTCAAATATTTCATTAATTATTGATATGCAATTGATTTTATTTTGATATTTTGGTCTTATTTTATTTTTTATTATAATTTATTATTTTATTATTAATTACTAGAATTTGGTATGGAAAGAGTGGATAAATGTGTTGGCATTAAGGGCCTATATTTTTTCATTTTAAAAATATATAAAATTTAAAATCTTTTATGATAAATGATAGTCATGAAAAAAATAAAGATATATAATAATCATAAAGAATATTTATGTGTTTTTTAATTATTTACTGTTTTTTTTATGATAAAACTGTATCATTTATAAAAAAAAATGTTATAAAAGCACATAATATAATAATCATAAAGAATATTTATGTGTTTTTTAATTATTTACTGTTTTTTTTATGATAAAACTGTATCATTTATAAAAAAAAATGTTATAAAGGCACATGAGACAATTATGATAGAAACATACATAAATTTGTCATTACTTTTATATTTCTATAATTATACATTATCATCTTATTTAATTAGTACATATAACATAAAGTTTTATCACCGCAAATAAGTTTTGTGCCTTTATAAAAACATAGAAAATAATATATATTAATTGCAACAATTTTCGTTATTATAATAATATACATTAAACCTAGAAACTCTTACGTATTCGACGGGAGTTGTCATATATTTTAGGTTTTGATAAAATGAGCTAATATCTTAAATAGGTTTAATAAATTTTATTCTCTAACTATGTGCAAAATATATAATAAGAAAGTTTCAAAACTGAAATTTCAACGAAAACTATCATACATTTTAGGTTTAAAAAATGGGCTAATATATGTAATAGAATTAATAACTTCTAATAATTAATTCATTTGCATTCTATTGGAGTTTGTTGACTCATCTGATTTCAAAGGTAGATGATGTTAACATATCTATGAAATAATTTACGGGTAGATGTTAACGTATGCATGAGATGTAGATGTTAACGTATCATGAGATATCAACTGTAGACTGTTAATTTTAATGTCCATCTTTTAAATATTTCTTTTGCTATCGTTTAATATAATTAAAGTTAGAGGATCGGTTGTACCTTTTATTATAAATATGAATCAATGGTTAAAAAGCAAATGTATATTATTAACCTATATTTATAACTATGTAAATATTAACCAATTGGAAAATAAATTAACTAATTGTAAAATAAATTCAAACTTTACAAATGATAGTTTAGTAGATGTGTAATGTGAATCATTATTTATTGGACATGATACTAGGTAAAATAACTTTTATTTTATTCTATATATTCATACAACAAATGAGTGCATCACATTGATTTTACTAATTTATTATTACTTTATGTTGTTGCATTTGTTAGGAGAAAATAAAGAGTATTTGAATTTCGATTCAATTGATAGAACCGATATAAGTTATAACGAAGCGGATGAAGTTCTAACTCTAGAGTTTCTTAGTTAACCAAGAACATCATGTATACCAAATCATATGATCAAATTGAAGGTTGGTACACCAATTATGCTAAGGAGGAATTTGGACCAAAACGATGGTTTGCGCAATGGAAGAAGATTAATTGTTACAAGGTTAGCAAATTATATCATTGAGGCAAAAATTATGTCTGGACGAAAATTAGAATGCAGATATATGTAGTAAAAAAGTTGATGGAAAACTGATTTCTTCGCATCTAAAGTTCAAATAGAATATTGGTACCATGGAGATGCTTACATCCGGACTTAGAAAGCTCAGGAACATATTTTTATTATTTGTTGCTCGAATGTTATCTCATTTGTTTGATGTACTATTTGATTCAGAATTGATAGAATTTTTGTTGAATTATATTTACTTTTTCATTGATATATACAAATGATCTTTTACAATTCAAAATTAGTTCCATGTTATATGAAATTCGGACGGCACTCGTGCGACAACACAGATTTCTTATTAGTAATCTAGTAATAAAGAAAAACATCTTAAAGGATATTGCTGCTCTCTATTTCTCAAAAGAAATGAGAATACTATTATTAATATTTTCATTGAATTCAATTTAAATTATATAAAATATATGTACACATTTCAAAAATACATATATTTTTACATCAAAATTTTAATAATTATACTCTTCTTTTTTTTAAATAAAAGGATCTCAACTTTTCATACATGTTCAATTAATCCTTCTTTGGATGAAACTACTATATAGGTTTTGTTTGGAAATTTAGAGAAATTTTGAAAAAGTTTATTTTTTTTAAAAGATTTTTTTCATATATATCATTAATATATTTTTAAAATTTTAGAATATTGTAATAACATAAATGATATTTTAATATTTGTCTAATCTTCTTTAAAGTTTTCGTATAATACAATTTTTTATTTTGTTTTAATAGAAATAAATTCACCAGAACTCTCCCACCTAAAAAATTTCTACTTTTTTACTTCATTTTTTTTTCTTCAAATCTTCTCCTATCTCCCCTTCAAATTTTCAAACAAAATCTTAGAAAATTATCATTGCAATACATCTTAAGCTCATTAAGTCTTGGTCAACAAAATTAAGCCCTTGCTAGATAAATATCATTGGGGTGCATTTGTTTTAAGGTCGTAAAAATTATTTTAACGAATATGATTATGGGAATGCAACATTCATATGTTTGATTCAAATTTAAAAAATTTATTTCAAAGATTAGTTTATTATCAGGAATCTTATTTACATATAATTTTTCTCTTTTTATTCTCATGGTTAAAGGGTGAGAATCTAATACTCCTTTGAAAATAAATTCAATCATCACTAACTTTTCATTTTTACTCACAAATTATTACTATTTTTATTTTTCATAATTCTTAAATTAAATAAATTTATAAATATTTTTAAAAATGTTTATTTTTATCCAAACATATAAGTTGAAATATTACTTCAGAGAACATGCTTCCAAAAATTATGATTCCAAGAAATATAATTTGACAATTTGAAACAAACACACCGTTAATCTTTTTTAAAATAGTTTTCTTCTCTTTGAGATAATGTCATTATCCTTCAAGTGCGACTATTAACTAATTTCATGCATAAATTTAAAAAGAAAAAAGAATATGTTGCTTATAAATTTAGAAAAGGTAGATCTTTTAAACAAAGAGTTGGAAGAAGTCCCTCTCAATCTTCTCGAACCTATCCTAGTATGATAGAGAACGTGAAACCAAAGCACTCATGAGTACACACATTGACTATTATTTAAATACACATAAAATGTAAATATGATGAAAATGTAGCTTGTCCTTTTATGATTTAATTTAAAAGAATTTCTTCCCATCAAGTGGATTTGTTTCCTATTCCTAGTAAAAAATTAAAAATACCCTTATATTTTCTAAGTTCACTTATGAATTTTTAAAATAAGGTGAATTCGTAAGTGCACTTACGAATTCACCTTATTTTTTAAAAATAAGGTGAATTCGCAAGTTCACTTACGAATTCACCTTATTTTAGGAATTCGTAAGTTAACTTACGAAATTTGCGTGTTATTTTAGAAAACACACAGACGCAACCTTAATACCATTCATTTCAAAATACCCCAACTCAACCTCTCTACTCCAAACCTTTGCAATTTCTACCACTTCAAAGTCACTCAATCCAAGTTTAACTCATCATTTCAACTCCTCTAAAATCAACTACAACCTCTATTCTGTGTAAGTTTTCTTAACTTATTTATATTTAAATTTCTGAATTTTTATTAGATTATTAGGTTAGATTATAGAAATTTAATAGTATATGATGTAATAGTAGGTAAATGTAGTAGGAAAAATAGGATTTTGAGAGTTTTGGGTCTGAGTTTCTGGTTTTGAAGAATTTTGGACGAAGGGGGTTTCGCAAGTTAACTTGCGAAGTGAACCAATAGAGACTTCGCAAGTGAACTTGCAAAAATTTTCCTGATTTATTTTTAAATTAGCATGCTAAATAATTGTAATGGTTTATTTCATGAAAATGACAGAGAATGATAATTAGATGACGCGTTTGGGACATGACAGACAAAGTCAGACAGCGTCGGCTCGTCGAGAGGGAGAGATAAGGGCAAGGGAACAACAGGCACAAAGGTCACAACTTGATATAGCATCACCTTCTGCACCGTCACGGAGGAGTCTTCTCCATGAGGCGTCTACCTCTCATGCACATGAGGAGAAGGTACCAGAGGTAGAGGTGTCGGCGGAGGAGGCCCAGGATGCCCAGGACGCCGAAAATACTGAGGTCCCCGACGACGATGTTGAGGAACCTGCAGAGGCGGATGATGATGGCTATCCAGGAGGGCAATATGACAGATCCCTCATATTTTATTATCAGGACCATACTTCGCTTTATGTTTGGGGTGGAGAGGTATTATAATTTTTATCGTTACATTTCGTATTATTTATTTTCGTTTACTGGTCGTTCTTTTTTATTTATTTTCGCATACTGCACGTCCATATTATTTATTTATTTTCGTTTAATTTTGTATATTGTCCGTTCTTTTTTATTTATTTTAATTTGATTCTTATGTTTCAGGAAAGGAAGCCCTTGAAATATGTCAACCACTCTCGCAAAATCTTTGATCTACATGTTCCTAAGACATAGTGGTTCCACAATGCTATCATCGCATCCGATCTTGCCGAATTATTCAGTATTGGTTACGGTACCATTAGTACTGGCATGCAGGGTACTTTTGCTGAGAGATGACATAAGGAGACGTCATCTTTCCACTTTCCAATTGGGGAGTTGATGATCACCCTCAACGATGTTGCCTGCTTGCTCAAACTACTTATCAGAGGTAGGTTACTCAACCATGCCAAGATAACCAGAATTGAGGTAGTTGAGTTAATGGTTGAGTATTTGTGAGTTGATCTGTGCTAGGCTGCTGAGGACTGCGACTCCACAAACGGGGCGCACATGAAGTTCTCCTACCTAAAGGAGTTATATGAGCAGCACCTCCGTCAAGCGCTTGCAAAAGAACGCGGCGCTAGGGAGCCTATGGCGGATATTTTTGTTCGCCACCGTGGTGCATCGGTGTTTTCTGATGTACCTGGTAGGCACATCCGTCTTTGGGGACACAAGTGGCCACTACACCGACGTGGCCTACCTGAGATATTTTACGGATCTGTCTACAATGCGTGACTGGAACTGGGGTGCCGCTGTTCTGACCTACCTCTACCAGAAGCTGAATAAAGCTTGCAGATGGAGGGCGAGGGTGCTCACCAGCTCGTGCACACTCCTCACAGTACATTTTTATTTTAACGATAAACTTTAATTGGTTTTAATTTATTTGTACTCACACATAATATATTTTTGTTGATGCAGAGTTGGATTATATCATACTTTCACCGCATCCATGGTTTCACCGTGGATCCCAACTATGAGGACTCCATGCTAAGGGATGCCAGGTTTATTCTCAACAGGGGCAACAATAATGTGGTTCCTTACCGGGTGTTCCTTGATCGCACCAACCATGACGACATCAATTGGACTCTGTTTGTGAACTATAGGGAGGTTGTCTCCTTCGATACGATCTCGTTATACTCTGGGTGGCTAGCTTGTGGGTCTAACATGACGGTAAGGTATCTGCCTGAACGGTGTATGCGCCAGTTTGGCTTTGTGTAGATGATACCCCGATCTCTTTTCCAGGATGCTCCCGACACCATGACATATGAGTATCAGATGATGCAGACATCTTAGGTGTGGCACAGTGTGGAGGGGTACGTGACATGGTTCTTTAGAGTGTCGCACCCTTTCATGACACCGAATGGTGAAGGACGTCCACCGAGGCCGACACATGAGGAGATCTTGGAGAACGACCAAGCCGAAGATGACCATGTCATTGATCTACTGTCCATCTGTCTGCGTATCCAACAGCTTGGACATGAGACCTTGGATGATGGGACTGCGCATGAGGGCGGACCCAGTGCGGTTGCTGTGGTGGAGAGGATGGTCGCTAAGGCGGCGTAACGCATGCAGTGAAGGAGGGCTGGTCCGGATTAGGCATACACAGTAGCCTTTATGTCTTATTATTTGATTTTGTTTGAACGCATTTTTATTCGGAACAATTTATGTAATTTGATATTTCTGACAATTTTTCTCCTTAATATTTATCACATAGTAAGATTTATAGTGATTTGTGTATATAGAATGCTCCTTAATTGAATTTCTGAAAACGAAAATGTAATCCAACTAATAGGGAAAAATTATAGTAGTCTCAAACATGTTGTAACACATTCAGGAAAGGTTTCGTAAGTGAACTTACGAATTCATCTTATTGGATGAATTCATAAGTGTACTTACGAAATCTTTCTTAAATGTGTTAAACCATGTTTAAAATAATAAAACATACAAAATAAAGTGAATTTGTTAAGTTCACTTACAAATTCGCCCAACAAAATAAATTCGTAAATTAACTTACGAAAGATATTTTTAATTTTGCAGAAGTGTGAGAAAAATTTATTAGATGGATGAAGAAATTCTCTGTGTCTTAAAATAGGGGAGATGCATATGTCAAAAAGAATATCATACTAAAACAGTTGATGTAATTCATTTGACTAAATAATTGAGTTTGTCAAATATGTTTTAATTTATTGTTCGATGCTACGTTATGGATAGCTTTAAGTATTTTATATTTTTAAAAGTTCTTTACTATTTTTATATAGATTAATACTTTAACTAATAGAATATTTTTTATTTTAAGATAGTGATGTAAAAACATTTATGGAGATTATTGAGTGCACTAAATTTTTTATGATAATACTAATTTCATTTACTAAAGTATTTTTCTATTATTCCCTAGTTTTTCTTATAGTTATTTCCTCTGTTTTTAATTATAGATCTCTTTAACTTACACTAATTTCTTTGGATTAGTTATTTTTAAAATTTTCTTGTCTTTATATTTCTCTTGCATTTCATCCACACTATTACATCTCTCCACTTTTCCTTACCAGTATTAAATTTTTAAACATATTAGTAGAAGATTTGTACATCCGCACGAGTTCTATCATTTATCATTTTAAATAAAATTTATAATTGTAATAATAGAAATAAATAAGTAATAAAATGCAAAATTATGATCAAAATATTATATTCATAAATAATATTAATGTCAACAACTACATTAAAGAATAAATTTTATAATTTAAATATGTAACAAATCTCCGACATGATAATCTAATATATCTAAGAACTATAAATATCTATTATTATGATTAATAATTATAAATATTTATAAATATATTATTGATTAAAATAAAATAAAAAGTATTAAGGTGATAGTGACCCAAGTGAATTTTAATGACAAAATTTTAAAGTTGATTTTAATTGTATTTAAACTCAGTGAAAAATAAGTTAGTCTTTAAATTAATAGATCTTAATGGTAAATATACTGAGTTTCTAAACAATATTATAGAAAATAATGAAATTTCTCATAAATTTTAACAGTATTAGAATATTATAAGTATTTTTTATTAGCATTATATTTTCAAATTCAGATAAAAATAATTGAATTAGGAAAAATAAATATAAAAAATAGATTATATAAAATTTCATAAATTCTTAATTTAATATTATGAATTTACTACATGCTTAAATACTAAGGACATGTGAGCGAAGGTTACTACAGGCTTAAATACCAATGTCATGTGAGGGGAGACAGATTAGCATCTCATGATATTCATTTACATGAATTTGTTAATATGCTTATGGCACATAAAAATTAAACAAAAGTTTTGAAAAAAGTGTGGGTTATTATTTGTTGTATGCCAGAGACCTACGAGTTTGTACATTTCCATTAAATTAAAGACACATCATGCATTTCAATGAATAATCAACTGGAGTATGTTATTAACAACAACATAGGAAAACAAAATACCATAACAAACTAAGTCTCGTAAATATCCTATTTTGATAGGATAATATCACAAACCGTTTCTATAGAACATCCAAGTCTTATCCAAAATAATATAATTGCATAAAGTTCTAGTCTATAACAAACCACACACTGAGATAAGTCCATCGTTGATTTCCCAAAATGTGCAAGGATATGATTGTTCATTTATTATATGTAAATTGTGTCATTATTTGGGCAAGGACAGGGTACAGTAGGGGTTAGCAAGACTGAAATTGGTATAAAATAAACATTGTAACTTATAAGGCAAACATGAGTGGTTAAACAACCCAAAGTACACATATATATATATATATATATATATATATATATATATATATATATATATATATATGGTTACTATTATATCTGATTTTGAGTTTTTCGTTTACTATTTATCTTGTTGGATTTTTTTTTTTTTTAAAATTTTGTTGAGTGTATTTTGCTTTTGTAATAATAATAAAGGTATGATTTGCTTTTTTTTTATTTTGATTTGATTTTTTAATGGTGAGAAAGTTTTTCTATTTGTAAAACACTCTAAAATGAAAGAAGATAGGGTTAATGTTCCGGTGCATTCTGTTATCATTTTTTTATAGTAAGTAATTTATGTGTGTTTAAAAGATCTATTAATAAGTAACTTGACATTAAGAGAAGTATGTGAAAGGTAACTAGATATATGCTTTGTATTTCTGTTTTTTATTTTTATTTTTTATTTTTAGGTAATATAGAATCAATTTCAGCACTTCTGCAACATGTCATTGATCACTTTATTTAATGACACCTACTTCCCGAGTACAATAGACCAAATAGTTGTATCATCAAGATTTCACACACAAGTGATTTTGATATTGAAAATTGGTGATTCTATGTTGCTCCAATTGCTTTGAGTTGTTACTAAAATTTAGTGATTTTACAAAACAAAAGCTTAGTTATTTTGCAGAGATATATGTCGGGTTTAATTGACGTCAATGTAGAGGTTGGAAGAGTGGGGGACGACTCAAACATAGAGGAATGATTAGAATAGTGCCAAAATGAGGAAAATGCTATTGACATGGTACATATATATATATTCTTCCTTTAAATTACAAATGATTTATCCATGTCACCTTTATTTTTTGGGTAAAACATATATAATTGTTTGTTAATGATCAGTTCAAGAATGTCTTCAGATCATTTCTATTATATTTCTCTATATGCTACCGATTTCTATCAAAATGTTACAATGATTTTTAGTTTCCATCAAGTATGACAATAAGTTTCCCATAAGCAATATATGTTTGTTTTGTAGGAAATTGCCTGGAAATCCCGCAACAACAAAATGAGAGTGTTCCTGTTACATAGTACCAGTGGAAGGAAAATTTTGAATAGGTGGGAATGTACGAGTAACCAGTACATTGAGGCTGAGATTTACCTCTTTTTTTAGCCTATAAAGCACATTATTAAAAAAAAAAATCCTGTCATAAGATTTGTAAATGAAAACCTTGGTTATTAAACACATTTTCCTTTTTCACTTTTGATGTCTATCAAAGTTTCTACTTGGTATTGCTCACTCAATGAAATATTCTATATCTTTGGTCTGAAAGTCTCATAGTTTTTAATCAAGTTATATTCTATTCTGTAGGTTTGGAAAGTTGTCGAGGTTCCTAAAAAGGACAAATTCCAATACACACACTTTTCCCACAATCTTAGCCAAGATGGGAATGAAAGCAATTGAGATATTTTGCTATGGCTGCAACAGTGATGAATTCAAGATCTTCGGCCTTTGCGACACGAAGCCAAAGTTTTATGGACCGCTTTGTGGCAAGACACCATATCAATGCTTCTGAATCCAACAGAAGTATAAACTATGGATTTTACGATAAACATTTAAGGTTTATTTTTTAATTTACATTTCACTTCCATTGATTTATTTCAACTAAAAATGATTATTTTCTATTTATTTATGTTCATTTGTTTAGGATAGTTCTTCTATGGTCTTCTTATGGTTCAGATCAAATTATTTAGGTTGCAGGAATTGACGGGATCATTACAGACTTCCTTAAAACTGCCGCAAGATACAGAAGTAAGTGCTAAAAAATTCTATTATAGGATCAAATTTGTTATCTGCCAATTCTCGATAATAATTGTTCTTCATTCTTATGCAGAAAACAAATACTTAAACTTGGGTGAGAAGACAACTCCTTACATGCAACCTGTTCAAGATGGTAGTCTTTATGAACTTATTAGCCAGCAATCAGAGGCTCCAGCTACGGCTCCACTCCATCTCTTTTGCTTTGAGTGCTATAGATAATAGAAAATAGATGGCTAAGAGTAGTACAATTATGAGTGATGTAAGTGTGTGAAGGTTTATTACTAATATCTTCGGTATAAAGTAATATTGGAAATAACATGTTGAATCAGAATATAATAAAGTGAAGGAACATATTGTACTATTATAGGGAGGGTATGTTTATTAATAATGTTTAAGAAATTAAGTTTCTGTAAATTAATGTTTGTTAATGTAAATAAATATTTCTTATAAATAAATATACAGAAACTTTTTTTTTTTGGAAAAAAAATTATATTCTCGAAAAAAAAAGTGAAAATAATTTTTTTAATAATATTTGTGAAAGAGTCTGAAGTTTGGGACTGGAGTAAGTCCCAACAAACTTCTGATGTAGAGATAACTTCTGAAGACGAGTCAGAAGTTGAAACTTCTGAAGAAGAGTCAGAAGTTGAAACTTCTGAAGAGTCAAAAAATGACATAGAAGATTCTAAAGCTGAGTCAGAATTCGAGGTTCCGAAAGAAGAGTCAGAGTTAGAAGATGACTCTGAAGTTGAAGACAAGTTAGAATCCGAATGTGGTTCTGAGTCTGAAGAAGAATCAAAAGATTAGTTAGAATCTCAAGGAGATTCTGCTTCTGAAGATGAGTCAGAACATGAAGATAAGTCCCAACCAACTTCTGATGTAGAGATAACTTCTGAAGACGAGTCAGAAGTTAAATTTTCTGAAGAAGAGTCAGAAGCTGAAACTTCTGAAGAAGAGTCAGAAGTTGAAACTTCTGAAGAAGAGTCAGAAGTTGAAACTTCTGAAGAGTCAGAAAATGACATTGAAGATTCTGAAGATGATTCAAAATCTGAGGTTTAAGAAATTAGGTTTCTGTAAATTAATGTTTGTTAATTTAAATAAATGTTCTTATAAATAAATATACTGAAACATTTTTTTTTTTTGAAAACAAATTATATTCTTGAAGAAAAAAGTGAAAATAATTTTTTTTTTATAATATTTGTGAAAGAGTCAAAAGTTTGGGATTGGAGTAAATCCCAACCAACTTCTAATGTAGAGATAACTTCTGAAGATGAGTCAGAAGTTGAAACTTCTGAAGAAGAGTCAAGGAAACTTCAAGAGTCGAAATGACATTGAAGATTCGTCGAGTCGAATCCGAGGTTTCGGAAGAAGAGTCAGAGTTAGAAGATGACTCTGAAGCTGGAGACAAGTCAGAATCCGAAGGTGATTCTGAGTTTGAAGAAGAATCAAAAGATGAGTTAGAATCTCAAGGAGATTTTGCTTCTGAAGATGAGCCAAAACATGAAGATGAGTCCCAACCAACTTCTGATGTAGAGATAACTTCTGAAGAAGAGTCAGAAGTTGAAACTTCTAAAGAAGAGTCAGAAGTTGAAACTTCTGAAGAAGAATCAGAAGTTGAAACTTCTGAAGAGTCAGAAAATGACATTGAAGATTCTGAAGATGAGTCAGAATCTGAGGTCTAAGAATGTTTAAGAAATTAAGTTTATGTAAATTAATGTTTGTTAATGTAAATAAATGTACTAAAACATTTTTTTTTTGAAAAAAAAATTATATTCTTGAAAAAAAAGTGAAAATAATTTTTTTTGTATAATATTTATGAAAGAGTCAGAAGTTTGGGATTGGAGTAAGTCCCAACCAACTTCTGATGTAGAGATAACTTTTGAAGACGAGTCAGAAGTTGAAACTTCTGAAAAAGAGTCAAAAGTTGAAACTTTTGAAGAAAAGTCAGAAGTTGAAACTTCTGAAGAGTTAGAAAATGACATTGAAGATTCTGAAGATGAGTTAGAATCTGAGATTTCGGAAGAAGAGTCAGAGTTAGAAGATGACGCTGAAGCTGAAGACAATAAAAAAATATATATTTATGAACAGTAATATATTATTATAATAATATTTTTTATAAAAAATTTATATTTTTTTAATAGTAAAATAAAATTGGTTAATGAAATGATGAAGTTGGTTAAAAAAAAATTGTTCTGACTCAAGCGCTTAAAATGGAACATTATACTATGTTGAGCAGAAGATGAATTTAGAAGTTCTAAG
Organism: Vicia sativa; assembly: GCA_021764765.1. NCBI lineage: Eukaryota > Viridiplantae > Streptophyta > Magnoliopsida > Fabales > Fabaceae > Vicia > Vicia sativa. Next base: position 218,459,475 of record CM038796.1, on the reverse strand, counting down.
GAAGAACTTCTGGAACACGCAAGCTATAAAGAAACTTTCTGAGTGAAGATTGAAATACAAACTCTGATAGAAGTACCATATGTAGATCCCTGATAGAAGATGTGTCCAACAAGGCTTACAGAAGATCATGAAGTATTACAAGTTCTAATGAAGAATAAAACTTCTGGTCAAGCACATGAAAACAACTTTTGAAGGAAGCATGCTAACACAACCTCTGATAGAAGCACCAAAACAACCTCTGATAGAAGTGTTACTAAATTATTTTTAATATTTAGTCATTTATTAACCAATTTCATCATTTCATTAACCAATTTTTTATGTTTTATTAACCAATATTAAAGAGAACATAAAATTACTAATAAATTTTTTAAATATTAACGGGAAACATTATGCTAACTATTATATGTCATTTAATCTGATTAATTTTATTGTCATATAATTTTTTATTATTACTATCAATTTTAATAGTTAATATTTTTATGACTAATAATTTTTGACATAATTCACTTACGTAATTAATTGTTTGGCTAATACTTTATCAGAAAATTTTAACATAATAATTTAAGTAACTAATTTTATGACTAACAATTTATTATATATGTAAATTATAAAATTATTTAAACCTATATAATTTATGATTATTTTAAATATTAAATTTAAATAAATTGCTTAAATTTTAAGATGTACAAATTTATTTCTTCAGATCTTTATTATTAACAATTAAAAATATCTTTAAATATATTTTTATTTTATCATAAATTATTTTTGTAATTTATCAATAATTTTATTATTCTTATACATGTTTTTACCCGTGCCTTGCACGGGTCTAAACACTAGTAGTCTTATTATTTAACTTCCTCTTCTTTTTTTTAAATTTTTTATACTTTACATCATCTTCTCTTTCTTTCACTTAATAATTCAACACACATTTAATTTTTACTCACTACAATAATTTTGTCTAATAAAATTCAACACTTTATTCTACTACCATCCGCAACATACTAAAAATTTAAACATTCACAATAACCAATAAAATTTTGTAAAATATTTTATGGAACTACATTCTATCCTTATTCAATATGTTAAATGTTTTCAACACTAATTAATTCACCTCACTTTCAACACCCTATTGTAAATATTTAACTATTAATTTCTTTTCCAACACCCTATTATACGTCATGCGATTGTTATGTCTTGAATTTAGATACTCATCATCTAATTAAATAATATTATTCAATGTTATTTAATATTTTAATATTATTTTATTTATAAAGATCTTTAATTTTTCTATACTAAAAGTACTCATACTCAAATAAAATTTATGTAGAAAGAATTTACCACTTCCTTTCTTTTTAGTATCTTTTTCTTTTTTAAATTAGAAAACAAATAGCATATCATGCTTTTTCTTGTATTTTCTTTTTGGAAATGGTTCGTTATTTCTGGCTATCCTACCACTCCTCAATCTCATGCAATAGAGTTTGAGAATTTTATATATGAATAACTAAATGCATAAAAGCTTTTCAAAAAGATCAAGTATAAATATCTAAGCACAAGATTCCACTAGACGTGTCAATTTGTTTACCGTGAATTTTGGTTAACAAGAGTTAATCCTTCAAATCTAATGTTTTGGTTACTCACAAGATCAATTAGATTGATCATAGGACATATGTACATAGAATTTCTTAAACTTTCTTGGTAATAGTTATTTTGATAGTAATTGGAACTTTAAAAAAAATGTAAAAATTGTTGATAAAGAGTGCATGAATGTAAATTGACTTCGACGGTAAATGTAAAGGACTTAAAATGATTAATTTGATATTGAATAAAAACGAAATGATTCATTCGTACATTTCTCACTAGCGGTTAGATACTTCAAGAATTTGTGACTTTTAGTACAATGTGAATCAATAATCTTAATGTTAAGATTCTTATTTATACTATTTCGACAATATTAGTAACGAACAATATTTTCTATAGAAAATAACACGTTCTCGCTTGCATGTTTTGCCCTTCAGATACTTTCACATGTTTTATTTCAAAGAATATATAAGATTGAATTTCAGTTATCAACCTTGTTTCAAAATCTTTTTGTCAAAATCACTTCGAATCCTTTTAAAAACTTTAAGTCATATTGTTGTATCATTTCACTGCTTTGAAGCTTCTTTGCTAAACTTCAGTTGAAATGCTATCTGACTTCTTTATCAAAAGAAGTTTGTTAACTTCAAAAATTTGATCAAAAATACTCTTGACCTTTTTTATTTCTTTTGAGCGTCAAATTTATAACTAACAACTATACATATTATCAGACTTCTCAATATAACAACTATACATATTATCAGACTTCTCAATCTATCACCCAACAACTTGTAATAATCGAAATGTCACACACATTGCTACTAACCCAATCTTTCATGAAGTAACTAAACACATGAAAGTGGATTGCCATAATAATTCTTGACAAAGATCAAGATAAGACCACCCACCTTATGCTAACCGACACTCAAACCAAAATGTTGATATCTTTACTGATCTCCTACATTTCTCTCTCTTATTTCCAAAATCTAGACTGTTTGATATCCACCCCAATGTGAGAGAATGTTAAAATCTAATTAAGTTTGTTTTTTTATATTAATTAGTTAGAGAATTATAAAGTATTTGTTATAAAATAGTTAGACTTTAATTCCAACTCTAACCATAATTTAGTTGAGATCATGTAGAATAGTTTTATTATTTAACATTTTTTTTTAATTTTTTATATTTTACATCTTCTTTATCTTTCACTTAGTAATTTAATACACATTTAATTTTTACGCACTACAATAATTTTCTTTAATAAAATTCAACACTTTATTCTATTACTATCTACAACATACTAAAAATTTAAACATTCACAATAATCAATAAAATTTTGTAAAGTATTTTATAGAACTACGTTCTATCATTATTCAATATGTTGAATATTTTTAACACTAATTAATTCATCTCATTTTTAACACTCCATCATAAATATTTAACTATTAATTTTTTTCAACACCCCATTATACGTCATACAATTCTTATGTCTTGAATTTAGATACTCATCGTCTAATTAAATTATGTTATTCAATGTTATATAATATTTTAATATTATTTTATTTATAAAGAAGTTTAATTTTTCTATACTAAAAGTACTCATACTCAAATAAAATTTATGTAGAAAGAATTTACCGGTTCCTTTCTTTTTAGTATTTTTTTTTCTATTTTAAATCAGAAAACAAATAGCATATCATGCTTTTTCTTGTATAAAAAGTATCAAGTTATCTCTTTAACAAAATTCTTAAATAAGTAGTTGATACTTAAATTATATAGATGAGACCAAAAACATTATGGTTTTGTATTAATGTGAATTTGTTTTTATTTATATATATTTTTAGTTTTGTATAGATTCTCTTTTATTGAGATTCGACGATTTGTTGTTATTTCTAGTTGTATTCGAAAGATCCCATTCTTTATGAATAGAAAAGGTACGAATATTTAAAACGGAATGCGACAGGTAACCACGAAAGTGTCCAACACTAAAGACGAACCACAAAATATAGAATCTTTGAAAAGCAAGTAGCCCACAGGACCCCGTATCCGATTCCATTAGTTTCAGATTCTTTTTTCCAGTAAAGTGACCTAACAATCTTCTCTTACAAATATAAATAAATAAAATTATTGAGTTCTAATATTCTTATTTTTTATTTTATTTTATTTTATTTTATACAAAAATAAAAAGATATTTTGATATGGTTTAAATAAATGTCTAATTCAGCGGCAGTGTGAGGAGTTAAATAATTAGAAAAATGATTCCCCACTCCTCTTGTTTCTCGGTGAAGAGTTTGAAGTGACCACGCATCCACCTTCTTCTTCTCTAATGTAAGTCATGCATATTACATGTTTGATTATATTATATTATGTTGATTTTTTCCTCACAAACCGATTCTGAAGAACAGAGCAAAAACTCCAGAACCGAAGATATTGCATGATGCGCCTCCAAGATACACCTTCGTCTCTTGGATTTCACATGCCTGCTGAATGGGAACCCCACACGCAGTGTTGGATGGGTTGGCCTGTAAGTTTTTTTATATTATAACCTCATGCATCCTCTTTTTTATGCCATGCCAATTGACTCACCTCTGTGTTGTTGCGTTACAGGAACGCGCTGATAATTGGCGTGACAACGCCGTTCATGCTCAACGTGTGTTTGTTAGGGTGGCGTCTGAGATCTCCAGATTCGAGAGAGTCACCGTTTGCGCTTGTTCCGCTCAAGTAGGTTAATGATTTTGATTTTTTACTGTGCTATTGGTTTATCGTCTTGTGAGAATTTGGTTTGGTTTTTTAGTGGGAGAACGCGCGGAGTCAGCTACCGGAGCATATCAGAGTTATTGAGATTTGCTCAAATGATTCGTGGTTTCGTGATATTGGACCTACTGTGAGTTTCGTGGATTGATTTTTGCTTATGTGTTTGGTATTCTAAATATGCGTACCGATTGTTGTTTTTGTTGATGAATCAGTTTTTTGTTTTGTATTGTATAACAGTTTGTTGTGAAAAGAGGAACCTCCAAATCTGGTGATCCGGAACATAGGATTGCGGGGATTGATTGGAGTTTTAATAGTTGGGGAGGTGAGTACAAATTGTTTTGATTGTAATTTGAGGATATTGATGTTCATTCAATTGAGTAGTCTATTTGTTGTTGGTTCTTAAACTGATTGAACTTTTAAAAATGTTTAGGTTTGGAAGATGGATGTTACAGTGATTGGAGTCTTGACACCTTTGTTGCTAACAAGGTTAGAGTGGTTAAATATTTTGTTTATTTTCTAGCTTTGGTAAACTTGTAAACACTTGCTGATTTTGATACTACCACCATATGTTTGCTAGATTTTGGATGTTGAGAGGATTCCTAGATTTTCGCATCCTATGGTGCTTGAAGGAGGAAGCATTCATGTGGATGGAGAAGGTATGAGTTAATGCACTGATTTGTTGGCATGCGAGTTATCCAGCTCTAATGACTAAACATCACACACAGCCTAATATTAGTTTTTGTGCCAATTTATTCTTGAACAAGGATAAGGGTAGTTAGGTACTTGGACAGCAGAATTATTTTGTATATGTTATGTTCATGAATCTGGTATAGTCTGTAACCTTCATTTCAATCTGTCCTGAGATCAGATCATATTTACTGCTCTAAACATGGATCTCTGTACTGAATTGCTTTTGCAATTTTTATGTTTTGATGTTTACTTCAGTAAGTTTTTCTTCTCACAGGAACATGTCTTACCACAGAAGAGTGTCTATTGAACAAGAACAGGAATCCACATATGAGTAAGAGCCAAATAGAGGATGAACTTAAGGCATATCTTGGGGTCAGGAAGGTTATATGGTTGCCTCGTGGATTATATGGTAAACAAACTTAATACTGATCTTTTAGATTAAGAACTTTATATATGAGAAAAGACCATAGTTCAACATAAAACCACCCGAATAATGGAATAATGCAAGAAGCAGCTTAGAGTGCAAGATAGCTATATAAAAAGTCTTACAACCATTTCATGGTACTTACACGAAGTATGATTAGTGAAACTAGCAGTTCTCTTTTGCTGAATCCACCTTCTGTCAAGAGATTAACTTCTGTATTTGTTAACTATGCTATCACTGTGTACATATAAGGTTTTAGATCTTATTCAATTGTTTCATATTGATTATCAAGTAAATATTTTTCTGCATTTTATAAACAAAGTTAGATAAAATAGATGCATTTCTCTCCAGCTTTCTTAATACGAAAATTGTTAAGTCTCCCGGAGCTAATAAGATGGAATTTGGCCTCAATTGTTTTTATTAGCAAATTTTCTTCAGAAGGAAACAGGAGGCTGGTGGTGGTTTTAATTGTTATGATGTTCTTACAACTTTTTTTAGGATTCTTATTTTTTTGACAAAAGGATCCTTATGTATACTTCATTACAATACTGCTTTATTCACACACAATCCCAACTGAAGTAGCAGGTTTTAAGACCAAAGAGTTATCAGCACTGTGTCAGAAACATGGTAACCCATTGTTGAAAAACTGTGTCAATTCTACACATTTAAAGAATCTCCCAAGCTGGAATATTAGAAACTTCCATTTCCATAGAGATGAGTTAGAATACTTGCTATGCATGTTTTAGGTTCAAAGTGGCATTTGATTTCTATATATTCCCTATGTTATTAAGTATGCTGTTTTTATACAGGAGATGACGATACAAACGGTCATATTGATAACATCTGCTGTTTTGTGAGGCCCGGTGTGATTCTGCTGTCTTGGACTGATGATGAAACTGATCCTCAGTATGAAATATCTAAAGAAGCATATTCTTTCCTTTCAAGCGAAACAGATGCTAATGGTAGAAAATTTGAAATAATTAAACTCCATCTCCCCGATCCACTGTACATGACGGAGAAAGAGGCTGCAGGGGTTTTCCTGGTAAGCATCCGAATTTTGATTCTTTCTTTTTCCAGTTAAATTTATTTCATAAATGATTGAAAATATAATAAAAGTATAAGTAATTTTCAAAATACAAACACAATTCCATTGGAGTGTAAATACCAACAGTTGTAGAAGTTTGAGATGTCATATTTGAGGCTGTTCGTTTCTTTGTGACCACATGATTTTATATTGTTCAAATCTCAGGCCTTATATATTGGTTACTACAAAGTTCAGTTGTTGGTTGTGAGGATGATGTGAAACATTCAAAAAATGTACATCATTGGATTGGGTACCACTTGGAAACTACATAGGCAGACCTAAGAATATTTCTCTGTTTTGGTTGGCTTGCATTGCCTTTTGCATAGTTTATTTTCTAGAGGGCTGGGTGTAGTGTTTCTCTAATGGAGTCTCTAGTGTATGGTTATATGGAAAGCTCAAAGGCCTAGTGTAACCCTATATGATTACATCTCTAACATAATTTGATACTTAGGTTATTGAAGTTCATTTGCAGTCAAGTCAATTTGGTTTTCAATAGGATGTACTATTATCGGGAAGAGCTAATTACTAGAAAGCAATGTTGTCAAATAGCGGTTTGCTATAGTGTAGTGGAATTTGAACAAACAGCTATTGTTTTGTGATACACTATTTAATACAAAGTGTTGTCAAATAATGGTGCTATAGCACTGTAGCATAACAAACCTCTTTTTTCTGCATCTGCGATTGACAACACTGCCAGAAAGTGATCTATTGCATGTAATACTTGGAATCAGTTCATCCTCTCATTGTTTTCCTTTCAACTAATTTAAATTTTAACTCAACTAATTTAAATTTTAACTCTGTAAAAGGAATCAGAAATTAGAATTTAGATTCTATTTATGCCGGGAAGTCCAATTTTCAGAATGCAGTTAGTTAGCAGTCAGCATATGGGTTTTGGATGATGATTTCAAGTTCAATATGTGTTTACAAACAAAAAAACGCGAACAGCTCAAATAAGCCAAATTCTAACAATGGCTATCCTACAACTTATGATATGAAAAGTAATATACTGAACTTGTGTTAGGTTTGATACCTTATATGGTTAAGAATGAATATTACTGTTTATTACACTTCTGAATGCTAACTTATTCATGCAACTAAGCAAAATAAACTTCTATTGGATTGGATGTTATGGTCTAATTCTATATTTTTCAGGATGACTGTGCCAAGCCAAGACTTCCCGGTACTAGGCTTGCTGCTTCATATGTAAACTTTTACATTGCAAACGGTGCTATCATTGTTCCAAAATTTGGAGATAAAAAGTGGGATGATGAAGCTATCAGAGTTCTGTCTAAGACGTTTCCTCATCACGAAGTAAGTAATTGTTTTTTCATATAAATCATTTATTGTTGAAATACTCTTTTTCAGTTGAAGAATTGCTAAGCGATATGGTAATATTACAAAGACATGTGTTATTGCACTAACTACTGCATATAGTGTAGACAAAGTTATATTTCTGAATGAGTTATATTTCTGAGGGATGCTGTTTGTGGCCAAAGATCTGCTGGCTCCAAACCATTTCTGTTTGTTCTAAGATAGCTCGGAGCTAATACTAGTAATCATCATGTTACGTTTTTGCATTGATTCCTTATAAAAAAACCATGTTTCTCATGCAACTGAATCATCAAGAATAACTGCATTAAACATGGAACAGTTTTCCACAAAAAACTGGTAAATGTATACCCATCCTAGTAGTTACATTATAGTACTAAAGTGTTCCTTTGATCTGTTTGATAAAATAAGTGCACGGTACTGGTATTGTCGTTTAGGAACTGTAACATTTAGTTATCATTTGAGTTGTTATGGATACTGAATGACATTTTATAATGTTTGTTGGTTCCTAGGTTGTGGGAGTTGAAGGTTCCCGGGAGATTGTATTGTCAGGTGGAAATATACATTGCATCACTCAGCAACAACCAGCCATTTAGCGATACTCTCCCAACAACGTGGATATGTATTGGGTAATTTTATTATGATGATTGATTAGTTGCTTGATTTTCATATGCAATAGCTTGCATTGAAGTGTCTGCAAATAAATGGAAAGCCATTGAAAATAAAACATAATTGATATTTAAATTGTGAAAGCGTGAATTATTTCTCACGAATGATTGAATATACCAAAAAGATGTCAATATAAAAGTTGATATGTACACCATATTTTGATACAGTTTTCAATTTTATATTGTTTTTTCTCTCATCTCAAATCTAACAGTTATTATCAATGTATTTTATATTTTGTGGCAGTATCCTATGTTAGATTTTTTGTGTTCAAATAACAATTCTCAGATTATTAAGATTTTGGCCCAAAGTTTGGACGGAAAAAGGGAGAACTTTGAGAGTAATAGAAGAAGTTTAGGGAAAAGGAAAGGTGCATGAAGTTTTTTCACCCTGCATGGAGTTTTAGCCTTAGACTAACTCCATGAAAAGAAACAGAAACTCTAAAAAATAAAAAGAAGTAAAACTCCAAGCACAACAATTTCAAGTAGGTCACTTTCTCTTTGAAAGAAACATAAACCCTGAAACAAAGAGATGAAACTCCAAGAAAAATCCTAAGCTAATCTTTAAACACAGTTTGTTGGTTGCTGGAGACATTGCAGTGACATCCAAACACCAAGAGATTTGACCACCAATCTAAAATGTTTTCCTGCCACATCTCAATCCTCGTTGCAATCTCCACTAAAATCTCAATCCATAACAAGAGTAGAAGATCACAATCTAAATACAAATATATGTCCGGTAAATACATAGCCAAAGCATAAACATCCAACACGTTTTCAGTACACCACAATATCATAATGTAACACATTTCTAATGCAGTGTCTCATTCTTTCTCAAGTGACGTTGTTTAATATAAGGTGAAAATTAGTTGTTCCACACTATCGTTGACTCCATTTTATTGCAGATTGTGAGCATGTACTCTTGTTCAGAAGCACACGTGCTTTGTTCTTGTTCAACACCACAAGTATATGTAAGCATGAACAAGAATATGTAAGTATATGTATATTCTAACATGTATGAAGCAAGAATATACTCGGCCTCACAAGATAATTGGGTTCTTATCAAGATTTATAGCGAAAACGTTATCAATTATGAGCGCTACAACATCACCCTCATTGTTGTCCAACTCTTTCAATAGATTCATCAACCACACAACTTGACACACATATAATGAAGCGATAATATATTCAGCCTCATAAGACGAGAGTGCTACTATCAGTTCCTTCTTTGAACATCATGAGATTGATGTTTCATTGAACATAGATATGTATCCAAGTGTAGAATTTCGATCATCTTTATCTCTACACCAATTAGAATTGGTAAAATCAAGTAAATTGTATAGGTCATTTGACGTGTCTTAGAATCCTCTTGATTGTTGTCAAGTGAGACACCATCGGCCTATCCATGAATCTACTCATAATACTGACACTAAACGATAAATCTGATCGCATATTGCATAAGTAACGCAAGATTCCAATCAGCCTCCTATATTGAGTTGGATCCACCTCTTGCTCATCCTCATTCTTAGACGATTGTAATCTTGGTTCAACTGGAGTAATGACAACATTGCGATGCTCTATTTCAAACTTCTTTATTATCTCAACCTTCTTTGGTACATGAGCATCTCCCTTTTTGAACTTGTGGAACTCAATGCCAACGGAGTACGTCATGAGACCAAGGACGATCATCTCAAATTCTTTCATAAGTTCACCCTTGAACTTGGAAATACACTATTCGTCGCTACCCGTGATCAACAAATTGTCTAGATATAGACAAAGCATGATCACCCTTTCACTTGTATCTGTCTTCACATATACGTCGTGTTTGGAAGCAGATTTCTTAAAGTAAATAAAAAGGGCATTACTTTATCCACCCATGGGGTCCTAGTTCCTTAGGTGAAAAGTCACAAAAGTCTCTAAATTTTGGAGAAGCATCTCCTCGTGCACCCTCATTACGCACCCTAACGCTTTAGTGAATGAGACACCAAATTTTTCCCAAAAGTATTTTTGGATATGCATCTCCATAATAACTCTTATTTGAAAACATCGAGATTTACGCTCAAAGAGTTTTACGGAGATGCATCCTCGGACGAGTTTTAAATCATATACCTCACGCCAAAACCTTCCTCATTTCTTCTTCATCTGTTACATTTTTACAAACCCTTTTAAAGAGCTATGAGAAAAATTCAAGTGTGTCATTTTCAAGCTTCAACACTACTTCTACTGCATTGTAATCTATCCCAGTAGATATCATTCAATCTATTCAAGTTTTTGCACAACAACGCTCAATCAACAAGTTTCTCATTTGCTTTCTATTTTTGAGTTGCGAAGCATGTATAAGGTAAAATAGGTTGTTTAAAATGCATTAGTCTGTAGTTGCGTTCAAAATAGGTTAATTTGTTTAGACATGCATACAAATTTGTTAGTGTTAGGAATTGTCGACATTTTCTAAAATTTCTAATATCGCAAATTTTTACAAAGATACTTCTCTAGATTTATTTGGATTTTTTTCCTTTCTAGTTTTACAGAGATGCATCTTCCATTTTTTTCTCGATTATGCTTATTTATTTTATGGAGATGCATCTCTGAATTTTACTTGCCCTGATTTTAATTTTGATTTTGATTTTTTATTTCTGTTTTGTTTTATAGGAACAATGACTAAAAACCAAGACAAGTTAAGGCATTGTCGGGTATCTCAACATGTGTCTGTTTGTAGAGATAAAATAGTGTGCTCGAGGCTACGAGTTAGTGCTAGATCATTTTACGCGGAGGCGTCAATTTCACACGTTTGTGTGTCTCAGACTTCACAAGGTCACATTTCTTAGTCTTCGACCTTCCGACGACATGTGTCTCCTACTGACCCTTCAGCTTATGAAGCCTCTGAAGCCCAATAGGATAAACCTATTGTTGATATGATTCCTGATATTTTTCCATGAGGCACATATGATACCTCCTTACTTTTTCTATATGCAGAACATGCTTCTAGGAATGTGTGAGAAGGATATGTATATTTATTTACTTTTATGTTACAGCTATTTTATCTAACTGAGTTGTCACTGATGTTGATATACTTATTTTTAAAGGAGCGTAAAACAATAAAATATGTAAGCCACACTAGGAAGATTTTGAACTTGGAATAAAATGCAGACAAATGGTTTCAAGATTTTGTCCGTTACTCTGGATGGTTGACTTGTAGGTCGCGCTTGATGTATCCATATTTGCCTAAGCAGATCATGTGACCGCTTAGGTTTGTTGGGTGAGAATACAAAATATAAAAGATCTAGAGGGGGATGAGTATAACCTTTTTAAAATTTATTCGATGGATTTTCCAAAATAGATTATCAAAGGTTTATCAAAAGTGCATGCGAAAGATTTAAAACAAAAATAGAAAAATTATACTTTTAATGGAATTTTCATCACGTCTATAAATACACAATTCACATATTGTTCAACAATGAATAATTGAACGATAGTGTATTACATAAGACGTGTATTATACGATATTTCAATTATGATCAAATTCTAATAATCTTAGTTTTTCATAATTTAATCACCACTAAAGCTCAATTAGGTATCATTTCTAACAAAACCTAACATTATGTAATAAATCTCTATCAATTGAATAAATGATAAACTACACTACGAATTAAAAACCTAAACATGCAATATCTTACGAAAATTAAATGAAAAAATGAGAGAGAGAGAGAGAGAGAGAGAGAGAGAGAGAGAAATAGATAGATAGATAGATAGATAGATAAATAGAGAGAGAGAGAAATGGAGGGAGAAATAAAGAGATAGATAGAGATGGAGTGAGAGAGAGAAATGGGGGGAGAGATATAGAGAGATAGATAGAGATGGAGAGAGTTTAAAAGAGTAGGGGAGAGAGAGAAAAAGAGAAGGGGATAAATATAGTGAGAGAGCAAAAGAGTAGGGGACAGAAAGATAGAGAGCAAAAAGGAAAGGGATAGAGACATGGACAGAGAGAGGGATCGAGAGAGAGAAAGTACACTAGGAGAGAGATATATAGAGAGATGTGAGAGAGAGATAGAAATATAGAGAGGTGGAGAGAGAGAGGGAGAGAGAGAGAGAGAGAGAGAGAGAGAGAGAGAGAGAGAGAGCAAAAGAGAAATAGATAGATAGAGAGAGCAATAGAGAAGGGGAGAGAGAGAGAGAGAGAGCAAAAGAGAAAGGGATAGAGAGAGAGAGGAGAGAGTACACTAGGATATATAATGGTTCGACGTTCGTTCTCACTTTGTCAACTCTACTCTTCAATGGTTTCCCATTGGGACCTACTTTGTTCTTTTTTATTTTGACAAATATTGTTAGAGTTCATACAATTACAGATCCACAACAATGTTGAGAAAAATAAATATCCTATATGAATCTTAACTTATATACAGCATAATGTCAAACTTTTATGCATAATCTTTACTCGATTCATGCCACTTGAGTCTTCTAGTTTCACCAATCTGCTCACAACCTTTGTGTATGGAAATCACCCATTAATCTCATTGATTTCTTGAGAGTTGAACTAACTGAAGATTTAAAAAGAACTCTACCTAATCTTTAACCTTCCACACAGTCACTACCAACCTTGCAAACTTCCTGAAAATATTAACATAACCTTTAAGAATGATTAGTTTAAAGACAACGTCTCCCTTAATCAATTACAAATCTTTAATGATCAAGATCTGAAAGCAAAATTAGAGATTGGATATGAAAGAAATTCATTTGCAAGAGTTTTGAAACTTTAAAAAATGAGACGGCGTTGATTTCACAAAACCACAATGTTAACTATGAAAAAGTGTTTTGAAAAATGATGACAAAATAAATATTTATGTGCTTGATATTAAGTACAAAAATGGATGAAAATTTTTAATTAGATTCCAATCAAGAATATCTAATGATATGATTCAAATGAGCAAGTGAGGTGGAACAAGAAATAATAAAGATTTTGACCCATTTCTTGTATGATTTAAATCAAATACAAAGTCTGATTTGAATCATAAGGCCCCTGATTAAAACCAAGTGTAAAGTCTGATTCAAATCAATTTCAATAGAGCCAAAAAAGAGAAATGTGAAAACTAGACTGATTCGAGTATGGTGTAAAATCTAATTCGAATTAAATGAAGTAGGGGTGACCTAGATCTATCTGATTCGAATCGGGTGCAAAGTTAACTGATTGAAATAGCAAAGCTAACTGATTCGGATCAAGTTAAAATACTAATTCGAGTCAGAGAAGTTGAAATAGTTTGTCTTTTTCTCAGTTCAATTTGATTCGAGTCAAGATATGTACATGATTCAAATCATGCATACAAAATATCAAATTTTCATGGTTTTCATAATACTTTGAGATTTTGTTTCCATCTAACTTGAACCAATAACACTCATGGTTCTTAATCTGTTGGCTCATACAAGTTACTAAAAACATCATGATCAAGTCTCAAATATAACAATTGGTTTATGCATGCTAAAAAAATGAATTGATTCAGAGACGTGGAATCATAAATGACACTCAACAAACAATAATAAATGAAACACGAAAGCGATAAAACAAGCATCGAGATAATTGTATTGAGGATTTCCCCCTGAATGTATTAGGGACATGCAACTTCAGAGTTTCTTCAGATGATTCCAAGACTCCTCTCATTGTTTGCTCCTCCGACATTCCTTCGTAGAGATTTTGATGTCATACTCAATGATTTATATAGTCATTTGATACCAAATGAGACACACATTATGCTAGCGGGTGAACTGTGGGATTATGCACATGGCTACATCCAATAGTTCTATCGAGTGTCACATCCTTATATGACACTATATGTCGCGAGAGCACTACCTAGACCTGCTCATCAGGAGATATTTGAAGAGGATCAGACTAGGGATGAACACTACTGGTCTATCAGCGTATTGCACAGATTGCGAGAGATACCCTAGAGAGATGAGATATTTCGGAAGACAGTCTTGGTATGTCTATCTTACATACCATCTTACTTGAGGCACAAATTGTCTTGAGGTACAGGCGACGACAAAAGAGAAGGAAGAGGGGTAAGAAATACACAATAGTTTAATTCCAAGATGCATCTCTGTAAATTTTTACAGGCGATTTCATAGATGCATCTTTAGATAAATGTTTTGACAAATCTGGAGTGAATAACTCACTTATGAAACATTATATATATTTTACATATGCGTTCAAAGATACATCTTTGAAATATAGAATGACAAATTCGAATTTGGACAAATTTGAATTTTCACTTTGTTCAATTTCACTCTATCAAATGGATAAAGTAATAGCCTTAAAATATGATAAAGAGAAATAAGTGAATTATTACTGATTTATATAAGGTGTAATGTGAATTAACCCATGAAAAAAAACAGTAAAGAAATGTAGTGAAACAGGTGTTTGGTTGAAAATAGAGTGATCCAAGAAGGAAGTCGTTGGTACCATAACACGCAAACTCAATAAATATATCTGAGATTCAATCAGAACTCATTACTCAACCGACGACGTGAAATCAGGTATTCGAAAAAAATCACTTTTGGACACCTGATTTCAGTTCCTTCTTTATTATTTTCACAATCCCAACTTAAAACGCGTCGCAACAATTTCATCATTCATTATTAACACAACACAGGGTGAGAAAAATAGTGAGAAAGAAAGAGGGAGAGAAAAATGGGTTGCTCTTTCTCCGGTTTAAATGCATTATACGACTCCGTGAACGGAGGCGGTGATGTTTGGATCAACGAGAATCGCTTCCGCATCTTGCGTCAGCTCGGAGAAGGTGGCTTCGCTTACGTTTACCTCGTCAAGGAAACTCCTAACGACTCAGCCGCCGGTGGCCTCGCCAATAAACTCAAAGACTCCTCTCATCTCTCCGGTTCGATTCCGTTTCATCGTTTCTTAATCGTTTTTTTTTTAATTCGTGAAATCAGTGTTGTTAAACTGTATATCGAAGCCTGATCTATGTGATTCGGTTGCATTTTTTTACTCGATCTGTGATTTCAATGAATTTTTAGCATAATTTCAGTTTTAGTTCTCCGATCTGATGAAGTTGATTATTGATTTTGATTTTGTATTGCACGCTCTTGTTGTTTTGCCTTATGCTGAAGTTACTGATAGCGTGTGGTTTTTTCTTGCGCTTTTGAGAATTTGAGAATAGGAGATTCTATCGAATTTAGTTTTGATGATCGTTATTGATGAGTGTTCCGTGTTGTAGTAACTAAGAATATGAAAAACTAGCAACGATTGATTCAGTAGATCTGTGTCACTGTGTGTGTGTTTTAGTGAGCATTTAGCAAATGTGATTTTCGTCGGAGTTGACTTTATTTAATTAATTTTATGAAAATTAGTTTGAAGTCCAGTGGTTTATGTTTGAATGTTTTTAGATTCGAATGAATTTTGATGTGAAATTTAGTTTTGAATGAATTTTGATGTGAAATTTAGTTTCGAATGAAGTCGAATGATGTGGTTTATGCCATGAAATCAAACACTAATTAATACATCGACTGAGCTATCTCTTATTTGTAGATGATGGATCTTATGCTATGAAAAAGGTCCTCATTCAGAACAACGAGCAGTTGGAGTTGGTCAGGGAGGAGATACGTGTCTCGTCATTGTTTAGTCACCCCAATCTTCTTCCGCTTCTTGATCATGCAATCATTTCTGTTAAGGTGAAGTAATGATTGCAAACAATACTTTCTCCGTTAGCTCAGCATGTTTTTGTGTTTGAATGTTGATGTAGAATATGTCGCTGTTGTTGGCAGCCTACTGCAGAAACATCTTGGAGCCATGAAGCATACTTGTTATTTCCGGTTCATTTGGATGGAACATTGCTAGATAATGCCAAAACGATGAAAGCCAAGAAGGAGCACTATTCTACCTCAGATGTTCTTCAAATATTTCGGCAGGTAAAATACAATATTTTCATAATTTACACTTTAAAGTTGAATGTTAGTTATCCTTGATTCTTTGCCTTTTTACTTCTCTTTGCTCCCTGTATTTGTGGAGCCTCTCTAACTCATTTTGGCTAATTGTGATTACCACATTGCGCTGACTCACCCTACAGCTGGAACCTTCATCACACAGGGGTTATTGTTGCCCTGAGAATGTTATTGTAAAAGAAAAATGGATTTCTCAGGCCTGCTTATTTCATCTTTTAGTTTCTCTGTTCTTGTTGAGATTTAAGTTCTAGTGACACCAATTGGTTTATTATAAGATCCTTTTAACCCCTCAAAATCAACTCAACAGCTCTGTGCAGGACTAAAGCACATGCACAATTTAGATCCTCCATATGCACACAACGATGTCAAACCTGGTAATGTTCTCATAACACACAGAAAAGGACAACCACCACTTGCCATACTGATGGATTTTGGCAGTGCTCGCCCTGCAAGGAAGAAGATTAGCTCCCGATCAGAGGCACTCCAGTTGCAGGTGATTCTTTCTTCCTGTTTTTTTGCAGTGTTCTTTGTAAATAAAAAATATGTACTGCTTTAGTGTGTGTTTGGAAACCTGGTGGGCCACCTCCACCGCTCGTTTGCAGTCTCCGCACTCTGATTTTCAGAAGCTACTATTGGTAGCTTTTACAAACCGCACTGTATTACCGTGATTTTTACAGCTTTCCAAACATAGGCTTAATAGTTTAGAACTTCCACTAGCAGAAATGGTTTCTGTGACAGAGCACATAAATGTCTTGTGATTCTCTTATTCCATTTGTATTATTTGAAATTGTATTGCCTGATGTGATAGGTGCATATGCATCATTAGGCTGGTAATGGATTTTTGGATTTCTTATTGTACATTAACTAGTCCTTCATTCCATTTGAAACTAAATTTCTTTGCTTAGGTAATAGATTTTGGATTCTTATTGGACATTAACTGGTTCCTTATTCCATTTAAAACTAAATTTCTTTGCATAGGATTTTATTTTGTCAATGCAAGTTCTTCTATCAGTTTTTCTATTTTTTGTAGGTTTTAGAAATATGAAAAAGAAAAGCTTCTTTTGAGTCATCTAGCTTGTTGGATTTTCTGACTCGGTGTTTGCTACTTGCCTTCCTATGCAGGAATGGGCATCTGAACATGTCTCTGCTCCTATCCGAGCCCCTGAGCTGTGGGATTGTCCAAGCCATACTGATATAGACGAAAGGACTGACGTTTGGTCACTAGGATGCACATTATATGCAATAATGTGAGGATTAATCCTTCTTTAGATATTATGTTAATTTGATGTTTACATTTTTTACTAACTGGGCCTTAATAAAACATATTCAATAGCTATGCATAGGAGTTTGACTGTGTTTGTCTTGACCCTTGAGGGTTGTTCCCTTGGGATTATCATTTGATATGGCTTTAAACAGAAACCCAATGGTTGAAGTGTTTTTTAATTGACACTAACAACTGCGCTGATACCCTTTCAATTATAGCATAATCAACAAACTACTTCCTCTGTACCATCAAATGAGACTTGTCTGAATTTTTTTTACTTGGTGTTATAAATATATATTGGCAGTTTTAGTACTCATATTAACTCTTTATTATTTCATGTTGCTTAAATTACCAGGTATGGGGTATCTCCATTTGAATATGCACTTGGGGAGTCTGGTGGAAGTCTACAATTGGCTATTATAAATGCTCAGGTCAAATGGCCAACTGGACATAAACCTTCATATCCAGAAGCTTTTCATCAGTTTGTGTCATGGATGCTTCAGCCCCAAGCTGCTATGAGGCCCCGGATAGACGATATCGTTATCCATGTCGATAAGTTAATTGCAAAGTTCTCTCAATGAGCCACTCACTATAGAGAACAGTGTGGCATTATCAAATATGGAAGTCGTTTAAAAAACTTGTGTGCAACTGGGCATTTACCGTCCAGTTATATGTCGGTGGATCTAAAAGCTCTATTAGTTCATCACCCCCACAGAGTTAACAGTATCTGTATCTTTTTCGCTTTTGGTGTTAGTCTAGATAGTCAAGCCTTGGGTTTGTTATTTTCACATAATTTTGTCTCTTGTAATTTATGAAATGGCCAATTTCCCCAGAATTCATGCCCATAAATAAGACATAATTATTTATCCAATGTTCTTTGTTAATATCTCGATCCCTATAGCCATGAACACTAACACCGAACCACTTTAAATCCCTTTGAATCTTTCACTATTGCAAAACCAGAATGATTTCAAATGTCATTCAGAAAATACAAATAGCGACAATAGTATTTTTTGAAATCTCGTGAGGCGTAATATGGTGCAGCCTTTAATGCAGGTTGCCAAGCATTGTGCATGTAAATTTGTTGGAAGGAGTTTAGTGAAGTAATGAATATCAAGATGCTAGTTGACAAAAAATCAACAATTGATTTTCCTAATCATCTAATGAGTCATATATATATATATATATATATATATATATATATATATATATATATATATATATATATATATAAGTCTCACTTCCTAAGAGACCAAATTAACAAGGATAAATTGAAGATGAGATATTGAAAGACCATTAATGAGAATGTCTAGATCATTAATACCAAGCCTGAAGAGATTAATGAGAATGAGAAGGTCTGATTTGAATTGACATTGTAATTCAGATTTAGTGGCAGTTTGATTGTGTTGCAAGTAAGTGGCTTGCAACACAAGCAAACGATCACAAAGTGACCGTTTTCAAAATCAGATTAATCAACTATTTTTTCCTCGTTGTTGTAATTTATCTAGATCATTAATACCAAGCCTTTCTTTCCCTAATTACATCTTGTATCTCTCTAAATTTCATCACTTTCTTATGTCCATTAACTTGTAAACCAAACGATCCCAACAATTTAAATATGAAAAATAAACTTTCATTTATATTTATATATATTTTTAAAGGATTAAATAGTTTTGAAGATTTAGATTTTGGGTTATGCTATTCATTGTACCTCAATATCATGCCAAATATATGAAATACACAAGGATGGGTCATGGTATTATGTGTTACATTTTGGTTCCCCAATCATTCTTTAGAGTTTTATGTTAATTTTAAGGATTAGCTTGGCAATCACTTGCCAATTTCATGAACTAATAACAATATAGAATAGTAATAACTACGGTTCCTACAACCCTTTACTAGTGCTATGCTTTAAGATTTTGTATCCCCTTGATCCATATGAAATGGTCAAAACATTTAATTTTCTTTATGAAACTCAAATCAACGTCTCTTGGATTCGTTGTAACCCCAATATCACATTATCCAATTTTCTTTACTTCTACATTCACGTAACAAAAAACACACAAAGTCGTTTGAGAAGTTTGTGAGAACAAGTTTATAAATAAAGTAACATTTGATATATTTAAAAATTAACTACTACATAGCCTTTGAAGAACGTCAAAAAAAAATCTTTGAACCTTGTTTCTTAAAATTAAACAAATATTATCATAGATACATAACTACCTATAAGAATACAATCAAACTCTATCAATTGTGAAGAACAAAAAGAAAAATCTAACAAAGTTTGCTTAGTAAAATATTATATCTATAGACTATATCTATATATATGAATCAAGGAGCAGTTGGTCATGGATCGTTTCAATGGACTTGGAATTCCTCAGTTTCATTTCTCTATGGCGGTCTTGCACCTATTTTTATTGTTATTGGAATAGCATTGCTCACCGTAGCATGTTCGCGGTGTCTTAAGCCTGAAATGGATCATTTGCCGAATACAACTGGTGATTCGAACAAGTCAAGAGGCGAAACGAGTAATGAAATTGATCGTGAACCTAACGTTCTGGTAATCGTGGCTGGTGAAAATCACCCTACTCATTTGGCATTGCCTAGTAGTCACTCGTAAACATTATTTGTAACAATATAACTAACTGTGTTACAGTGATTGTTTCTTTCATATATTGATTTATTTCTGTTTGTATAAAAATAGGAGCATGTTAGTTGCATTAGATGTATATAACATATGTCGCAGTTCCAAACCAGTAATTTAGATGGCACAAAACAGTTGGCCCTCAATTGTTATTTTGGATGAATTACATTTGGTCACATTCTGTATTGATGCAATGGGGCGCAAGGTGCGTGTGACAGGTAGTTGTCTCGAATCTGCACTCTATATATAATATTTTCATTTCATTCTTTTTGTGGATAATCTTTATGATTTCAAAAGAGAATTTTTTTAGGAAAAAAACTATGATTTGAGTAATTTGAGGAGAGATTCATTGGATTGATAAACATATTACAATCAACTTTGTTAGTAAGATTTCATTACAAAAAATTTCGCATAATGTCCAAAGTTACAATTAAACAACAAATTATTCTTATTATTATCCACACATAAGGGACTCATTAAGCTTATGGTAATAGTGAATATGATCTTTGGTCTCCAATGCTCTTGTTGTTGCATAAGCGGGTTGAATACCATTGTTCACGTGAAGGATTTTGAATGGGTAGGATTGAGATTCTGAATAACTAAATTAAAACTTATGAGATCTTTAACAGATGAGAATGATAACTCTAATAAACCATTTTCAAGTGACGTGGTTACTCATATTTCCTCAACCATATAATATTTGTGTCGTTTGACCAAAGAACATGTATGTATAGGTTGTTACAACACAGTTAGAAGCCTTTAAGATATTCATCTTTAAAGATAATAATAGAAATTTTATCTCCTATGACACAAATTTAATGCAATCATTTGATTGGGGTATCACAAATGTTGCTATTTAGGGTTTACGAGAAAGACTTGGATTTTTTATTTTGCAATCATTTAATCGTGATATCACAAATGTTTCTATCTACGGCTTTATGTGAAAGGCTTAGATTTTTTTTAATGGAAGATTGGTAATAGTTACACCTTTGCTGGAACTTAACCTTGACTTTCAACTCCTTTAAATTTTTACTTAACTAGTTCATATCAGTTGAACTATTTCTTCCACTCTAAATGACTCCCACTCTAAAAAAGATTTGAATGTCAATATCTATTTGACAAGTTTGTTTTGTTTTTTAATACATATAAGGCATGGTTAAAGTTTCAACGTAGTTGGAATGGTAAGAAGGCTAGACAAGACTATGATGTTGATTTATGAGCTTGCACGAATAACTTTCTGTAATTGTTGAGATGAAAGAGTTTTTGTTGATTTATGTGTTTTCAGGTAGGAATGTTCAAATCCAAACTAATTCAAATAAATACTGCAAATCGATCCAAAAAAATTAAAAACTGCAAAAAAACTGAAATTTATTAGATGTATTTGGATGTTATTTTGTGAAAACCATTCTTTCGGATCAGATTTCAGATTGATTTTTTAAAACCCATCCAAAATAAATTGAGTCACATGTATATATTTTTATAGTTATTTATCTGTTATTAGTATGATATGTTACGTGAGTTTATTATTAAATGATAATTATTTTTTAATAATATTTATTAATTTGATTTAATCTATTAATTTTTTATATTTCAACCATAATCGATCACAATTATTTTGTAATATTAACTTTTAATATATTATATATTATATAAAATCTATGATTTATTAGTATTTTTATAATATGAATAAAAATATAATTTGTAATTTAGATATTCAAAAATCGATTCAAATTAAACCGCATTAAATTGAATCGGATCCGATCGATTTTTTTTAATATATCATTCAAAATTAAACCGAATCGCATGTAAACTTATCTTTGAATTGAATGTATGTCTGTCTTAAAACCAATTCAAACCGAACAACGAACACCCCTGCTTCCAGGTACATATATTTGTAAATGTTCAGTGGTTTTGATTATGACAACCTTTATGTCAAACGACATGTTGTGAAGTCTTCATTTGTTAAGATGAAATGAAGATCAAGATGTTCTTGTGAAAGATCAAGATGTAAAGTCAAAGGCAACACCTAAGGTCATGTGACGTTTGGTAAAATATTTGATAAAATCATGTTAGGCAACCTCTAATGATAGTGTACACTAAAGAATCTATGTCAAGCCTCTTCAACATAAGAGTCAAGTTCCATATAAAGTGTCAAATCTACGATGGATCAAACAAATGAACTTGAAACTTCATAATTGTGAAAGAGAGAAAATGTCAAAATTTGCTCTGTGAAAGTTTGTTTGGTCATGTGTTTGAGTAGTCATTGTTCTGTAAAAGATATAAAAGTAACTCTTACTAATCAACACTCGCAGAACGCTCTCGTACACGCACTCACACTCACATAATTTTAAACCTCTCCCTTTTGTTATGACACCTTAACATCTCTTTAAAACTTATCAAGACTGTGTTAGATTGATTAAGAATTATTTCTAATCAATTGAGAAAGTTTTTACTCTTGTTAGTTGATTAGAGAAATGTTCTAATCAATTAGAGCAAGGAAAATTACTTCTTAATCAATTAGACACACTTCTTGTTGATTAAAATATATAGTTGTTGAGGGTTGTTGTCTATTTGAGTACATTAATCAATTATATATATATATATATATATATATATATATATATATATATATATATATATATATATATATATATATATATATATATATATCTTTCACTAAAATTGCCTTAATGTCTTGTGAGTGAAAAAACATGTGACGATTCTTTTATGCTAGTGTTACTTAAGTTGCTTTGTTCAAGAGTGTGATTTAGCCTATCAAAATCTCTCTTTGGCTTTTAGAGATCAGCCAGTCAAAAAACTATGGATTGTGAATTTATCCTGTTAAACGTTTTGTTTGGTTTGTAAATTCATCCTTATTAAAAAAAATCAGTTAAACTAAACTTCATCCTTATTAAAAAAAAAAAGTTATACTTCAGAAAACTTACATACTGCCCCTTCAAACCATTTGCTTTACCTAAACTACATTCTTATTAAAAAAACCAGTTAAACTCGTAAGAATAGATTTATTTTGCAACAAAGTTGATTGTGACTTTCTCTTGTCACAAATAGGTTTCCAAAAACTCAAACTTTAAACTTTCTAGGATACAAATGTATTCCATTTTGTTGGCATCTAAGGATCTTACCAAAATGGGAAACCCCTCACCAAGGATCTTACAAGATCAACATGGGTGCTGTCTGTGAGAGGCATGAACACAGAAACCTTTTTCAGCCAACATATGTAACTAAAGAAAATCGGCTAAATGTAACTATTATTTTCGAATGAAAATCTGCTAAATGTTACTAAAGAGTATTCATAAGAGTGTGACACAGCTTAAACATCTTCATTGCTTTCCCCCAACTCCATTCCCCTCAAGCCTTCAGCCAACATCTTCTGCCTATTTTGTTTTTGTCTTTCTACAGCAACCATATACAGACCTAGACAGGTATAATAGTTATCCATAATGAGAGAAAAAAATACAATAATACCAACAAAGTTTTGTGCAAAAGAGACTTGTAACATAAAAAAGTTACATATTAGTTTGATAACACATCCTCAAGAAAGAAGATTACATTGAGAAAAGGTGAAGAATGCTTACTCACAGCACTTCCAATAGCACAAGCCCAAAGAACTCTCATAGACCACTTGTCTGCGATTACACCTCTGGCTCCCATGGCATGCAGTAAAGGCCAGCAACTTTAACCTGAGATCAATCGTAAGAAATGATTTTCATAACAAAACCATATTATTATTGAGTAATCAAAAGAACGAAGATTATAATAGAGAATAGAATTCTTTATTTAACAGCAATAGGAAAACTAAGTAGAATTTTCTCAATTTATGGTTCTCCTTTCTCACTGGATTAGCAAGTCATAAAACTCATCTATTCAAAGATATCTCTCCCCTCTACCAATTTAGGGCAATTTAAAAACTTCCTAGGAATAACAACAGTATTTAACAACCACCTAACAAACTTTCTCAACAACTCTAACAATCCTTTCTTCTAGATCCTATAGACAAGATTTAGCTGAAGAAAAACTGCCTTAATTTGTTGAACTAATGAGTAACTATTCCATCAATCAATTTTATTTTTTTGAAAAATCAAACAACCTTTCTAGGCTACCAGATACCAGTTGCAGCCTATATTTAGGTTGGTTTACTATCCATTCTTGGATTTTAACAGTTATCTTTTCCCACCTCCATGATAGTTAACATCCTGATAGGAATTGTAAAATCCCACCATTTTTTGCAATTATGTTTGGCCACAGAAATTACAAGAATACCTCTTAAGCATGGACACCTCTAAGAGTAGGCGTGTCGCGGTGTTCGACATGTGTCGGTGTCTGACACTTGTATAACACTCGTACAATACATGTCAAAAAACTCAGACAAGTCTCCCTAAAAAAATGTTTTTTTTTTATATTTTACTTCGACACTCTTTGAATCAGTGTCTGACACCCATATGACACTCACACGACATGAGTCACACAACTTCAGACAAGTGTAAAAAAAAATAAAAAAAAATTCTATCCTTCGACATGCCTTATACATTTTTGAACAAATTTCACACACGTCGAAGAGGGTTAAACATGTGTCGAAGCAATGTTGATCAATGAAAGACCAAAGACATTTAACTTTTTCAATAGTAGATGGATACATAGCGGTCAAATACATATATGAAGCAGTGTATGTCCTATATTTTTTACATTATCGGTGTGAGAGTGTTTGTGTCGTGTCCGATGTTTGTGTTAGAGTCCGAACTTCATAGGAGAATACACATAATCCTATTTTAGTGAAATCAAGTATTCCCCTCTTAACTTATTTGTCTATATACGAGTTCTCAATTCCAAATTCATTGAAGCAATACACAATGATTGTCCATTTCAAAAGCAAACAGAAACAGATTTCAATATCAATCATAAACTAAATACGAAATGAGAGAAGAGGTGAAGAAGAAAGAGTACCTCAGTGAAGGAGAGTTGTAATCCAAAGCTGAATTGAGCTAAGAAACTGTGAAAATCTTGTTCCTGAAAATTAAAAGAAAAAAAAAATAGAAAGATGATAAACCAGATTCATAGCGTTGTTAGTAAAACTAGGTTAGAAATTGAAATTGAAAATTGAAAGTATAAAAAAAAAAAAAAAAAACGAATCGTTTTATGCAATAATAACCCTAATTTAGAGAGTGTGAACTCGAATTTGAGCTAGAGAAGGAAAAGTGAGATTGATTGAGCTACGAACCGTGGGGATCAGAGAGAACGAAACATAGAAGAAAATTCGCAACACTGTTCATGGTTTGGTTATAAGAGAAAACTGAACCATAAAAGCAGTTCAAAAAACCGAACTGAACTGCAATCATGTCACTTGAACCAAACCAAACCGATTCAGTGGTTCGGTGCACTATAATTTCAATGCTGAACCGAACTGGTATTATACTATTCAAAATCCAAACACATAGTGCAAATTTGCAATAGGGATAATACCTCATGTAGCACCGACACTTCTGATATAAAGCATATTTGCGTCCGTGTCGATGTCGGACATGTCTGACGCTTGCATTTATGTTTAATTCTTTGATTTTTTTTAAATTATTATCGGTGTCGCCGTGTTAGTGTCAGAGTCGTATTTAAGGTGTTTGTGCTTCATAGCCTCATAATCTAACTATTTCTATGATGAGTCATGGTTTAAAATCTTTGGGCGCAAAACGTTAGGTCAAAAATAACTTTGCAACGATTTCTTGAATTATCTAGAAAAATTCAAAAGTTGAAAGAAGACAAAAATGAAGGAATGAAAATTGAAAACGTTACAAATTAATAGTAGTTCCTTAATAATAGTTGTGTTAGTCAACTTAATCTTTTCGGGTAAATTGGCCGAAAAAATGTTAAATGTGATGATATGGTATGACAATAAGGCTTAACTTTCATTAGTGACTTAGAAAAGACTTATATTTACGTTGTAAGCTCTATATTTGCTTTCACACGTTTTTTTGAAATAGATTATGGTTACTAAATTCATCTTCTTCCTTAATCCTTCTATTTTATTTTACCATTTAATTCCCATTTATAATTCATGTATCCCTCTCCCAAAAACAAATATTGTAATAATTATCCAGTGCACATTTATTTTATTTTAATTTAACTGTCACTTACACAAAACCAAAAAATATCATTTTTAAACTAATAATTGTAAATTATTTTTAACCCGTAAGTCGACAAAGCTACGAAGCGTCGCGATGACCACACATGCACACATGTACGCTTGATCCTGGGCCTTCTTACAGTGAGCCTATTTCGATTAATTGTTCCAATTAGTCGTTATAGTAGACTAGCCCACTTTGCTAGTACACATGTAATTTAATTATTTTATACTTAGGTTGGCCACCTTGTATGGGCCTTGTCGATTTTATTTGTTATTTACAATTATTCGTTTCTCCTCCATCTCCCGCACATTGATCATAACCTGATTCTTTCTCCATTCACCAAGCATTTAAAACACTTTCAATAAAAACTCGATCCAACGTCGAGTCTTCTTCTCAAACCTCGATCCAACGTCGAGTTGTTTTCAAAATGTTTTTCATAAAAATACTTGGATGAGATTTGTTTTAATTGTCAGATGTTAGCCTAACGATTTAAACGAATCGAAGTTTCTAGTTTGTTAGATGGTAGCCTAATAAACTAAAAACTTCTATCCATGTTCTAAAACAAGAAATATAGTGTTATGGCATTTAATTAAATTGTTGGATGATAGCCCGACGATTTAATTAAATTTAAAGTATTCGGCCATTAGATGATAACCTAATGACTTAAATACTTTTATTCCATACACTCAATAAATGTGAACTTTGTTTCACCTCACCCTTTTCATAATAAAGATTTTGGATGAGACATGATTGGTCGAGCACTCACCAATTTCGAGTATTCGAATCGTTAGATGATAGCCTAATGTTTCGATACTTGTCATCCACAACTTAAAATCAATCTTAACTCACTCAAACTTTTATTGTGCGCTCTAAGCACCTTTTACCTTTAAACCCTTTTTCAAGATTAGACATGATTCATTTATAATTGAGATGCTTCTTCCTCTATTCCCAAGGTTTTCGACTTCTCCACTTGAGTACTAGAGGTGTTCTCAAACCCTCCCTCGTGTTGGTACGTAGTCCTATATTCTTTATCACACCTTGTGGACGTTAGACGAGTCTTCTCCTTTAAAAATGATGACTTGTCTTTTCATTTAAAATCAATCAACAAACAATTATTTTCTAGCCGAAGTACGGCGCTCTGACTTTCCCATTGCACGAGGGAGTACGTAGGCACTAAGTCTTACGACCAAAGGCGAGCAAAAATAATAAAAAAAATTCTTCTCTCTTTCTTTCTCCTTTCAAACCTTAGAAGATCGTAAAATTTTTACACTAACACACAAACACACTTTGAACTAAATGGGTACCATCGAGTACGATGGATGTAAGGGGTGTTAATACCTTCCCCTTGCATAACCAACTCCCGAACCTGCATTTCTTAATTTTGTAGACCGTCTTATCCGATTTGCGTGGGTTTAATCTATATTTTTCCGTTCTTCTTTTAGAACAAATAAAATTAGGTGGTGACTTCATTGTTGTGTTTTGAAAATCAAATGATTTTTTGAAAAAAAACTAGTTGCTTCAGGTTGTGCTCAAAATGATATGTAATTTTATGTTATATTTGAGAGATAAGGGACTTATCTGAAAGTCACTTAATAAATAACATATTAAGTTGAAATCTAGATGATTAGTAAAAGGACTAAATTAAAACAATTAGGTTTGATATTCTAACCAACCAGTTGATAAGTGCCAAAGTGTCGTTATTTTGTGTATATAATTTGTGGCACTTATTGATGCTTTTTGTTAATATTCATCGAATAATTTCTCACTTTGTTTGCAAATGTGTA
This sequence comes from Vicia sativa, assembly GCA_021764765.1. NCBI lineage: Eukaryota > Viridiplantae > Streptophyta > Magnoliopsida > Fabales > Fabaceae > Vicia > Vicia sativa. The sequence goes on along the minus strand of CM038796.1, from coordinate 218,431,190 downwards.
TACTTTGTATATAATTGAGTTTTTGATTCATTTATGTAAAGTTTGATGGTTTTAATGTCTTTTTACAATATTTTATTGCACATTTGGAGCATTGAGGAATAAGGCGTCGAAAACACGGCTCCGGATAGGCATTTTTGGTCAAAATCAAGAAATAAAGTGTTTTAGGTCGCGCTTAGCGCGCTCCCAGCAGGGGATCTGAAGCAAAAGGCATTAGCTTTGGCGCTTAGCATGGTATTTGGCGCTTAGCGCCATTTAAGGCAGTTTAGCTAATAAATGAGAGTGTGTTTAGCTCGGTATTTTGGGTTAAGCGCGGTCTGCGAGATTTTGTTTTATAAACTTCATTTTAGTTCATTTCTAACTTATAGTTTTGGGGAAGGTTTTGCTCTCAACTACATCAACCTCCAATTTTGATATATTAGCTTATAAAACAACATTAGGGTTTTGCTTATGGATGATTGGAGGTGGATTTCTCATTGACCGGCGCTAACAAACCGAAAGATTTGTGGTTTATCTTTTATCCTCTCTATGTATTTCTCTTTTGTTGGGTGTTATATGTATATTTACTTTGAACTCATATATATTTGTCGCTCATGGCGTTATATAAAACTTGATTTATAAATCTTTATCGATTATTGTCCTGGATTTTTACTCTGTGTTAGGGATTTGGGTTGTTATAGAGATATACGACTTGAATTCTTATCTAGGATGATTATCTGTTAGTTTTTGAATTATAGAGATAGATTTAGAGCTGACATTCACTTGGGTGTCTGTGATTAATGCCTTTGTTTTGGTTGTGTCTTTCTAAGAGATCATCGACGCGACTAACATAGTTGACTTCTGTGATGTTGAGGTGGTTGGGAGATCGTTCGTTATCGAAGTGATGCAGTCGACCTCTCAATTTGGGTTAGAAATGACGTAGGTTGTGATTGATATGTGGTGACATTGATGAGTATTGTAGGTTGAGTATAACTGGACAATAGGTTTAAGTTTGCGACGAGTAGTGTACATTCGTGTCAGATAAGTTGTCTATCCTTTTTTACTTTTGTGTACATTTATTTTCTGTTGATACTTTTCCTTAGAACAAACTCATTTAAACCTGAAACTCATTAACAAGATATTTATCGAACGACAATTCAATATACCAATCTCTGTGGACACGCTACAATATAACCTATATCACCCTATACAATATAACCTATATAAAAATTATTTTTTATATTAAAAAATATGTTAAATTAGGGCACGTTTTCATCCCAAATTCTATTTAACATATTTTTTAATATATAAAAAATAATTTTTAATGTTTTTAGAATAATATCAAATTATTTAATTTGAGAATGTATGACATGGCTAAAAATCTCCTTCCAAGTCATCAAACTCACAGCCAGATGGAGGGGGACTGCAAAAATTCCAACTCTGGTAAACTTGAGGGACCAAAAACCTGACTTTTAAACTATGGGCCTTAAACTTCAGAATTTTGAAATTAGGGGGACCAAAAGTGCATTTAAGCCAACATTTTTACTAACACAAAAACTTTTCTCCTAACATAAAAACTTTTTTTCTAACGTTATTTCTTCTTATTCCGATTTAACCCTTGTCTTGATATTTTTCCCGATTATTGTAACTGTTTCCAAGTTGTAATAGCGTAGATTTACAATTCCTCGCATTTTTTTATCATTTTGTATTTGCTCATGGGATGTAATAGTTTATTTAGGGTTTAATTTCTGCCTTTACTTTCCACACCTCTATTATGTAACTGCCCCAAAGCCTTGTAATAACGTAGGTTTACTTTCTGTCTTTATTTTCCACACTATTATAAACTGTATATAACTGCTTAGATGTATGTTAATTAGGGTTTACATGACAAGATCTAAAATCAACCATTAGATCACTCTAATAATCAACATAAATATTTGAATCAAATACACTTTATCACACTTGCACCCTCTTAGGGTATCCTCTCTTGTTGCCTTACGAATAAACAATGATCATGTCCCTCGAATGTAGGGATGTCATTAGCAAAGTCCCTCGATTCAAAATCATCACAAAGATCATAGTCCCTCGATGACCCTCAATGTTGCCTACGAATATATGATATCGTCCCTCGGTTGTTGCCTGCGAACAAGTGATGATCGTCCCTACAAAATTGTTAAGGTATCCTTATAATGTTGCCTTCAATGACCATACGATGATCCTACGATTGTCCCTTCACATCCAACAGATAAAGTTACCTACCAACTAATGGTATGGATAGCTTTATCCTAAAGGAGAAGGAAAATAACAAGAATCAACCATTCTGAGTAGGTAATAAGACTCTGTTGCTTGCTCCAATCAAAATGCTTTTCACACCTCACACTCCTTTCAAAATATTTTCAAACAAACACTTTGTATACATTCCAACGAGAATCATTACAAAGTTAAACATTTTCCAAACGAAATATTTCCAAACACTTCGTATACATTTTTGAGGACTGATACAAGAATCATTACGAAGTCAAAGCGAAATACATTTCAAATCACACAAGCACATAAAGAAAATTTTCAAAAGTGAGCTAAGCAATTCAGAGCCCGTAGATAACTACAGATGGAAAGGGTGATAATACCTTCCCTTTTCATAATTATCCCCTTACTCAGAATCTAACAAAGGTCTTTCATGTTCTTTTCACCTTTTCTTTATTAGATAAAAGAAAAATCGGTGGCGACTTTTGCTATTCGCAACATTTGCGATAAAACGCAAAACAAACAAGTCAGTTCTCTCACCGTGTCACAACATTACTAACCACACGGGACAATGATTTGAAATGTCTCTATCTCCAATCAATTACTCAATGACGTTCCATCTATTCACAATCGTACCCAACACAAGAAACCGGTCGATATGACTCATCGATCTTTCATCCCCACTATACCACGAAAATTTCTTCCCCTTCGTAGGCATATATACCAAAGTACTTTCCGCTATAAAGTCCACAAAACATTGAATTTCTCCATTATTTGAGTTCAAAGATCTACCTTTTCTCTCCCTTTTATGTTTTATGGCATTGAACTCTCTGCTTATAATTCATTCTCCATTTTATTACTCTCCTTTAATTCCAATAAATTTTTCCATAATTCTTTCTTTTGGTTAAAATTACAAGAAGAATAAACATTATTAACATAGTACAAATGACACTTCCAAGAAAGTTTTATTCCCAAATAACCATCTCCCTTAAAACTATGAATCACCTATATCGATTCTTCTTTCCATAAACTGATTAAACCACCCGATAGACCACAAGAGTTCGAAAAGGAAAAACCAATATTAGTATTCCTCCACATACTTCTAACTACTACCTCCTTAACATTCGATAACTTTGACTCTTGAATCATGAAAATATCCGCTTTCCCCTTCTTAATAATCGAACTTAACCTTCTCCTCTTCAAGGAATTCCCTCCTCCCCTTATATTCAAAGAACCAATTATCAATTCAAACTCTTGGTAGACTCCTTAGAATTAAACTTTCTTTCCACATACACTTTTTCCATTTCCTCTATCTTCGACACAAGGTTTTTGTTAGAATTATCCCCCTTTACCCCTAATTTTTTGATGGCGTCCCATAATTTCCCTCCATGGTAACTCTCCAACATCCTCCACTGTTTACTATTATTAGTTTCGATCAATTCCTCATCATCATAACCTTCCTCAATTGCTCTCTCCCACTTTGCCACCCTCATATCTGACTGAACTTCCCCACCTGCCACCAAATTAGATTCAATCGAGACCCCGAAACCCGGATCCGAGTTCAACCCGCCTGTACCATCACCCAAAACATTACGTCTCCTTGTATTTTTGATAACAACTTTTATGTTCTTCCTTCTTGCCTTACTTGGATTGAACATACCCCCCATATCCATAACCAATTTGAATTTAGGAAGTTTTGATTTATCCGGATTCGAAATCAATATACCCCTAGCCCGCTCTCCTTCGCTCTAAAACTATCTTTTGACATAATACCCTCTGCTTCCTCTTTCGACCAAAGAGTTGCAGAATCAAAGCTAATCGAAAAGGCAAAAGCAGAGCCACTCGAATTAGCTTCAACACTTTTCTCGAACGTATTAGGAACTGCTGCAGATGAAGAGGACATAACAGGTTCAACTGCCGTATTTCTAGGTGACGAGACCGAAACACTACGCTCAGTCTTTTTATCTCTACCGAATCATCAAAGCCAAAGGAATCTATCGACCACGCTTCTTTTGAGTTAATCGAATAGGAAGAAGCATCAGAAATATCACCAGTACTTTGAGTTACGATATTACCTTTCCTCAGACAGCTTCTACATTCCATCTCTTCAACAACAACCAAATCAAAATTTGAACTGTCTATCTCCACCATAATAGGATGCTGAAGCACAAAATCATTTGGAACAATGATAGAAATCTTTGCCGAGTTAAAATCTGACCTCTCCGCCGTAATGCCATCCACAAACAAAAATTTGCCCAAACAATTACCCAGCTTCTCAAAGAACACCCCACTCCATACAAAACATGGGATACCAAAAACTCTAATGTTGATAACTCTATCACCTGCGACATCTTTGATACACCAGTCTCTGATGTCCGAAAACCAAATGCTCCAGAGCTCTTTTTCTTGTTCCACGAAATTGACCAGAGCCCCGTCATCCAGCTCTTCCAGAATCACCATGTTATGACTCAAGCAGAAGGCTCTAATGGTGAAGAATCCACCCCTTTCAAGCCAACTTTGAACTCTTTTCGCTAACCCAGAAACAAACAGCAACCCCACTTTTGCCTTACCAAACTTCACCCTATCTTCAACCAATGATTCAAAAGAGAAACCCACTTTCTTCGCTATCGGCCCAATGAAACAACCGGCTGAACATCATCCGATAACTATATCAATGAAGTCGCCATCGAACGTTTTTTATCTCACAAAAAGGAGAAAGGTGAACGCATCGCGAAAACCTGAAAGGGATAAGGCACGGTCTTGCGACCGAGAGATAGGGTAAGGGAATCTATTACGCGAAGGGAAGGTATTAGCACCCTACACGTCCGTAGTACTCTACGGTATCCACTTCTATTTTCTATCTAATGGGTGTGTTTATATCTATTTACTGCTATATCTGTATGCTAAAAGAGAATGCATGTGAAAGAAAGGAAAATAAAGAAAACACAGGGAAAAGAAGGAAGTATTTACAAAGTTTGCTCGATCGAGCCCCGTGACAAGATGCCTACGTATTCCCGCGTGCAATGGGAAAGTCAGAGTGTCGTAGTTCGGCTCATATGTTTTGGTGGGTTATGTGTTTTTTAATTATACAAAATAATTTAAAACACAAAAGAAAACCCGTAGGCAAAAAAGAGTTTGCATTGGTTGGTTGTTTTTTACCTTGAAAAAGGAGTTTGAACCATTATTAAGTGTTTTAATTTGCAAAGGAAAAAGAAAACAATTTTTTTAGTTTTATTACATGCATGGATGCAAAAGAAAAGAGAAAACAATCAAGGGAAACTATCTAATGCTATCCCTAATATCATCATGCATGGATTACAACCTAAGGTCTAACTCGAATCACTACCTAAGGTAGAGTCGAGAGAATCCTAAAGGAACATGGCAAAGGTTTACAACCTAGATCTATGTCTATCTCGAATCGCTAGCTAAAGTAGAGTCGACGATGACAAAAAAGGATGGAAAAGGTTTAAAACCTAAGTCTATGTCCATCTCGAATCACTAACTAAAGTAGAGTCGAAGACGACAAAAGGGATGAAGCAAACAAGTGCTTTGGCAAAAGCACACAAATAATGCAATGCAAACAAACAAATGGCACACAAGCGCAGGAAAAGGAGGAAGTCCCATAGCCTCGACAGTAACGAGCAAACCGTGAGTCAACCAGGAGCCGACACATCCAATTCCTGTTGGAGAGCAAATGATGCGGGTTCTGCAATAAATGCGAACCCCAGGAAAGTGTGGAGAGTCAGAATAGGGAACTCTTGCCACTTTTATTATTGACTCGATAAAGGAAGCAACACGATTCGCGTGTGCTGAGTTGACACGGACTAGAACTGCGCGGGGGGTTGATTACGGACCCTTTCTTCCGGCTTGCCCATATATCAATGACTTGATGACAGGGAATATAAAAAGCGGGACTTTGCTTGGTGGTGCCACGTCGGCTGTCCTAACCACTCTGACCTATGCAAGCACAAATGTAAACACTTACTGAGAATTACCTCCCTATGCAGATGGAGGATTTAAAACAAACCAAACACAATTGCCCTAAACGGGTCTTTAAATAAACCAGAGGGGTTCCTGAACATGCTCCAACTACGGAAGCCCCTTCATACATCTTTATTCCTACTTCTCATGACAAGGAAAGCGGTAAAATCCTACTTCTCATGCTCTCTAGAAAAGCGGTAAAGAAATGCGATAAATAAAGTAAAATAAATACCAAACGGATATCAAATCCAGAGAGCACGCAAGCTAAGAAATACTCCGGAAAACTTCAAGTACTGCTGACACGCAATAAAGAAATCCGGTGAGAAGTGTGCGGAGGCACAAAAAGCATAATCAGAATGTGTGTCATGCACATCTGAAGCAAATACACATGTACAGGATCGTAATCTAGACAATACAGATAAAGGATGTGCATCAATATGCACGGTCAAGAATGTGTGTCTATACACACTCGACGTATATCCAATAAACCTGCAAGAAACTATCCAGATAATACAGACAAAGGATGTGCGTAGATATGCATGGTCAAGAATGTGTGTCTATACACATTCGACATATATCCAATGATCCTGCAGAAAATTACAATCCAGACAAAGCAACAGAGAAGGCACACACATGTGTGCGAGCAACATATATGGATTCTACACATCCAAATCAAATCAGATAACCTGCAAAAGATGGTGAAAACCAAATAGACAGATACAGAGTACACACACATGTGTGTAACATCAAAACATGGATTTTATACATCCAAATCAATAGTATAACGCTCCGCGTACCTCGCATACAAAACAGAGTGTCAGAAATAGCAATGCGGCTTTTAAATAAAACACAAGACGCAAAAAAATGGTTATTTACAATGAAATCGGAATATCAAAGATAAATTCGAAATTTTACTTACAATACTAAGGTAACGTATACTTTCAACTATAATTAGATGGTATAAGAAATATCTTAGAGTTTCAAAGAAAAAAATGGCATTATACTTCCTAAGTTAATTCAAACTATAAAGAAAAAAACATCTAAATGTATTATTAAAAATTAATTAATAATTAAAGGAAACAAAAAATGCAAAAATATTAAAAAAATGTCAAAAATATTCTAATATCCTAAAATATCAGAAATCGTTTTTATATTTTTTTTTTTATAATTCGAAACAATCGAAACCGGGAGTTAAATTGAAATTGCATGAAAATTGTGAAACATGGAAACAGGGGGATGTGAAACAGAATTACAAAATGAATTGAACTATGTGGTAATGGCGTTGGGCCTAATAATCAGGGGAGTATGGCAAGGGAAAACTGTACTTTGTACCCCCACAGTTAATCATGTACCCCACACTTTTTTAAAAATGACAATTTTACCCTAAATATAATTTAATTATTTTACTATTTGACTTTTACCATTTACGAAAAAGACAAAATTTAACCGTCCAGAAAAACACTTCCGGAACACATTCCGGAACACTTCCAGCAAGTATTCCGATATGTAAAAATACAAACCGGAACAGTTTTTAAATGTGTTCCAGATTTCACAAAAACCATTCCGGAACACTTTGTGCAAGTGTTCCGGAATGAGTGTCAAATTGTATAACAAACCGGAACACTTCTAGTAAGTGTTCAGAAAATTTTACCAAACCGGAACACTTTCAAAAAGTGTTCCGGAATGCAATATTGCAAACCGGAACACTTCCTAAAAGTGTTCCGAAAAAAGACAACAAAAAAATAAAACCGGAACACTTTCTAAAAGTGTTCCGGTTTGGTAAAATTTTCGGAACACTTTCTAAAAGTGTTCCGGAGTGCTTTTTTGTGAACCGGAAGACTTGGCCAAACTGTTCCGGAATGCAATGTACTTTGAGAGAATTCGAAACACTTTTAGAATAGATGTGAAAATGATTTTTTTTTTAAATGTTATGCTTTTTATATGAGGATATTTTCGTCAAAAAATTAGTGTAGCAGAAGTACAGGTTGAAATATGGGGGTACAAAGTAAAATTTTCATGACAAGGAATTCGGTAAGCCCAGGGATTTGCTAAGCCCGTTTCTCTATTTTTTTGTCTAAGTCCAAACAGCATTATTATTATTTTTATTCAGATTTTCTTATTATGATATGTCACGTTACATTTTTATGTATGCTTACCATATCAATTGGGCACTATAACTTAAGTTTATATTCAGATTTATATATCTTTTTAATAAAAATAACATGACACTTTGCAGATCTGGATTGGCTAATATGGAAAATACACATGACCCAGTGAGAAGAAGCCACACCTGGGGATTGAAGGAGCGTCGCCGGAACAGTGTTCTTGGTCATCTCTTCCGGTTGAAAACCCACCGGTAAACATCAAACAATAACGAACATCCACGGGAGTTGCACCATTCTACTTGCTTCAACGTGCTGATCATAAATCCATCATCCGCTTTTCTTTAAGACTCTTCCGATGGAGATAAAGTCCGTCGCCGTTGGGATCCCGACGGCTCTATTTAGAGAACTCGAACAATGATTCTGAATCTTTAAGATGACCGCACAGGCTGAAGAAATTCAGGATCTTGACAACGATTCCAGGACATACCCAGCGGATTCAAAATGATAACGCTGATGCCGCGGATATTCCGATGGTCAGAACGCCTTAAACTTCGAAGACTCCTCCTCCTCGGCAGCATGATGAAGAAGCGAAGAGAATCCTCCAGAATGATACAATGCTGAGAAAATTATCGTGACCTTGAAGGTGACACAAAATTCCACGTTCGAATCTCAAACTTGAAGGAGATGCAGATGCGTAATGGATATGATACTTCTACTCCTCGGCGAATTCGTACAGTGATCTCAGTGCACGGTTCTGGCGTAGAGAGCTCAATCGAAAATGGAAGAACACAGAGGAAAACCACGGTCCAACAGAGGGAGAGAGGTGGTTATGGATGATGGTTGTTAGCATCCAGATCGTGAAGGTGGCTATTACGATGCTGTTATAACTCTTTTTCGGTGACTGTTTTTCCTGTGAATAATTGTTGTGTCAGTTGCAGAGAAAGGTTGAGAGTTTGTTAGCATCAAGAAGAGAGAAGGTTACGGTTGAAGGTGGAGACGGAAAATGGACAGAAAAGAGAGAGAGCAGAAGAATGAGAATAGTGGTGATCGTTCTGTTAGCGAAGAGAGAGAGAGATTGTCACAGGTGATGTGAGAGAAGAAATGGGGAATGATGAGTGGAAGAAAGCCACGGTGGTTGAAAATGAGAGAGTGAGGGAAAGGGTGAAGAAAGGTTGTTACTGTTAGCAGTTTTGGATGAATGGCAGAGGAGAAAGAAGTTAGTTGTGGTTGTTGATGGAAGTGAGAAGATTGAGATAGAGGAGGTTGTTGTTAGAGTGGTTGTTACGGTCAAGAAGAGGGAGAGAGATCATTGGTTTTGCGTTCTTTTGTGAGGAAAGAGCGTTGTTACAGTTAAAGATGATGGATGGATCTGAGAGTGAGAAAAATGGAAGAGAGAATGTAAAATTCTGTTTCTATTAATTTCCTATCGATATTTCGAGCTACAAGCCCTTTTTCGCTATCATGCAGAGACAACAATCGGAGATGACACATTGATGAACAACTTTCATGTTGGGAATTTTTCGATTCGGAGCCTTTAGCACACTTTAAATCGATCCCGAAGTCACGGCGTCACCACTGATTGCGTTAACGCGTAGTTTTTCTAAACATCACTTGCCATTTGCTCATGCCGGGTGCGCTACTTTATGGATTCGTAACTCTTCCGATACTTGACCAAACGATGCAACCTTGACACGATCGGAAAGAGCACGTGTGATATAACAACTTTATAGTTCGACAAAAATCCAAACGGAGCTTTAATCACCGAGTAAAAAGTGTTTGAAATTTGTCACATGACTGCTCGATGAAAGTCCTGGCTTGGCTGGGCAAGTTTTGTGCATGACATCCAACCAATTTCCAACTTCAAACCATCGATTACGGCGCTTCGTATCTTCCAGCTCCGACGTCCGAAACGAAACTTGTAGAGTATGTGACAAACTCCACCTTTTGTGTTCGAAGCTTCTCCGTGCGGCGATCGAATCAACGAGAAAACCGCCCCGAACATACGCACAAAAGCTGTTCGATGAAATGCTTCCGTATGCCATGGCAAAATGCATATGCTGTCTTGCGTTTTGGCAACTTCATACTGTCACTTACGGCGCTCCGTATCTTCCAGCTCCGACGTCCGAAATGAAAAAGTTTCTAAACGGAACTTGTAGATGGAATTACGAACTCAAACTTTCGTGTTTGGAATTTTTCCGTGCGGCGGCCGAATCAATGACGAAAACAGCCTTGAATACGTGCACAAAAACTATTTGAGTCTTACAAACATAATGAATTCTTATTTTCCGAGCTTTATAACTTCTGATCCGAGTCCTGAATGGATTCGACTCCTTCAACAAAGTTTTATATTGCCATGAGATGAATAACTTTCCAGTTGAATATTTTTTGATTCAGAGCCACGAACTATGATAAAAACGACCCTAAAACTGTCAGCTTGAGCATAGAAACAAACACTTCAAAATATTTCTAAGTGTTGAATTTTTGAGAAATGATAAACCGTAACTTCCGAGCTCCGTAATTTTTTATCCGATTTCCGAATGGATTTGATTTCTTCAGCAAAGTTGTAGATTGCCAATAAATGAACAACTTTGATTTTGAACTCGATTCGACGCCTCGAAACACGTGTAAAATGTCTCCGAAGTCGAGCGCTCGAACATGTTAAAAACACTCAATTTTACTAAGTGTGAAACTTCAAAAGTTATGAACTTCAAACTTTGGAGCTTTATAACTCGGAATCCGAGCATTTCTGGAAAAATCTTCACAAGGACAAAGTCGGAGTACGAAATGCGCTCTTTCCAACGACTATCAATTCACAAACTTCTGACCACAGACGGGCAAGATACGGATGCAGCAACATGGCTCCGTGAACACAAAGTGCTTAAAACTTAGAAAATTTTTCTAAGTCCAAGATTACTTAAAATGCAAGAAACCTCATTTTCACCCGATTCTTCCGATTTTTCTCAACAAATGATTGCATTTTCTCAAATGTCGACTTTTGACCATAATTTTGACCCGAAATTCCACCCGGTCAAACTTTGACTTTTGTTGACTTTTTGATACATGCACTCAAATATCATTTTATCCGTCCGTTCTTGATTTTCTGATGAATCGCGCGGATCGATAAGTCGTATACCGACACTTCACCACTTACAGAAGACCGTAGAATCAATTTGGGCTCAAATATTCGATCACCACACACTGTAGCTCGAAACTGTAATCAATATCCACCTGATAGGCGATCAAAACACCAAAACCTCAACTCGCGAGATAATAATCAGAAGCTTCTGGACACGCATATCTTGCGTATTGAAATGATGCTTGAAATGACAAAACCTCAAATATTCAACTTCGGGGAATCGAACCTCTTCTTCGAAGTTATACACTCTCGTTCAATTAGAACAATTAGATCCCATGGTTAAAGCATGAATGATATGTATGCAATGCACCTATTGATTAAGTGTTAGCCAATTATTTATTAACAAAATGAAGAGGGTGAATTTTGGGGTGCAACACCCAACAATCTTGTTTTTCAAAACATTCGCGTACGAAACTGACTCTCGCCGGCTGAAACTTCCTTTACTCCACCCCGCTGCTCCTCCCTGTCTCCCATGACCCCGGGAAAACGGAGCGTCCCCCGTGCCACATTGAGCCCTTCCCATATTGTAACTGCTTCTTCTTTCGAATCTCAGAAGATTCGCGTGAATATTTTTCCCATCCACCATAATATTATCCAGCTTCACCGCTAAAAGCTTCGGATCTTCAACATTTTTGAATTTAGCAAAATCAAATTTCCGCCCCAAACTATTTCTTCTTGGAACCACCGCTACCTCAACAACGCAGTCAAACAGGCCAAAGAGTTCGTGAAACTCCTTAGTAGCCACTCTGTCCGAAAAAGCAGAGAAATAAATCGACGTCACCACATCACTTCCTTCAACCTTAACCCTCGCCGAAAACAGGTTCCATTTAGGGCTCCAGTTGCGAAACGCCCTATGCCTGCTCACGAACCACCCCTTCTCCACATTAACCACTCGAGGTTGCATTGACGGCTCCGAGAAAACAAAACCCCCTTCTGAAGAAACATATTTTGTGAAATTCTGCTTCTATGTTAGAAGATATTTTTTAGGTATATTTTTTAGGTATTGTTAAAAATAGAGACAAAAATGATTCTAATTGTTTGTAATGTATTACTAGAAAGAAAGGATAGTAGACACGTGTACATAGAAAATATCAAAACTTCCATCACAATATCTACTATAGAAAATTGAGACTAATTAAAATAGTCCTAAATGTTTTAGTGTGTTTAACCAATTAAATTCTTCAAACACAACTGCTACTCTTTGCATGCAACAAAGTACTATTTTAGTAAAATTTCATCACAATATCAAGTATATGGCCATGAAATTTTCTTGATTCAAACTTCATCACCATTCCAAAAACACAAATCAGTACAACATAGTAATTGAAGCTATTATTTAGTTGAAATCAAACCTAAAAATAATACAGTACTAACAAACTAACTTATAATTAAACTAAGAAATACAAATCTAGTACAAGAGATTGACTTGAAAGAGTTGTAATTCTCAAGAAAAACAAGTTCAATTCCTTAAAAAAAACCAAGCTATGTCCTTTTTCTCACCTTGCCACCACCTTGATCTGAAGACTTACCTTTACCATCCAACTTTTTCTCTTCCATTTTCTTTTCCACAGTTTTTATTGCTTTCTTTTCTAAGCAATACTTGCTTTCATCATCATCATTATCATCATTATCATCATATTGAGTCTCTTTAACCATCACCACTTGCTTGAAACCTTGTAAACCATAGTTGACTACTCCTCCTTTTCCAATATCATTCCCATGTTGATGACTTGGCCCAGAAGAAGCATCAGAAACCATAGAATCATCACTTTCATCTTCTTCTGGATAACCTTGATGAGTAGTTCCTTCTTCATCCATGTTATCAATGTCTCCGTCATCATCTTCTATGTGAGATCCTATGTACATAGTCCATCCAGATTCACTGCTCTCAAATTCCTCTTCACTTCCAAAGTTCTTGGGTGGTTTCATCCTAAACCAAGCAAAGAAACAACAACGGTTAACAAAACAAGATAAAACAAATAAATAGTATCGCTCTTAAATAGGCAAAGAAAACAAATATCTATTTTGTTTCAACCGACTTAAACCCTAATACACGTTTTTACGAAGTATTGTCCGTTTTAAGTCTTCCGTAAAACCATACCCCAACGAAGTATTGTCCGTTTTGAGTTTTACGTAACACCTCTGAGTAGATTATACATTTATAAACTATTCTCATCATTAACTTCTAAATCAAACTTAGTATTTCTCGAATACCTTAACAAAAATTTCATAAATTCATCGGAGTCCAAGCGGTTTAAACCATAAAATCTTAAAGATATAAAAACACCATTAAGTCTTTGATGTATTAATTAAAAAAATAAAACTTAGGGATAAGTATAGCATATGAAACCACAACACCTGGAAATGTAAATATCCATTAAATTCTCTGACTTACCAAAGCAGCAGACAGCTATAGAAAACAGTCAATGAAAGTGAAATTCTAAAAAAAAAAACATAAATACAATAAGAGTGTTTGTGTTGTTTGTTTTGTTGTGTTGTGGAGGCTTGAATTTGAAAGGACAAAAAGGGGGTGATTTCATTTTGAAGAGAAAGAAGATGCAATCATCATTAATGATTTTTCTGCACCTGTTGTGTCATTAATAAGAAAGAAGACAGATACATTTAAATGCATATAGGTAGATTGCAACAGGGCTATATAGTATACAAAAACTAAAGAGAATATATATAACACCTATAGTTTAAGAGGATTTAAACATTACCTTATTTAGCTTTTATAAAAGAACCTTTAATTCTCTTGTCTCTTCGAAAGGAACAAGATGGTTTTTTATTTTTTTTCGCTTCTGATTATAAACTGCAAAATCCAACTGGAGTGTGAAGTTGCTGAATTTATTTTTAATTGTCTTCTGTTTTTTTTGTTTGTTAGCTAATTGGTTTCGCATTCAACTCACTACTATAATCGAAAAGGCTGAAATTACTTGATATCAGAAGTAACTCTAGAACAAGACTTTATCGAAAACCTAAAAATATATATATATACATGCACAACTATAATTGTCTAGATTTTATGATTTAAAGATAAGGACACAGAAGGAAAAGATGAAGTACTGTGTTAGGTGGAGATGTAATTAAACAGTTTACTATGGTGTTAAGTTACGAGTTGACATTTGAAATGACATTTTAACTCAATATGCAAATTGTGCACATGCTTCACAACCTTCTGTCACATAACGTAACGCCATAATGTAGCTGGAAACACTTCTTGCCACCAGTAAATTTGAATTTGTTGCAATCAGATTCAGATCAAACGGTAAAAAAAATTAAATTCATTATTTAGTTTCTTTTTATGAAGCATGCTTTTTGAATTTTGATTTTATATGAAAGAAAAATATCATAGCAAAATTATGAAAGAAAGGATAAGAAGAGAAAAGGACAAATTGATGAAAAAATGAAAGTCAAAGATAGAGATGATATTTGTGAGTTGTGGTTGTAGTAAAAAGATAATTATTGGGTTTAATTTCACTATTGTTAGATAGACTTGACAACTCGAGCGGCCCATGATAAGTTTGGATTTTTGACGAACTCTGGAATTTAAATAGGTTAAAATTAAATAGTTTAAATTCAGTGCTTCACAAATTTTAATTATTCGAATTGGTCAAAATTAAAAATTAATATACTATATAGTTAAATCTAAAATATATATGAATATTGAGTATAAAAATAATACATTTTAACTACATACATAAACTCTAAGACAAACTATCGTATAAATATACTACTTCAATTGAATAATCAAGATTTATGTGTAAAAGAACTATTCACTCTATTTGATTTAAGAATTAAACTTCAATAAAAGTAATTTGTACATAATAATTTATTAATTATAAAATATAGAAAAGAATTAATACTCATGTCAATGATATTCAATATTGAAAATAAATTAAATGGATTTCGTAACTATATAAATTAATTCTTTAAGAGATTGGTGTGAAAGGTTAAATATTACTATAGTGTATTTAAAAAATATGGAAATTATTAGTAGAGTATGTTAAAATTTATGTAAAAAATTTTAAATAAAATAAGAGGGCTACCTGCAACCTGGTCGGACCTGCCCGATTAGACTCTGAGCTTTTAGCGGGTCGGGTTTAAAAGCCCGAATAATCACTACTACAAATAACGTTTTTCATGACGAAGATTTCACGTCATTAAACAAAATTGAGGTTTTATTCGAAAGCGTGCAATGTTTTTTATTTTAAAAACAACTTGTTCCTTCCGTTATTTAAAAAACTGAGGTGTTATACCCTTCTTGACATTCTTCGAATCTCAGCTACTGCATTTTATGTTTTCATTTGTTTACAAATGTAAAATAAACGATTTAACCCTTCAATGTTTTTGATAACCCGGTGAATGAATTAATTAGATTTTACTATAAAAGTACTCGTTGAATATATTACATCCTATTGCTATCTTATTTGTATCCGCCCCATCGTCGAATGCATTTTTTTTTTTGGAATGGATTGCAAATCTAAAAAAAAATTGTCCTTCTACATTGAACAAAACATTTTTTTTCAACTTTTGCAATCCATCTTAAACAATAGTGTTGATGTTGTTGTTATTTCTAAAAGTTGTTGTTTTTGTTCTTTGTAAAGGTTATGTTGTCATCATCATTCCTAAAAGCTTTATTGATGGATTGCAAGTGTAGAAAAATATTTTCTAATTTTTGGGAGAAACACCTTATTAGAAGTTGGATGCATTCAATACATGTACATTGTATAAGCTAGTGAATATAATGATAGTGATAACATCAATAATCAATTTCGAATGCAAAGTTTTGACATTCAAACATCAACAATCAATATTGGATGCAAAATTATGATAGATTACAAGTGCAGAAAAACTATTGAAGAGATTTTTGTAAACAAAATATTTTTAAAAATAATGTAATATTTAAAAAATAATAATAACTATCACTTCGGTTTTTAAAAATAACTGAGGTGATATTTCAAAAATAATAAATAATAATAACTATCACGCCAGATTTAAACTTTAAACTGAGTATAGTAGTTAGATTTTACTATAAAAATTAGGGTTAATACCTATTTTCACCCCTGACATATGGGGTGTATTTGAAAAACCCCCTGCCAAAAAAAAAGTTCCAAAAGTTACCTTGACAAATTTTAAAAGTTTCATTTTTTACCTGTAGGAGGCCACATCACCAAAAAGGCTGATGTGGCTTATTTTTTTGTTAAATTTGTATTTTTTTGTTATTCCACGTCACATAATTCCCATTGAAATGACCAGAATGCCCTTAGCTCCATTTATCTTAAAATCCAAAATTATTTTGCAAGTCCATGTTTCATTTCAGCCAAAGCTATTGACAGAGGATTCGTGGTGTTATCGTATCAAGAGAAGACGACGAAGGGCCGTGAGTTAGGAAGATTGTTGTGAAAGAGTGAGTGGATTTCGGATGGTGGGTGTTGCGATGGAGTAGGAAACGGCCGAGGAAGATGAATAGTTTCCGATGGAGGAGGCGGTGGATTACGATCGAATCGGCGTGAACAGGGGATGCCGTGAGGTGAGTCGTCGAAGGTGATAATATAAAGGTGATGGTTCCGGTGAGGATTTATGATGATGAAGCTGCATGGAAGGTGGAAATCAGTTTGTGAGGGGGGTTTCGGCGGAAACAGAAGTGGCGGCTTGGGTTATTGAGATAGGAAGAGGGAACAGATGTTACAGTAGGAATAGCGGAGGCAGGGACGATGAAGGTGATATGGATGGAAAGATGATAAGGGTGTGTATCGGTGAAGTAACAGAGGTTTAGGTGGTGAGAAGATGAAGTGGTTGAGGACAATGAAGATGGATAATGGGTATTCAATTTGGTTGAATGAGATGGACTTGCAAAATAATTTTGAATTTTAAGATAAATGGAGCTAAGGGCATTCTGGTCATTTCAATGGAAATTATGTGACGTGGAATAACAAAAAAATACAAATTTAACAAAAAAAATAAGCCACATCAGCCTTTTTGGTGATGTGGCCTCCTAAAGGTAATAAATGAAACTTTTAAAATTTGTCAAGGTAACTTTTGGAACTTTTTTTTTTGCAGGGGTTTTTTTCAAATACACCCCATATGTCAGGGGTGAAAATAGGTATTAACCCTAAAAATTATCATTAGATTTTATCCTTTTTTGTGTTCACATGAAGCCGCTCCAACTCGTCAATGTTCTTCTATCTAGAACAAAATATTTTTTCTCCCCTATACTCATAAAATGGTGTTGTAAATGTTTTTGGAGAAATGTTATTATATTTGATAGATTACAAGTGGCGAAAATCATTATTTTTTCAACTTACACAAAGAAGGGAGATCAACCTTAGAAAGAAGGGAGCTTAACTTTTTACAGGATTGATATCAGTGAAATAGATCTCTAGCATCTTGTGTGGGACCTGGACATGCTGTATTTTTATATTCTGCCAAGATTTGTTGCATAAGATAGATTTTTAATATTCTGGAAAAATAATGTACCATTTTTGTAAAATAAAAATAAAAAATTTATCTAACCCCTCAGTTTTTTACCAAAATCGAGAGGATAATTAAGTGTTATTTTACACTTTTTCAAAGGCCTTAAACAAATCTTTGTCGTCCATTTAAAGGTTATAATCGCTGAAAATATATCATTAGTGATCCGCGTGAAACCTAAAGGATATCCATTATATAAGTTCATTATATTGGAATTCTAAATGAAACATATGAAGCGCTTGAAACCTAAGGATGTTTGGAAAAGTTCTCTACGATGGATTGCAAGAGCAAAAAGGGTTCAAGGTTTGTTTTATTAATAAAATTTATCAAAAATATTTTTATTTCCAAAAACAAATGCATGCAAGATCCGTAGTGAATAATATTGCACCAAATATTTGAGCTTTACCTAGATTCAATAATTCGAAGATCTGAAATCTAGGTTTTCTACGAATTTGATTTTCATCTAGATCCTTTGGAAATTTGATTTTTTATTTTTATTTTAATATTATATGTAAATAATGTAATATCCCGGGTAAATAATGTAATATTATGGGTAAACAATATAATAATTTTTATTACAAAAAGATAAATAATCATACCCCTCAGTTACTTAATAAACCGAGATAAAAGACATGTTAGTTTTGAAAGTAATATAATTTGTTGTTGTTGGGGTTCGATCTCGTGCGCTAATAATTAAACTTGTACCTTGGTGTTTTAAAGACCGAGGTGATAGTCTTTACTTTTTATGACAACCTTATTTAAATCGCATCCATCATCGGGGTAAAACACATTTCGCGTTCGACGTTAGAAGCATTATTTGTAATAGTGTATAAAGAATCTCAATTTTCGGTGTTTTAAAGACCGGGGTGATAAGTCTTTACTTTTTAAGACGACCTTATTTACATCACATCTACAACCGAGGCAAAACGTATTTCGCATCCGACGTTAGAAGCATTATTTGTAATAGTGAATAAACAATTTCAATTTTGTGTTCAAACCCAAATTTTTTAATGGACTTTTGGACCGGCCCGATTAATACGGCCCATTTTGTCATCTCTATCGTTGGAGAATAAAAAATAATTTGGGAATTTAAGAAAAATTTAAGTTTAAAATATAGGCATGTTTTGCAATTTCAAATGCTAAATGATAGTCGATGAAAGTGATTTTCTACTTGGTTAGTAATAAGATGTCATACACAATATTAAAATAATGTGATATAAGATAATTTGAACTAAGCGATGAATAATTAAACATATATATATATATATATATATATATATATATATATATAATCGGTTATCTAGTTCGGTGCAACGTCATATACGTCAGGAGGGTTGTAGACAAAAGTAAATGAAATTTAGTAATTGAAGTAATTAATAACACACGACTCTCTCATTTGAACTCTCTCAATTCAATGCATTTTCTTAATACTACTTGTGAATTTTATTTGAGACTCCCTTAATCTAATATATTCTCACTTTCACCTTACTCTCTCAAATGTTTGCAAGAACCAATTATATGTGGTGTGATAATCACGATTCCATATCAAATAATCTATGTCTCTAAAATAAGAAAGACTCTATAATAGAGTATCATGCAAGAATTCAATTCAAAGACTTGTTTGTGTCATTTGAAATTTCTTAAATTTAACTTGAATAAAATGCTTCATAAAATTTACATCATTTTAATAATTCTGCATTTTTTATTCAAGAACACGCAGATCAAAGCTCAACAAATAAAATGCACTATAGATAACACACAAGTAAAACGTTATTCTAGACTATAAGTGTGTCTTTTCTCCCCTTATTTTCCTCAAAATAGAGAAAAACAAGAATCCATAGTAAACAATAACATAATCAACAAACAAAGAACAAATCCAACCAACTAAATCAAACAACAAATCAAAGAGACGAAGTAGTAGAGTCAAAGGCATATTCACTTATGTCATCATCATCATCTTAATTTCTAGAGTTTGTCCAAATCTTTATACTCATTAACATGAACAACATCTTTTTTCAATTCCATGGACAATATGTTGAGGTGAAGAAGCTCTTGCCGATTAGAGAGTCAACATTTTCATAACACCTTCACACACATTCTCTATTGTAGTAGACGATGCTATGATCTCTTGAAAAGTGTTTGCTTCATGAATCAAAATCTTGAGAATATGACTTCTCATGGTTCCTAAAAAGACAAGAACATCTAGCATTTCTTCATCAAAACCCATACCATTTTCCCTAATAAACAACCCTAGCGGCATCCTGGTACTTGTGGGCCTCCACATGCTCCCCGTACCTCTCCCTAAGCTAAGACATCCGAAGGTAATATCCCCTATTAAAGCCATACTCTACCATGAACATCACCTCATATACCTCCAAATAATCCATAACCATGCACACAACCGTTGTATGGTTAATATGAGGAAGTGTGAAAATGTACAAACGATCGAGATATAAAATTGGGTGTCGACATCATCCAATGTGACCATCATCTTCCTAAATAGAAGATGAAAGGATGATGTCTCTGGGTGATCCTCTCAACAAAAGCAGACAACATTGAGGCATTTAGCATGGTCAATGAGCACTAAGCAAACTTCAGCAGCTGAAAAATCTCTAACAATATTACTAATCTCCTCAGGCATGCCACCCTCTGGGAAGTTCTTCAACTTTGAACCATGGGAAGCGTCCTTCAACACCAGACACTCGTGTTAGAAGGAAAAATAAAATATTATACATCAACTTTCAAACACTTGCAAAAAAATGTATACATCAATCAATTATAATATATACCTCACTATATCATATCCTGTAAGTGACATGCTCAGCAAATCCTGTGAGCACATACCTATCTAAAGGTCCTCCTGAAAAGGCTTCCTCAGTGAGAATTGATGGCTTTGTAGACACAAGAGTCATGGTGTTTGTATTAGTGGATGACACCTCGTCAACGCCCTCAACTATAACCTGCTTAGTTGCCTCCTTAATAACCTTTTCGACAACCGACTTTATAACTTGCTCAGAAAATGGACTTCCCAACCTGCTCCGAAATTGACTCCCCAACAGGCACAACCTCTACAATAGTCCGCCCGAGAACATCCACATGAGCAGTAACATGTACTTCATTGGCAGTAGAATCTTTAAGTCCTCGACGAAGGGGTGCGCGGAACTGCGTCTGCTGCTCAGCCAACCATTTCTAGTGAGAACCAATCATAGCATGTCGTCCGATCCGTAGCTCAGAAGTATGTGCCTCGTCAGTCCGGGCCTGAGCTTCTGCCAATCGACCACCCTGCTTGGAATAGAGCCATCTCTGCCTCTAGTCTTCACTGAAACAATTAACAAAATGAGGAAAAAAAGAAAAATATGAACTACCGGAAATTAATTACCGGTATTTTCTTTTAAAAAAACATTAAACTTTCAGAAATTTTGAAATTTTTGGTACATGATGCAAACTACGAAGATTTCAAAATTTATGATATAAAGGCTAATTACTAAAACTGGAAATTTCAAAATTTTCGGTTAAAATGTAGTACTAGATATTTATAAATTTCCGATAGAAAATACCAAAAATTTCATAAATCTAGCGTAAATTCTTATTGTTTTACGAAATTTCCGGTATCTTTCTATGAATTTTAAAAATTCTATGTAGTACTAAAAAAATTTAAAATTTATAAGTTTTTAATTTAGATAATTTGATATTTTCATATCTCTTAAAAAGATGTCATGTATAACATGAGTGTGACATGTTAATTTTCACCAATTTAATAGATTGGATCGATATGGGATTTATTATCCATCTCTAAGGTTATGTATAATGGGGGTGTTGAAAAAATTTAAATAGTTGAATGCTTGCAATGAGGCGTCGAATGAGATGTTGAAAGTGAGATGAATTATTTGATGTTGAAAATATTCAACATGTTGAATGAGGAGAAAGTGGGGGCCATAAATTCTTTGCATAACTTTATTGTTTGTTGTGAATGTTTAGATTTTTAGTGTGTTGTGAATAGTGGTGGGATAAAATGTTGAATTTTATTAAACAAAATTATTATAATATATAAAAATTGAAGTAAATTTATTAACCCACACCCCATGACCTTCTTACCCACCCGCGCGAAATTCCCAAGTTGCTCCTGAAAATCAGAAATAAACTTCTGGTGCACACCACCATCTGATTAAATTTAAACCAAACTGAAAATTAAGTTCTGGTTCTGTACTGTAACTATATTTCCAGTTTCATTCATTAAAAAAACCAGAAAAATTCATTTCATTGTCTAACATAGAGATACATAAACTTAGCAAATACAAAATGAAAGTTAAACATAAATCGAACATTACAAATCAATATTCGGGTGGACGTTGCAACATCCTCATAACATCATCGACGGTTCTTGATAAAGTTACATCTAGCTTGATTGGAACTTTCTCCTGAAAAATTCGATAAGCCGACCACATAGCCCGTACATCGTCACTGTTCTTCAGTTCACGGTTCATGAACTGCAGATTCCCTTCGTTATTGATTGATGGCGAGCGGTACTCAATCTTCTCTACCTTTCGATCGTCGGCGTAAGGAATACGTTCCTGCAAAGTTTCACATACCTCTTCAATTGGGGTGTACATTGTGACACCCCGATTTAATTCGAATATTAAATAAATGGGGAATTAATTATTTATTTAATTAAAGTCTTAAGTATTTATATTTTTGGAATTAATTGGATTAATTGAAGGAAGAAGGTTAGAGGTGTGCAGAGTAAACAGTGGGTGTGAGGAGTAAATCACTCTATTTTTACTAAGTATTAATTATTTATTTCATTTGGAATATTAAAAGGAACATAAAAAGGAAAAGAAGGAAAAGAGGAGTCTTTTTGGAGAAAGGTGGAGCTTGGGATAGCTATTTGCCGTTGATGGAGTTTACCCACAGCAATAGTTTTCATTCGAGCATTGGTATGGCTCCGTTCGAGGCATTGCACGGTAGGAGGTGTCAGACGCCGTTGTGTTGGTACGAATCTGGAGAAAGTGCTGTGATTGGACCGGAGATTGTTCAACAAACTTCGGAAAAGATTAAGATGATTCAGGAGAAGATGAGAGCTTCTCAGAATCGTCAGAAAAGTTATCATGATAAGAGGAGGAAAGATCTTGAGTTTAGTGAAGGAGATCATGTGTTCATGCGAGTTACTCCGATGACTGGTATTGGTCGAGCTTTGAAGTCAAGGAAGTTGACTTCGCGCATTATTGGTCCGTTTCAGATTACCAAGAGAGTTGGGAAGGTGGCTTATCAGATTACTTTACCGCCTTCACTTGCGAATTTGCATGATGTTTTCCATGTGTCTCAGTTGAGGAGGTACATTGCGGATCCGTCTCATGAGATTCAAGTGGATGATGTTCAGGTACGGGATAATTTGACTGTTGAAGCAGTACCTGCGCGAATTGAGGATCGGAAAGTGAAGCAATTGCGAGGTAAAGAGATAGAACTAGTACGAGTAGCTTGGGGAGGACCAGCTGAAGGAAATGTCACTTGGGAACTGGAGAGTCAGATGAAGGACTCGTATCCCGAACTTTTCGTCTAAGGTATGTTTTCGAGGACGAAAACTCTTTTAGTGGGGGAGAGTTGTGACACCCCGATTTAATTAAAATATTAAATAAGTGGGAATTTAATTATTTATTTAATTAAAGTCTTAAGTATTTATATTAATGGATTAATTGGATTAATTAAAGAGAAGAAGAGATGGAGGTGTGAGGTGTAATTAGGGGTGTGAGGAGTAAATTACTCTACTCTTACTAATTTCCATTTATTTTATTTTACTGGAATAAATAAAGGAACATTAAAAGGAATATATAAAGGAAAAGAAAGAAAAAAAATAGGTTTTTTTGGAGAAAAGCTATTATACGTAGAGTTGGAGAAGAGAAGAGAAGAGAAGAGAGGAAAAAGCCGACGCCGAGAGAAATCGAAGAACATCACGAGGTAAGGGGTGATTTCTTTCGATTAATATGCCTTATGGGTTTTGGGAATCAAATGGATAATTGGGTATGTTAGGAAGTTTGAATTTTGATGTTTATAAGTTATAGAATAAAACCCTATTTTGTGTCGGTGTTTGGAATTAGGATCATTAGTATGTCAAATAATTGATAGGGATGAGTAAACCATGTTGTTTGATGTTATAATGGTGTGAAATGATCATGATTTGGTGTTCCTAATGTCACAATTCGTATTAGAAAGTGTGGAAATGATTTGGTGTTTCAAAAGTAGCAGAAAATGCTGTTATAAGTCGTGGGAACCGGTTCCCTGTGGGGAGGAACCGAGTTCCCAGTGTTATTTTTCAAAACTGGGAGTTTTTGCACTCAGGAACCGGTTCCTGTCTATGTCGGAACCGGGTTCCCATACAAAAACCAGGGAGCAAGATTTTTCAACTTTTCAGGAACCGGTTCCTGTATATGTAGGAACCGGGTTCCATGTACAATTTTTCAAAAATACTTAAACTTCAAAAATTCATATTTTCTAAACCGTAACTCCGATTCGAGTGCCGTTTTCGGCGTTATTTCTTAAATTTAAAATACTACCTTTTAAAAAGGGAAAAATATTATTTTGCTAAAATTATTTTAAAAGAGTCGAGCTTCCGATTTTGAAAAGTATGGATTAATTAAGGATAATGGGAAATTAATATGAATGACCTGAGTTATCGGATGAGGACTAATGCTTACAATGTTCTGTTGATTATTCATTATGATTGAATGTGATACATTGGTGATTGGCAATAAGTGAATTTTGTTGAGATCGTAATCTATGAATTGGTTTAGATTGTTTGACAAGTTGAATGGAGATTGACGTTCATGTGATGTTTCTTTCCCTTGTGATTTATTCATGATTGTATTAGTATCATGTGTTATTGTTATTATATGCTGGTGATGGTCTTACTGATTGAAGAGTAAGTGTTTGGCATGTTTATGCTTTGTGATAATTTAATTTATGATTATGTTGTTATCATGTGATAGATTGGTATTGGTATTTATGTGGAATTATGTTGTTATCATGTTCCGTTGAATTGATGTGCATGCTTTTATGATGCATGCATGAGCATTTGTTAAATTGGTTCATTCCCATTGTGCGGAAGTGAACTGGCAGAGCCAATAGACTTACCTGGTGCGAGGTAGTGAGGCTAGATTCTTGACCCGGTGGTTATGGGCGAATCGTGGATGGATTCTTGACTCGTTGTTCGGCGAATCATGGATATACACCGCCTTTCCACATGTAAACGGAGCGGTGGGTGAACTCGGTTCACGTTTTGGTACCACATGCATAGAGTCTGCATTGCATATGGGATTGTAACATGCTAGGATGGATTCCAGTGTTGCAATTTCCATTGTTTGTTATATACATGTTCATTGTGTGAACTGCCTTGTGAATTGATTATGATTTGTGTTTGGTTAATGGATTAACGTATCCGATTATTTTGTTGCATTTTAAAAACGTATAATGCATGTTATATTGAATTGACATCTCACCCTTACTTTAACAATTTCAGATCCGAAGTGATTAGCTGCTTGGAGTCGGTGAGGATAGCTCTAGAGTCGAGTCAATTAATTAGTCCGCGTGTTAGTGTCGTGCTCTGGTAGATGTAACACTGGGGAAACGGTTGTTTGAATCCTTTAATGGATATTTTTAATGGTTTTGAATCATGTTTTGATATTATGTCCGGGAATAATTATTGATGTTGTATTCGGGATCCGTTATGTTTCATTTCCGCTGTTAAACATAACCTTAAGTATGTTTCATTTAATGAATTTTCTTCAGTGAAAGCATGACAACTGTTTTGAATTATATTAAAAATTGTGATGCCTCTTGATATGTGTTATATACTCTGATTAATATTTATAAAACGTGGGTAAATAGAAGGGGGTGTTACAATAGTGGTATCAGAGCATAGTCGGTCGTTGTGACCAGTGTCTTAATGTCATTATCCCTTTGTACGCGACAAGTGTGTACAACACTGTCGGTACTTGTTACTTTTCTGATTGATTATTGCAGGAGTAGTGTGGAACTAATTGGGGGAGAGGAGATGCTTCCCGGATATGTTCCGATTATAAGTCATTGGTACGAGTTACTGCTTGAAAAGACAGTGCAAGTGTGGTTAGAGCTGTTGGAATCGTTTGGACCATGAGTCATAGTTGGAGGTGCAAAAAGGTGAGTACGATTCTGAGAACAGAAAGTGTTGGTAATGATGGTTTATACTTCAGTATGATTATCGGATGTCTATTGACAAATTGAGGACTTGATCACCCTTAATCTCTTGTTGATAGTAGACGGAATCGTATTGGATGGTATACAATTGTCTTACTATCTAAATGGGGCATGAAGTGATGAATATGAATGAAGTGTGGTAGAAGCTTGTGAACCATATGAGTTGACGAAGACTCTAATAAGGATAATGAATTAAGATGGATGATCAGAGTTACGTAGTTGTTAATGATGGTGTGGTGTTTATGTTGTATTCTTCGACGGAAGTGAAAGGGAAATCTAAGAGTGATGAATTACCGGTAGTGAAGAATTATTTTGAGATTGTTCCGAGTAAGTTGGATTGCCAGTGGTGGATGAATTTCCAGAGGTGTTTCCAGAAGATGTTGGTGAATTGCCGCCTGAGAGAGAGGAGGAATTTTCTATAGATTTAATTCCTAGAACTAGTCCGGTGTCGATGGCGCCGTATCGCATGTCGGCATCTGAGTTGTCTGAGTTGAGGAAAACAGTTGGAAGAGTTACTAGAGAAGAAGTTTATTCGTCCTAGTGTTTCTCCGTGGGGTGCGTCGGTGTTGTTAGCTAAGAAGAAGGAAGGTACGATGAGATTGTGTGTTGACTACAGGCAATTGAATAAAGTGACGATCAAGAATCGGTATCCATTGTCGAGGATTGATGATTTGATGGATCAGTTAATTGGAGCTTGTGTATTTAGTAAAATTGGTCTGAGGTCTGGATATCATCAGATTCGTGTTAAGGCGGAGGATATTCAGAAGACTGTATTTAGGACGGGGGTATGGATAATGGTGTCCCAGTTAGGTGTGAGTTCTAATGTCCCCTGGGAATAATAGCGACTCATCGTTTGAGCAAGATGTTGGATTAGCTTGAGGCTATTCTTGGGTTGAATGTTTGAAGTTAAACCAAGTGATTATGAATCGTTTTGATGAGTCGATGCATATTCTTGGCCTAGAAGATATTTGGTAATTAAGAAGGATGACTCTTAGAAGATGAAGTTGGTGTGGTTGAATGTTGCAACACTTCCGGTTGATCGTGAAGTTGTCAGTGTGAGTTACCTCCTTGTGTTCTTGAAAAGATTAATTGTGTCAGTGTCAATGGTTGATATAAAGTATGCAATGATGTGAATTGGTTATTGGAATTGTAACTTGACGCAATTAATCATGGTGAATGATGTGTGTTGCAGTATGTTGAAGTTAGGATCTCAAATTTTGCATTCTATGATGTTTTGGGATTTTTCACTCTCACAAGGTGAGAAATCGATTACCTATCACAGGGAATTGATTTCCTGAAGCTGACAGCATTTTTTGAAAACTTGTAAAATCCATAACTTGAGTTTGGATGTCTGAATTGAGTTTCGTTTGAAGTGTTAGAAAGATAATGTGATGAACTTTGTTTTACAAATGGGTCCAGCACTTGTAAGTAAATTTATTTATCGTGTAGTGATGTTTGAGGAGAGTCGGAGTTGTTGTTAATGTCGTTCTTGGTACAAAACTTGTTTCTATGACACCGTACAAGACGTCAACTTTAGAGATAGGAAATTGAAGAAGCTATTGGAAGATGCTCAGAGAAATAGATTTGTAAAACCAAGTGTATTGTTTTGGGATTCTGATTGTGAGAAAGGATTCCGAGAGTTGAAGGGGAGGTTGACTAGTGCTCCGATTCTAATTTTGCCGAATCCGACAGAATCGTTCGTGGTGTATTGTGATGCGTCACTGATGGAATTAGGTGGTGTTTTGATGCAAGATAGGCAGGTTGTGGCTTATGCTTTAAGACAGTTTGGTTCGTGAATTGGATTTAGTGGGACAATTCAGAGACTTAAGTTTAGTATGCGAAACTACTCCGAATAGTGTGAAATTGGGCATGTTGAAGCTGACTAGTGGTATTTTGGAAGAGATTCGAAATGGACAGAAATCTGATGTTTGGGTTGGTGGATAAGCTGACATTGATTAACCAAGATCAAGGAGGTGAGTTCCGAATTAATGAGAATGGCGTTGTGAGATTTGGTGATAGAGTGTGTGTTCTGGATGTTGCTGAGATCAGAAAGAGTATCTTGGAAGAAGGACATCGAAGTGGGTTGAGTATTCACCCCGGTGTTACTAAGATGTACCATGATTTGAAAAAATTATTTTGGTGGTCAGGAATGAAAAAGGAAATTGTCGAGTTTGTGTATGCGTGTTTGGGTTGTCAGAAATCAAAGATTGAACATCAAAAATCGTCGGGATTGATGGAACCGATGTTTGTTCCGGAATGGAAATGGGATGGCATTTCTATGGATTTCGTGACTGGTTTGCTGAGGACAACTAAGAACTGTGATTCTATTTGGGTTATTGCCAACCGATTGACAAAGTCTGCTCACTTTATCCCGATAAGAATGGATTATCCGATGGAGAGATTGGCAGAATTGTATGTTGAGAAGATTGTGA
This sequence comes from Vicia sativa, assembly GCA_021764765.1. Taxonomy (NCBI): domain Eukaryota; kingdom Viridiplantae; phylum Streptophyta; class Magnoliopsida; order Fabales; family Fabaceae; genus Vicia; species Vicia sativa. The sequence goes on along the minus strand of CM038796.1, from coordinate 218,402,616 downwards.
GTTTGCATGGTATTCTGTCTAGCATCGCGTAAGATAGAGATCTGAGGTTCACGTCTAAGTTCTGGACAGGATTGCAAGAAGCTCTGGGTACTAAGTTACGATTGAGTTCCGCGTATCATCCGCAGACAGATGGTCAGACGGAGAGGACGATTCAGTCGTTAGAAGATTTGTTGAGGGCTTGTGCGTTGGAGAAAGGTGGAGCTTGGGATAGCTATTTGCCGTTGATGGAGTTTACCCACAACAATAGTTTTCATTCGAGCATTGGTATGGCTCCGTTCGAGGCATTGCACGGTAGGAGGTGTCAGACGCCGTTGTGTTGGTACGAATCTGGAGAAAGTGCTGTGATTGGACCGGAGATTGTTCAACAAACTTCGGAAAAGATTAAGATGATTCAGGAGAAGATGAGAGCTTCTCAGAGTCGTCAGAAAGTTATCATGATAAGAGGAGGAAAGATCTTGAGTTTAGTGAAGGAGATCATGTGTTCATGCGAGTTACTCCGATGACTGGTATTGGTCGAGCTTTGAAGTCAAGGAAGTTGACTCTGCGCTTTATTGGTCCGTTTCAGATTACCAAGAGAGTTGGGAAGATGGCTTATCATATTACTTTACCGCCTTCACTTGCGAATTTGCATGATGTTTTCCATGTGTCTCAGTTGAGGAGGTACATTGCGGATCCGTCTCATGAGATTCAAGTGGATGATGTTCAGGTACGGGATAATTTGACTGTTGAAGCAGTACTTGCGCGAATTGAGGATCGGAAAGTGAAGCAATTGCGAGGTAAAGAGATAGAACTAGTACGAGTAGCTTGGGGAGGACCAGCTGAAGGAAATGTCACTTGGGAACTGGAGAGTCAGATGAAGGACTCGTATCCCGAACTTTTCGTCTAAGGTATGTTTTCGAGGACGAAAACTCTTTTAGTGGGAGAGAGTTGTGACACCCCGATTTAATTAAAATATTAAATAAGTGGGAATTTAATTATTTATTTAATTAAAGTCTTAAGTATTTATATTAATGGATTAATTGGATTAATTAAAGAGAAGAAGAGATGGAGGTGTGAGGTGTAATTAGGGGTGTGAGGAGTAAATTACTCTACTCTTACTAATTTCCATTTATTTTATTTTACTGGAATAAATAAAGGAACATTAAAAGGAATATATAAAGGAAAAGAAAGAAAAAAATAGTTTTTTTGGAGAAAAGCTATTATACGTAGAGTTGGAGAAGAGAAGAGAAGAGAAGAGAGGAAAAAGCCGACGCCGAGAGAAATCGAAGAACATCACGAGGTAAGGGGTGATTTCTTTCGATTAATATGCCTTATGGGTTTTGGGAATCAAATGGATAATTGGGTATGTTAGGAAGTTTGAATTTTGATGTTTATAAGTTATAGAATAAAACCCTATTTTGTGTCGGTGTTTGAAATTAGGATCATTAGTATGTCAAATAATTGATAGGGATGAGTAAACCATGTTTTTTGATGTTATAATGGTGTGAAATGATCATGATTTGGTGTTCCTAATGTCACAATTTGTATTAGAAAGTGTGGAAATGATAAAGGATGCAAAATGCTGTCAAAAGTAGCAGAAAATGCTGTTATAAGTCATGGGAACTGGTTCCCTGTGGGGAGGAACCGAGTTCCCAGTGTTATTTTTCAAAACTGGGAGTTTTTGCACTCAGGAACCGGTTCCTGTCTATGTCGGAACCGGGTTCCCATACAAAAACCAGGGAGCAAGATTTTTCAACTTTTCAGGAACCGATTTCTGTATATGTAGGAACCGGGTTCCATGTACAATTTTTCAAAAATACTTAAACTTCAAAAATTCATATTTTCTAAACCGTAACTCCGATTGGAGTACCGTTTTCGGCGTTATTTCTTAAATTTAAAATACTACCTTTTAAAAAGGGAAAAATATTATTTTGCTAAAATTATTTTAAAAGAGTCGAGCTTCCGATTTTGAAAAGTATGGATTAATTAAGGATAATGGGAAATTAATATGAATGGCCTGAGTTATCGGATGAGGACTAATGCTTACAATGTTGTGTTGATTATTCATTATGATTGAATGCGATACATTGGTGATTGGCAATAAGTGAATTTTGTTGAGATCGTAATCTATGAATTGGTTTAGATTGTCTGACAAGTTGAATGGAGATTGACGTTCATGTGATGTTTCTTTCCCTTGTGATTTATTCATGATTATATTGGTATCATGTGTTATTGTTATTATATACTGGTGATGGTCTTACTGATTGAAGAGTAAGCGTTTGGCATGTTTATGCTTTGTGATAATTTAATTTATGATTATGTTGTTATCATGTGATAGATTGGTATTGGTATTTATATGGAATTATGTTGTTATCATATTCCGTTGAATTGATGTGCATGCTTTTATGATGCATGCATGAGCATTTGTTAAATTGGTTCATTCCCATTGTGCGGAAGTGAATCGCAGCCAATAGACTTACCTGGTGCAGAGGTAGTGAGGATAGATTCTTGACCCGGTGGTTATGGGCGAATCAGGGATTGGATTCTTGACTCAGTGTTCTGGGCGAATCATGGATATACACTGTCTTTCCACATGTAAACGGAGCGGTGGGTGAACTCGGTTCACGTTTTGGTATCACATGCATAGAGTCTGCATTGCATATGAGATTGTAACATGCTAGGATGGATTCCAGTGTTGCAATTTCCATTGTTTGTTATATACATGTTCATTGTGTGAACTGCCTTGTGAATTGTTTATGATTTGTGTTTGGTTAATGGATTAACGTATCCGATTATTCTGTTGCATTTTAAAAACGTATAATGCATGTTATATTGAATTGACATCTCACCCTTACTTAATTTCAGATCCGAAGTGATTAGCTGCTTGGAGTCGGTGAGGATAGCTCTAGAGTCGAGTCAGTTAATTAGTTCGCGTGTCAGTGTCGTGCTCTGGTAGATGTAACACTGGGGAAACGGTTGCTTGAATCCTTTAATGGATATTTTTAATGGTTTTGAATCATGTTTTGATATTATGTCCGGGAATAATTATGGATGTTGTATTCGGGATCTGTTATGTTTCATTTCTGCTGTTAAACATAACCTTAAGTATGTTTCATTTAATGAATTTTCTTCAGTGAAAGCATGACAGCTGTTTTGAATTATATTAAAAATTGTGATGCCTCTTGATATGTGTTATATACTCTGATTAATATTTATAAAACGCGGGTAAATAGAAGGGGGGTGTTACAAACATAACCTTAAGTATGTTTCATTTAATGAATTTTCTTCAGTGAAAACATGACAACTGTTTTGAATTATATTAAAAATTGTGATGCCTCTTGATATGTGTTATATACTCTGATTATTATTTATAAAATTGCGGGTAATTAGAAGGGGTGTTACATACACCGTGATCTTGAATTCACGAGACGATATGTCATCGGGAAAATGAACAACTCCAACAATTCATGTGATGTCTAATTTCATTTTCATATTTGGTTTATGTGTTGTAGTAGGAAGAATTATAAGAGAAGAGATATTTTTTATAGTAAAAGGATATAAACATGGACCATAGAAATCTTATCTTTCTGTCAGTGATAAAACCGGAAGTTAAATTCTGGTTTCCTACTTAAGATCAAAACCGGAAGTTAAATTTTGGTAAGTGGTCTGGGTTTGAAAAACCAAAAACAGAACAGAAAACAACAAGTATAACATAAAATATCGTATATTCAATTTTTTTGCAAGTGGTCAAATTACAAAAATGAGTAGATTTTCACATCATAATACATTATCAAAATGGAGTTAACATTACAATGCTACCTATACTACTTGAAAGAGCCAAAAAAAGTGTCGGCGGATAAATCTACCGGTGGCACCTCTTTCGACTTTTCCATATTTATTTATATATCTTTTTCTCTCAACTTGTTGTATTCTTGCATATTTTTCATGAACCCGTCCGACCGTGTCTCCGTTGGTTTTTTGAAATGAAGCGCCCACTTTGGTGATGTCTGTAACACCCCGATTCTACCCCACATATTTATTTAATTTAATATCAGAGTTTCCAAAAATTATTCATTAATAATCAACATAATCAGAATGTCACAATTCAACGTAAACACAATATAAACATGTCATTCTCTCTTCAACAAATACATAGCATTACTCAACAGTTATCAACGTAAACAATTCATTAACCAAGCAGCGGAATTCAAATAGTCTTACAACGCAAAACATAACATAACATCTCATGATTGATTATTCAACAATATAAGTTTCAACATAAAAACAACAAAATAGACACAAATGCGCATTTCCCCCGAGTGTTAGGTATCAGAGCAAATGACACTAAACCAGAACCACACCGGTAACGACTACTCCTCCTGATCACCTGCACGTTACCAATGTAAAGGCAACGTCGAAAACAAGTAAAGGGTGAGATATTAAACCATATAATTGAGATTATGATAAACAATATATTGTCGTAATCACACGACTAATCAACAACAACACACAACTATTCCATAACAGCATACAACTATTCCACAACAACACACAGTCATTCACAACAACATAATCCAATCATCAAAACAACATCATCATTAAGTATTATGACATGCGACTCAACTAATGCACCAACGGAGTAAAACTCCCAACGTAATCCCTTGCCAGTAATTTCGAGGCATCAAGGCGTAGGCCTTTAATGTAAACAACATTGCCCCCAACGATTCAACGTATTTTGACAATATAGGCCAACATAATATGCAATGTATGTATACGATGAAATTAAATAACATACAACAACAATGTAGCCCACAACATAACCGTCAACGTTGGCCATCAAGCCTCAACAACAACAACGAATTCACAAACGAAAAACTACCTCCAATTCATCCAAATTCTCACCTACAGTATTTAAAAAAATTATTATAGGCTAAATCATGATTCCAGCTTTCCAACGGTCCAAACGGCATCAAAATCAGAGTTACGGTCGCGAAGATACGACCAAAACAATTTTCAGAAATTATCTTTCATTTTCAGCCCAGTATGGATCGATGCAAAACCCCATGTATCGATACATACACAGCTTGTATCAGTACAAGCTGCATATGATTCGACTCATACGTGATGCAAATTTCTGTTTTCTGGTTTAATACAGTATGAGTCGATACATGCTCCTTTGTATCGATACAAAACTGACTTGTATCGTATGCATCGATACAAGTCTTCCCAATTTGCCTCATGAGTCGATACAAGGCTCTTATGTATCGACGCAAACTATTTTCATGCCCCTGGTTTTTAAACTCATAGCAGCTTGTATCGATAAATAATCCTATGGGTCGACTCATGCTGCTTATTTTCACCCAAAAATCAGATTTTCCAACATTTTACAATTCAATTGATATGATTTTCAATCAGCGACAACAACACAACGTATAACAGTAATTTTTACGCTCTTTTCAATCAATCAACAACAACACAACGTATAATAGCAAAATTACACAATCTTTTCAATCAACAACAACAACATACACATAATAACAACGATCATATATTTCGATTTGGGATTTTCTACGATTAACCACATCGACATGACACAACCTAGCGAATCATACATCCCAAACTACCTATCGCCCATCATATCCCCAATTATAGAGCAAAAACCCCACCCTTACCTTGGATTGAAGGTTGCTCTAAGAATTCTTGATTGTTCCAACTTTTCTCTCTTCTCTGCAATCTCTACGTATCATTCTGTTTCTTTTTCCAAAACCCCTGTTTTTCCTTTTTTCTCTACTGACAGCCAAATATTCTAATTTCTAGTTATTTTAATTAAATAAACATCCTTATAATTAGTTTTGGGCTTAGACTTCGTACCCCCATCATTACTATCATTATCACCACAACTTAAGCCCACTAACACTAATCTTATAGTTATAACATCGTTCCTAGTATTATTCTACGACCAACCAACTTAATTATTCGCAACAACAATATCAACCAATAATTCACAAACAAATTGCTAAATATTAAATTAAAGAAAATAATTAAACATTCGGGCATTACAATGTCGGTGGTATAGAACATCCCGATTTCAAGTAGACTTGAACAAAATGACGTGGATTTGAAATCCACCCAACACAAATGATACGATCACTGGGGTTTAGTGTAGGAGCAGTGCGCAGAGGAAAAAAAAGTCTCAGAAAAACCATATTTTGTCAGATTAATACACACTCTGTCATACGTACTTGCTATGAGATGACCCTTTTCAGGGAACCACGTCCATTTGTCCTCCAATGCACATCCAACCTTAACAGGTACTAGTGCATGATGTATTTCCTCAACCTTCTCTTTACTCCCGAACACACGTATTTACAACTCTTTGTGCTTCGTCAACTCTATGATCAGAGTATCTCGGACAATGTTGTAATACTCTTCACGACTACCTAGCAAACAAGAAACAACTCGAAAGCCACAATTATTAGATGAAAAAAAAGATAATGTGGAATATATAAAAAAGAGTGTTGAATAATAAAACTATTGTACATCGTCTAACCGATCTTCTTTCAATTTAACTGACTCGAATTCAATGGATTAACGTTAAATTTCTTATTAAAGAGAATACAGTTTATAGGAAAATGCTAAAGTTTACTAAAAACTTATGGCAAGAAAGTGAAGAAAATGATGTGACAATTTATGATTTGATGAACCACTTTGATAACCACTCACTCATGTTACGTTATCAATCCTCAATTGTTATTTAACCAACCCACTTGTTTGCCACATTGATTCTTGCATTTCTTATACAATTGTCTAGTAAGAAATAGCACTGCTCATTACTCCGTCCGTATCAAAATAAAAATCGTTTAAGGTTGTTACACACAAATTAAGAAAAGTAATGATTGAGTCAATAAATGTAGTATTTTTACAAAATCACCCCTAACTGCTATTGATTGTTATTGATAACACATAAATGTACCGTATATTTAACTGGATTTACTTAAGTTATTTCCCATTTTTTATCTTAATTTAATTGCTTTGAATTGCTATTACACTGGTATTTGTTTATTTTGCAGATATTTAATTAAATGAAGAATTTGTGAGAAAATAAGAAAAGGGGTGTAAAAAGAACAAAAAGAACCAAAAGAAGAAGACAAATCGTGGCCCAATTGCTTGAGGCGACCGCCTAGAGTGCCTGAGGCGACCGTCCCCAGCCCTTCATTTTAAGGAGGCGCCCACCTCCAAGCTAAGGGTGGCCACAAGATCAAGTACTCAATTGAGACGCACGTCTCAAAGACTTTTTCTTATTTTGCCATGTCGTCTCCACATTTTTCCTTTATTTTCGCCCACGACTCAAAAAAGAAGAAGGGCAACCCCACTCTCTCTATGATTTTCCCAACTTCCCATTATTCCACCTTTTTCTCCACTTTCTCCATTATCTCCACTACTTCTCTCATGATAACTTCCAAATTTTCTCACTATATAAAGGAGTGCGCGAAAGCGCTGTTCATAGTTTTAGGCAAAAAAATCATATTTGTAAAAGTGGTAGTTTCTCACATCGGGGAACTACCACACCATTAGTTTTAGGCCTACAATCTATGTACTCTTGGATCATAATCTTGCCATCATAGTAGAAGTTTATTTCAAGTTCTTCATTTATCACATTTACAGGTTCTTTATTGTATTGCTTATATTATTATTATTGTTATTATTATTATTACTATTATTATTTATTGCTGTTAATTTAATTATCATGCTGCTCTTAATTTCAATCTTCATGTTTAGTTTGTTTATGCTAAATTCTATGTCTGGCTAAATGGTTTAGATATCGGTATGTATATTAATTAAACTAAAGGGATCTGAAATAAACTGACCTAATATTATTTTCTTAAAAATATCTTTTCTGGTTTTAGTATCCAATTGAATTTATTAAAAGGTTAGAAATCAACAGAGCGAAAGTTTGAGATTTAAAACTGGACTAAGGTTGGAAATCAACAGAGCGAGAGTTTGAGATTTAAAATCGGATAGTGGACACTAGGCATTGATTTTAAAGACAGCGAAAGCGTTTTAAAACCGATTAAATCTTATTTATTTTCAAAGTGTGTTTTTAAGTTCGACGAGATAGCGAGAGCATACGTTAGGAATTAATTACATGATCTGATTCAATAGAGCGAGAGTTTGAGATAGGATTTTTAAATAAATATTGTTTGCTGAAAAGATTTTTTGTCATTTAAAACCCAGGCCAGTAGAACTTCGAATTCTCGAAATTTAACGAATTACATACCGATACCCATTTAATTAATATTTTTATCTAGATTTAAGTAATTTCTCTTTAATCATCATCCCAAAAGAATTATTGGCCTTAGCTATATATAATAACTTAGAATAACAATAGATCGATTTATAGTTCCTGTGAATTCGATATCTTTTAAGACTACGCGATAGGACTGTACACTTGTAATCTCCTGATTAATAGACGATAAAGTCGCGATCAGTTATATATTATGATATCTTAAAAATAGTGTAGATAAAAGGTAAAATTAATAAAAATTGCATTGAGAAACTAAAATAACTATTATTTTGAGATAAATTTTTATGGCTAAAAGAAATTTATTTTGAGAGAAGGAGTATAAGAAAAGTCTAGAATTGTAGACTCTTTCTGAAAACGACTACGTGGCGGGAATATCGGCCAATTGTTTGTTAAAAGTTCCCAAAAAGGAATCTACAGGCTCACTCTTTCTTTTCCCTCCTAAATCCAATCCCAGATTCTGCAAAGTGACGAAAATGTCACTCTCCCGCACCGCAATTCACCGTTTCCGTTACATCTACCGCACAATATCATCACCATCACCAACTCCCACTACTACTCGCTTTCAATTCCAACGCTTAATTACCTATCATCCCATTCCCAAACCCTTCCAATTCCACTCTTCCTCCTCCTCCTCACTCAAACAAGACTTCGCCGGCAACGGCGATGACGCTTATCCCACCGGTGTCTTCAATTTTGAACCAGTTACCGGCTTCAACAAATTCACCGTCAAGCTAAAGACGCTAATAGCCTTACCCTGGGAGCGTGTTCAACACGGCAGCATCTTGAAAATCGTTTTACGCGGCCAGGTTTCACCTTCTATCTCACTTCTCACTCATATTTTTCTCTCTTTCGTTTTTCATTTCATTTCACATTTTATGTAGATATCGGATCAACTGAAAAGTAGATTCTCCAAGGGATTATCTCTGCCTCAAATTTCTGATAATTTTTTGAAAGCAACTTACGATCCTCGTGTTTCTGGCGTATATCTTCATATCGATACTTTAAATTGCGGTTGGGCTAAACTTGAAGAAATTCGAAGGCAGATCTTAAATTTCAGAAAATCAGGTGCCTAACATTTTAATATTGACACGATATAATGTTCTTATTCATCACTCACTCGCTACTTTTACCAAAAAAAGCCTAAGAAGGTGTAATCCTTTGTGAACTTATATTCTGGTGTCTCGTGTAACAATTCAATTGATTTATCTTTATCTATCTATGTTAATTATTTGTGACATGTATGTAAGTAGCTCGGTACTGTTGCCTAAGTTCGAAATGTATGTGATTTTCTGTTATGTTTGCATTGCAAAGAGTACATATGAATGATATATGATTTTACTCTTTAAATTCTCTAATGCTTTGACGCACGGTACTGATTTTTGTTACTTATGAAAGACATTGATAATTGATGATGCTTGCAGGGAAATTTGTTGTGGCTTACGTCCCTTCGTGTCGAGAAAAAGAATATTACATTGCTTGTGCATGTGAAGAAATATATGCGCCTCCGAGTGCTTATTTTTCTCTGTTTGGATTGACTGTTCAAGCAGGATTTGTCAGAGGTATGCTGATTCTGCTTTTCTTTGCATCTTTTTAAACAAAGTTTGACTTTTAGTAATGGTAGCATGCCTCCCTAGTCCCTACTAAATTTATAGTAAATTTTTTGCACTATAACCATTATGCTTAATGTATTAGCTCATGCTCTTTTTACTTTTCTTCTTGATTTTTTTTTTTAATATAGGGATTTTGTTGTTAAACCCTTTTAAAATTTTCTTCCATTCATCTTGTAGATGCATATAGGGAAATTTGTTGTTAAGTGCTTTAAAATATAAATTTGTTGATGTTTATACTTAAGCCTAACACTCATGTTAATTCTTTCAGGTTTATTTGACAACCTTGGAATTGAACCGCAAGTTGAAAGAATTGGCAAATATAAAAGTGCAGGAGATCAACTAGCCCGGAAAACCATGTCTGAAGATAACCGTGAGATGTTGACCACCTTACTGGATAATATCTATTCAAACTGGCTGGATAAAGTCTCTTCTGCTAGAGGTGCATTTGCATTTGAATTCTTATTTGTATCTTAAATAAATAAATGACTTAACTTCTTGGCTTCTGTTAATTCTATACAGGAAAGAAAAGAGAAGATATCGAGAACTTTATTAATGAAGGTGTGTATCAAGTTGACAAACTGAAAGAAGAGGGTTTCATATCAAGCATACTCTATGATGACGAGGTACTACTTTGTATTATGTGACTGATTATTTACATTCAGAAACTAAGATTTGAACGACTCCCTTTTGGAGCCTGTTGAAATTATAGGGTTTTTAGACTTTTTGGTATAAAGGAAAATACTTTATTTGATTAGAACTGATATATTGGATGTGTCGGATGGAGAAAAATACTAAGCCTTGTTTATACTTGTACTAGCTGTGAAAAATAGAAATCAGAATTTTCAGAATGTGCTTGAGTGAGTAAAGCACTAAGCAAACCATGATATTTATACACACTATATAATTAATTACATAATTAATTGAATTTAGTGGGAAACGCACAATGCAATTTTTTTTTTAATTTCCAACACTAGCCTTAGATCCTAATTAAATGGGAAAGAGATCAAAACATCATCAGATATAAGAAAATGTGAAATCAATTGTAAGAAACCACCTAATATACTAAAAAATGTTATTTATGAGAATTTTCATAAATTGAACACCCCCTCAAACTAAACCTTGCTTCGCTTTATGAGACTTTTAGTGGAGGCTTTAAACTCCGAAAGAATCTTTAGAAAACAAAAATAGCCGAACCCATAGTAACTTGAGCTCCTCAAAGTATGGCTAGAAAAGGAAAATTCAAATGTTGAAGACATTGGAGAGATAGACGTTTCTAGAAAGAGAATTCAACAAGGTTTCTAGAATGTTCATTATCCATGAAAACCAATTGGAATGTTGCATGACTAAATATATTTTGTTGGAATCATTATTGGCAGAAACTTCCTTGCAAGTGATATAACTGGAACAAAACTTCTCCAAATTCATCAAGAATAACATTTAGAAATTTCAAGCCGTAAGAAATACCCCAAAATGGAAATTAAGTTGAGGCGGCTAGTGTGTGCCACAGCCATGAAGAATTCAGCTTTCGTGTGGCTCATGAATAAGGTAGGAAAAACCACCATCTGTGCAATTTATAATGGGAGGATGGTGTGCATGCGAGTCGTTTCATCATCAGTACATCATTTTATGACTCGATTGAAAGAAAAAAAATCACGAGAATGACTGTAGATGGAAAAACATTACCACAAAAACATCATTGCTAAAAGGATGCCTACTCCTATGGGTGCTAACCTAAAACTGTGCAAGCTTTGGTCTAACTGTCTCAGAGATCCGACTTACTATAGGTCCATTGTTGGTGCCCTGCAATATGCTAGCATGGTATAAGCTTTTCAGTCAACAAAACCTGTCGATTTCTCAATCTCTTGAAAGTCACTGGGCAGCAGTCAAGAGAATCATAAGGTACCTTTGATGTACTCAGCACCATGGCCTTTTACTTAATCCTACTATTTCGTCCAAACCTCTATCTATCATTTCCTTCTCTGTTGCTGACTGGGGTGCTAACCAAAATGATAGAAAGTCAACCTCTGGCTCTTGCATCTACCGAGGACTAAATCTGGTCTCTTGGTGGCCCAAGGAACAAACTTTAGTTGCCAGATTAAGCCTTGAGGTTAAGTATAGGAGCCTTGCCAACATAGCAGTAGGGGTGCTTTGATCGTAACACTCTTGAAAGAATTCAAAGTTGCTTTCAACACACCTATTATATTTTGTGACAACTTAAGCATTGTAACTCTATCTCTCAATCTAGTGTTGTTGCATGCTATTGCCAAGAAAAAGCAGACAGTACATGATATATTCTTTCTAAGGGAAAAGATGATCAACTGGAGTCTTATTGTAAGGATATACCTAAAACTGATCAATATGTCGATCTATTGATCAAGCCCCTGTCCCTTCTTAGGTTTCTCATTCTAAGGGATAAGCTTAAAGTTGTTAACAAGGGCTCTCTAACATATTAAATCCACTTGGATTTGAAAGGGAGATATTAGAGTAGATAGTGTTAGTAACTGAATGTAACTGTTTTGTTGAGCAATATAGAATAATAAACTTGTAACTAACTGTGCTGAGTCGGCACAACCGTAACTGATTGTGTAACTAACTTAGTCAGTTAGATCTCTTTATAAATAGTTTCGTGAGAGATGTTGCAACGTAACTAATTCATTCTAATGAATTCAATACACAAATATCTTCTCTCTTTGATTTTTAGAAGATGAATTCATCTTCATCTTCCACATTCTAATACAACTCACCCCTCTTAAGGGTGCAAATGCACACACTAACACACGTGCGCCACACACACACACACACACACACACACACACACACACACACACACACACACACACACACATTAACATGCACGCGCTAACACACACACACACAACACACACACACTAACACGAGTACTAGGTTAATTTTTCACCCATAGATGTTACTCTAGGTTAATTTTTCACCCTTAGATTTTGGGGGACTCTGATTCTGGCCGTGTTTTCAAAATAAAAAAACCCTATAACTCAGAAGTTTGACTTTGTGCAACAAAATGAGAATTACATGGGACAACAACGAGGATGCAAATCAAAACAATGTGAGAAGGTCCCGAAAGGTGCGTACAATGGTCCACTAGTTGAACAATACTAATCAAAGGGGAAGATGAGATGGATGAGTTATAAAAGGTTAAATTTTAATCCCTATTTATACTTGTATGAGACTAGTATTCCTAGTTAAATATGGACATTATCAAGAAGTAAGGCAAATTCAAGATACTTTAAAATTTTATGAATTACAAAATTAATTTTGGAGGTTCTTTTTTTATATTCTCTAACAATAGAGCCACTCCTTCCTTTGTATAGATAATTAATATTGGCTATTAAAGTGTTTCAGAGGTTACAATCAAAAGGGATATAAGACTTAAAAGAATGAAAAACATAAATGTTTTGTAGGTTATGACTAGGTTGAAGGAAAGACTTCAGGTGAAAACAGACAAAAATCTGCCTATCGTTGATTTCAGGTAAATTTCCCTTTTATAGAGTTGAGCCTTTATATTGTATTATGCCATTTCTTCAGCATTGATAGAGGTTTACTTAAAAATTGTTTAGAAATCCTTAGTTTGATGAAATCCATTTTTCTTGGATTTATTTTCATGTTCGGAAGTCTACAATAAAGTTTGGTGACTCTGATAATGTTAGACCTCCCATTAAGGAATATTGTAAGAGATGGGGCAGAGAAAGACCGAAATTGACTTTGGTCAGTTTGTGGTAGTTGTGGCTTAGAATCTTATCCATTAACTTTTTATTAATTAATTGTCTCAGTTATGTTGGTTGTTGTTAGTAGGAATAAATAGGAAGTGGGCAGGGCATAGTGAGTTATCTTGGAGTTAGTGGAAGAGATCCAAACATTTTGGAAGGGGAGAGGTAATATTCTGGTTGTGAATCATTGGCCATAATTACTACAAAAAAAGTGTTTGTATTGTGCAGAATACTACTGTTCAGTACCAGTTTCTACCAACCGGTATCAAAGCATCGATCTTGGAACTGTGGTACATGATGCTGGAAATGGAGAATTTGGTGTTCGAGGACATCAAAGATGCCTATGGTGGGTACTTGGCACTGATAGATATTTTGCTTTGCTGCGGAAGGTACACGGGAGTAGAGAGGTTGGCAGAAGTCATGCCTGTGTTGCATGGATGTGCTCGTCATTAGTGGCTTTGGCACCACAAGTCGGGAACCATTCATCATTGCCTTTCTGTGGCGTTTTTTCGTTTTAAACGGAGTATTGATACATTCTGCCTATATCATATGAAGAAGAAGAGCACGAAATGGAATCAAACCCCTTGACAGTTCAAGTTTCAATTGATGCACAGCAGAAAAACATTAACCAAGGAAATCAAAACTTAATTGTGATAGCAGAAGAAAAAAATAGGGAAAAGGTAGAAATGGAAAAAGTAGATAGGGGAATAAAATTCCCCTGTAAAGTTCATGATTATGGATACCAAGGACTAGACCAATAGTGTGTTTGTATTCTGCAAATTACCACTATTCAGTTCAGTATCAGTTTCTATCAGATAGTTTCCATGATCAAAGAACTTAACTACAGCTCTTCTAACTAATAACAGCAGCTATTTATACTTGAAAATGTCTATAGGTGCAAGTAGTTTTTTATTTATTTCAGAGGTATTGTCTAATATGACTAACTACAATTTCCTGTTTCCTAACTAACTTATTTTAGATAATTTTTTTATAGATTAAAATATGCCAAATAACTCGTTAAGCATAAGTAGATAGTTTCTTTCCTCAAATACAGAAAATACTCTGGAGTTAGAAAATGGACTGTTGGAATATCAGGTGGTAAAGAACTGATAGCTGTTATCCGAGCCTCAGGGGCCATTCGCCGTGTTGAGAGTCCATTAAGTGCCCCTAGCAAAAGTATCATCGGAGAGAAATTCATTGAGAAGATCCGTAGGGTCAGAGGTACAGTTTGAATCTTATAAATATTTTCTTTAAATTTCAAAGCACATAATAATTGAACTATTGAAGTGTTATGCTAGTTACATTGATTAGGGAAGTTTTCATTAATGCTGCATCAGAGTTATCTTTGTTTTGAGTTATATTCCTTGCTATAACAACATTTTGACAAAGATAAAAGGAAGTGGATTGTACAAAGAAACTGCAAGAACAAGCTTAGCATACCAGCTCTTTTTAAGTTTTTACAACTAGAACTTGGGCTTTTGAAGTACGGCGTCCTTCCCAGGTGCAGTATAAGTTTGACAGAAACTGTCTGCTAGTGGAACTAAGATAAAATATATAAACATTCACGACTTGAATAGATCCTCATCCTTAAGTTTCAGTACACGAGCAGCGGGGATCAAATATGTTTATTTATGTAACTTATTTTTCAACCAGCAACATACTTCTAATCAACTTTCCTGTTGTACCAGAACACAAGGATAACACTGGTTTTCACAGTTTTCTATGACGTTTGCTGAACCTGAATTTTTTCACAGTATTTATTATATATATTTTTAATTTCATCATATCTGCGCCTTCGTTTGTGTTTTGGTCACACTGAGCCGTCATTTTCTTCTCAGAGTCAAAGAAATTCAAGGCTGCTATTATCCGAATTGACAGTCCAGGAGGTGATGCTCTTGCTTCTGATTTGTAAGTTCTGGTAGTTTCCTCTCTGTTCAAAATAAAGTCATTTTTAATAAGGCGTGCAAGAAATGGTTGGCTGGGTTCATATAGCAATGATCCTTACAATTGCAATAAAACTTCATGCGAACATAAACTGCATTGATTTTTCCTAATAACTTTAAAAAATGCTACTTATAAATTTCAGAGGAGTTAAGTTAATATAGCCTTTAGTATAGTTGAAATTGAAGTACATTTGTGATATTTGTCATTGAATTGTGGTGCTATTTGCTGACTATTTTAGAAAGTTTGCATGTTTAGCTGATAAAGTTTTGATATCACGGTCTACAGAATGTGGAGAGAAATCAGGCTTCTGGCTGCTTCAAAACCAGTTATTGCTTCAATGTCCGATGTGGCAGCAAGTGGAGGATACTACATGGCAATGGGAGCAGGAGCTATTGTTGCAGAAAGTCTTACCTTAACTGGTTCAATTGGAGTTGTTTCAGGTGAACCTGTAGTAAGATAAATGAGAAGGCTATGAATGGATGGCAGTTTAACTGAAGCTAATAACAGAATTATGTGGATTGTAAACCAACATTCACATGCCTATATAATTGAAATTTGAAATAGACGAGATCATCCATGTGTTAGATCCTAAATGGTATTTTCTCCATATTTGAAACTGTATTGAGCCAGACACTGCTAAAATCGGTATATTTTACCCCTTGCTTGAGATAGTTGTATAAGATATCCCTAGAGGCTTCCAACTTCTTGTTGTGGTCTTGTACATATATTACCATTTTCACTGAGTTCTATGTCAATTACTTTTGAACTTATTTTGACCGAAGAAATGTAGTAGTTTTTAAACATCATTTGAATGGTAATCATATGCAACCAATGGAAATTACAGCTGAAAAGAAAGCAATCAATTGCATTATGAAGTAATGAGGAAAGTTATGGTAATCATTATGTAGTAATCATATGGGTTTTGTACCATTAGCTTGATGACATAACTCACTTTTGTAGGAAGATTTAACCTTGGGAAACTTTATGAGAAGATTGGTTTCAACAAAGAACTTATTTCAAGGGGTAAATATGCCGAACTCCATGCAGCTGAACAGCGCTCTTTAAGGTAATAGAATTTGTTCATGTATCCATAACGATTCTAGAAGAGAATTTTAATGTGCACTGTGCCATCTACTGTCCTACTGTACGACACTTTATGTTAGACATGAAGGCTTAGTCTCTGTTTTCTTTCTTGTTCTAGTTTTGATTGATTCATGGCTTCGGGTTGATACTTTTTTTCTTCCCGTATCAGTTTATATTTGATTTCTGAAGCAGACACATGTAATCATTGCCTCTCTCAAGTACAGGCCACATGAAGCAGAGCTATTTGCCAAGTCTGCACAGAATATTTATAAACAATTTCGAGATAAGGCGGCTTTTTCCAGATCAATGACTGTAGGTTATAAACTTATATAAGAAAAATATATTTTTGATGCTTTCTGTTCTTCCTCCTTCTACGTCCAATAGTTATAGCTATTACCCTGTTGCTAGGTAGACAAGATGGAAGAGGTCGCACAGGGGAGAGTTTGGACCGGTAAGGATGCAGCATCTCATGGGTTGGTTGATGCTATTGGTGGGCTATCCCGTGCTATTGCTATAGCAAAATTGAAGGCTAATATACCTCAAGAAAGACAGGTTGATTTGTGAGCAACTTTATTTTGTTAGTGTTTGTTTATTTGATCATTTCATTTCAGGATTCTTGTGATGATTGTGCTTGAGCTATGTCAGGTTACTATTGTGGAGCTCTCAAGACCCAGTCCTTCTCTACCCGAGATTTTAAGCGGTCTAGGCAATTCTCTCGTTGGAGCTGACGAAACACTTAAGGAACTATTACACGACTTGGCAATTTCTGATAGAGTTCAAGCGCGGATGGATGGAATCATGTTTCAGAAATTGGAAGGATATCCATCTCCCAACCCCATTTTGGCATTGATGAAAGATTACCTCGGTTCTATGTAGAGGGAGAGGGAAAGGAAGAGATTATCTTCATTGTTGTATAATATAGAAGATCTACATGGAATAAAGAGACTATCTTTTAAATTGTATAATAGCAGGTCTACATGACCATCCACTGCGAAAAAAATCTAATTCCTCCATCTATTGTGTAGTAATGTGAACAATTTGATTATAATAGTTGAGAAATTTGTATTCTCAAGACAAATCAGAAAAGCTTCTCTACACAAATGCAGTTCTACAGAATATTTCGTTCTTTTGCATCATAATGATAATGTACTTTGCAGAATTTTCTCAAAATCCAAACATATGCTTTGTCTTTATGTGCGATGTCTAATATTAAAAATAAATAAATTGACGTGGAAATTTTAAACAAAGTACTACTTGATTTTCTTTTTTGGCACAATTGAACGATTAGATTTTTTTTTTTTGGCACAATTGAACTACTTTATTTTTATTTTTTTTCTTTCGACACAATTGAACTTCTTGAAAATATAAATATAGCCATAAGATTAATAGGGTGTAATGGAGACCTAAATCAGGGTTTTAATGGATGAAAGGGCCAGCTCTCAATCCAAATCAATGCTTTTAGTTAGGAATCAAAGATGGGTAGCATTGAAATGCGTATTGAACACGGTAGCATCTTGCATATCACTTTGCGCGGCCAGGTTTTTTTCTTTCATCTCACTTCTCTCATTCATATCACTGTTTTGCTTACTTTAGTTTTTCATGCAGATATCCGATCACCTGAATCATAGATCATCTCTGCCCAAAATTTCCGATAATTTGTTGAAAGCAGCTTATGAAGCTGAATAGTGCATCTTGGCTCTAGCCACCTCTAAAATGCCGTGGATCCAGTCCCTTCTTCAATGGTCATCATGAGTGTGCTTATGTTATGACCAAAACACTGCTTCCAACTAAGTTTAGACTTCAAAACCATGCTCATTGTGAGGGATTCTAACTTATCCCCTCAGTTTAGCTTGCAGCGTGTATTAAATATTCTCACTGATATGTTCCCTAATATTCCTTATTGTAAGTGTTGTGCACTAACTCCTTAGTAGATCTTGCTACTCTAACTAATACTCCCTCCGGTCCTTTTTATAAGAAACACTTCACCTTTTTAGATTCATTGAATAATTAATGTACTTGGTCTATAAATGGTCCAGGTACATTATTTATTCAATGAATCTAGAAAGGTGAAATGTCTCTTATAAAAAGGACCGGAGGGAGTATCAACTGATCCCTATAATCAAGGAAACTAATCCCTATATTCTAGGAACTGACTAACTGACTTAATTAGATTTAAGAGTGTACAAATGGAACCCACATCAACTGTATTGAACATAGAAAATTATAGATTACAAATTAAAAGAAATCAGTTAAAGATTTCTCTCCATAATCAATGCAGTTTTAGTTTTCTAACAATGTATAAAGCATTTTTCTACAAAATATAAAACCCAAAGAACCTAAAAGTTTAATTTTGAGCTACAAAATGAGAGTTAGTTGGGACCAGAATTAAGACGCAAACAAACTATCACAACGATGTGATAAGGTGCCGAAAGGTGTGTATGAACAGTCCAGTACTGGAACACCAGTGGTTGAATGGACAGATGATAATGAAAATTCAAAACCAATCCTAAACGGTCACCTAAAATACTCTTAACTATTTTGAATTACAAGATTAATTTTGTATATTATTTTTAATCTAATAGAGCCCACTCCTTCATATGAATAATAGATAGTAAATACTGGGTGTTATAGTATGTTAGAGGATACACTCAAAGGGCAGTAAAAACTAAAAAGAATGAGAAACTAAATTGTTTTGCAGATTTTCATTAGGTTGAGGGAGAAACTTCAGGTGAAATTAAACAAATCTCCGCCTGTGGTTTATTTCAGGTAAATTTCCCTTTTATAGAGTATTATGCCATTTCTTCAGCAAGTATGCAAGTATTTCTATTTCTGAGACTTAATAGAGACAGACTCTTAGCTCTAATGACTTTTACTTATTTGACATAAATGGGCTACAAGTTTCTTAACAATATTATATTATGTGCAATTTTTTATGATTAAAATATGCTAAATAACTCATTAAACATAAGAGATTGATCATTTCCTCAAATACAGCGAATACTCTCGAGTTAGAAAATGGACAGTTGAAATATCAGATGGTAAAGAAAAGATAGCCATCATCCGAGCCTCAGGGCGCATCAGCAGTACTGGTGACGAAGGTATCATTGCAGAGGATTTCATTAAGAAGATCCGTCGGGTGAGAGGTACACTTTTGATCTTATAAATATCAAAGTAGTCGGGCAAAAGTATTGTACTTATTCTTAGTAATGTAATTGATGCAATAACCAACAAAGTTTATACTAAACTCTTTTTCTAAGATACTAAACTATTTTCTAATATTGGTTATTTACATTCTTTTTTTCTGTCTTACAATGAGCTGTCTTTTTTCTTCTCAGGGTCAAATAAATTCAAGGCTGCCATTATCCGAATTAACAGTAATGGAGGTGATAATCTAGCTTCTGAATTGTAAGTTCTGGTAGTTTTCTCTCTGTTCAAAATGTTGCCACTTTTAATACACCGTCCCAAAAATGATTTGTTATTATTGAAATAAGAGAAAACGAGAGATATTTAAAGAAATTTATGTGTGAATAGCACCACATAAATTCTATTATACAAAAAATGATTACTAAAGAAATTAACTATGCAGTATTAAGGAATATGCTACAGAATATTCTATTTTAAGAATATATTTAAGAATATCACCACTCCACTCAAGGTGGAGCATATAAATCTAATGCGTCAAGCTTGCCACATATATAATCAATTCTACAACTTGACAGGGACTTTGTAAGAACATGTGCTTATTGATCATTAGAATTAACAAAGCTTGTGTTAATGTCACCTTATTCGATCTTCTCTCTAAGAAAATGGTAGTCCATGTCAATATGTTTTGTCCTCCCATAAGAAATTGGATTTGAAGGAATTTGCAGTTTTAGTAGGAGATGAGGAGGGTTGTGGACCATAAGAGGCGAGGAATGGATATGAGAGCTTTATGGTATTGGAGTGTGAATTGGTGAGGATAATTTTTGGAGAAAGATTGGAAGGTGATGATTGCCCCCATTTATAAGGATAATATATGGTATGATCATGTCCTTATAAGTGAGAGCAATTCTCACCCTACAATCCTTATCACATCTATCCAAATTTTCTCTTGTTTTCTTATTGTTTAACATGGTATTTAGAGCCTAATAAGAGGTAATCCTAATTCGTGCTTTCCTGGTAGACCCACTATTTATCGGCGCCAATTTTTTTGGTAACCGTGCTTCTTCTCCGATTTCCGATATTCTCTCTCGGATTTGCCATTTTTTGTCACTTCTCTTACCGTCTTTGGAACGCATGGTTGCCAATCCCCCTCCAAGACATGAGGCGCCTACTCTCCCAAGTTATATCACTACTCCTCTTGCCATTGACAAATTGGACGATACTAACTATGATTCTTGGACTTCCGACGTCAAGTTATGGCTCCGGGGACAAGCCTATAAAGATCACTCCACTACGAAGGCTGACTCAGTGGCTGCCACTAATAGTGTTCGTTGGAAGAAAATTGATACCCAACTTTGCAGTCTCATTAAGTCGACCATTAGTCCATCCTTGAAACAAATCTTTCATTCTCATGAGACTTGCGAATCTGTTTGGGCATATGCTAACATCCTTTATACCAATGATACACAATGCTTATATGGTGTGTGTCAAAATTTGCAGAATATTATTTCCCTTCACCGCTTGGATTGTTCTATGGCTGAATACTTGGGTCGTGTTCAAGGTCTCTTTCATGATTCCAATGAATTGTTGTCTTCAGCTGCCACCACTACTAAGGAACTTGAGCAACACCGAACCTTGAAACAGATATTTCATTCTCACGAGACTTGCGAATCTGTTTGGGCACATGCTAAGATCCTTTATACCAATGATACACAATGCTTATATGGAGTGTGTCAAAATTTGCAGAGTATTATTTCCCTTTGCCGCTTGGATGGTTCTAAGGTTGAATACTTGGGTCGTGTTCAAGGTCTCTTTCATGATTTCAATGAATTGTTGTCTCTAAATGCCACCACTACTAAGGAACTTGAGCAACATTGATCCTTCTTCATGCTTCTAGCTCTATATAGCTTACCTACAAAGTATTCATCTATTTGCGGTTAGATATTGGGATCTCCTACAATCCCCATTCTAGATACTACAAGGTCCCCTTTATTGTGTGTCCCAACAAAACCATCATCTGGCGGCAGAGTGCAACTCACACCAGTTGATTCAACTACTTTGGTTTCTCGGGGAGGTAATTATGCTCCGAGTGGTGATCATGGCCACTTTCAAAAGACAAGAAAACCCCATCCTAAGTGTGATCATTGTCATAAGCTTGGCCACACTATTGATTGATGTTATACTTTACAGGGACGTCCCTCTCCTCAGACTGCTCACATTTCCTTGGATGTCCTAACGCCAATCCTTCTTCATGTTTCTACTTCTCGTATATTACCCTTTGTCACATTAGCAAATTGATCTCATACTAAATATCAAGGTACTAGTACTATCCACTTTTTTCACTCGCTCTCCATTACCATTGTTCTTTATGTAACCAGATCTTCATTTAACTGAAGTCTATAAGTCGTTTGACTCGATCTTTTGATTGTACTATCTCATTCACCAAAGGTTTTTTTTCTTGCAAGAACGAAGTTCGATATGGGTGATTGGCATCGGATGTGAGTCTAATGGTCTTTATCTTCTTTAACCATCTGTACATGATGGTTCTCTGGTGGATTCCCTTCTCTTGGTTCATGCTCATTTAGGATATCCAAGTATTGCAAAGTTACCAAAGTTGGTGCCCAACCTTTCCAACTTATTTACGTTGTCTTGTGAGTCTTATCTGTTAGGAAAATGTGTTCCTAGTTATTTTCTGAGTCGTGTCAATCGTCATTCTAAGTCTCAGTTTGCTCTAGTTCATTCAAATGTTTGGGGTCCTAGTCACATTGTTTCCACTTTAGGGTATAAGTATTTTGTTACCTTCATTGATGATTATTCTCGACAAACTCTAAGTATTTTTGGGTCTACATGTTTTGTCCAAAATGTTAGTCCTGGGCTAGATAAACTCTCAGCTTGTTCTCATAAGTACGTGTTCTTAGGCTACATAAGATCCCAAAAGGGATATAAATGTTACTCCTCATTTCTTTGTCGATAATTCGTCTCTGCTGATGTCACATTCTTTGAGACTTTGGGAAGTCTACAGGGTCTGAGTCCAATCTCCCACTACTACCCCACCAAACATAATTTTGTCTCCCTTGCAGCTAATCCACCCCTTCAGCTCCTTTGCAGGTTTATCAACGTCGACCACGACCACCTCAACTACCATCAACTAATGTAGAAATCACCCTAGACTCCCCTATGGATCCAAATCCTTCATTCCCTCCAGCCCTCTCCCCTGAGACTGATCTCTCAATTGCACTTCGCAAAGGTATACGTTCCACTGGTAACCCATATCCTCATTATGCTAATTTGTCTTATCATCACTTTTTTTCTTTGCACTATGCTTGTGTTTCCTCATTGTCTTTTGTGTCTATTCCCAAAATTTTAGGTGATGATTCATCTCACCAACAAGTTATGCTTGATGAGATGTGTGCTCTTTAGAATATTGGCATGTGGGACCTTGTTCCTCTTCCTCTTGGGAAATCTATTGTAGGTTGTAGGTGGATTTTTCCTCTTTATCTTCGGAAGTCTTTGTATGGTCTTAAGAAAACTCCTAGGGTTTGGTTTGAGAGATTTAGCATTATTATTCAACAGTTTGGTATGATGCGATGTGAAGCTGGTCACTCGGGGTTTTATCGTCACTCAGTTGTTGGGTGTATTTACTTAATTGTGTAAGTGGACGACATTGTCATTCCAAATAATGATCATCATGGAATTACATAGGTAAAACAACATCTTTGTCATCACTTCCATACAAAAGACCTCAGAGACTTCATTATTTCTTGGGCATAAAGATTGCCCAATCCAAACAGGGGATTATGATTTCACAAAGGAAGTATGTTATGGATATTTTGGAGGGGACATGAATGTTAAATTCTAAGCTAGTGGACACTCTGATGGATCCCAATGCTAAAATTATGCCAACTCAGGGGGAGCCACTCTCCGATCCTGAAAAATATAGAAGATTAGTTGGAAAATTGAATTACCTCACTGATACTCGCCCAAATATTTCATTTCCTGTTATTGTGGTAAGTCAATTTCTTAAATCTTCTTGTGAAGGGCATTGGGAAGCCGTGATTCACATCTTAGTAAAAACAATTCTAAATAAAAATAGTTGAGTAAATTTCACCAAAAAAAACTTGTTCGTTCATAGACAACACAAACTTAAACAAAATATTTAGAAACATATTAAATTGTAAGCAAAATATTCAGGAACATATCAAATTGTAAACCAAATATTTCTAAAAGTCATAAGGTTATTATAAGATGCTCAATCAGACTAGGTAAAGACCATTTGCATTATCACTATTTTGTGTGCTTCAAGTGGACACTTGTTTACTGTGAAATTTGATAAACAACCGCTAACCTTTCAAAATCTAATGATTCTGATTACTTATAGGATCAACTAGAATGACCTTAGGACAATAGTGTATAGTTTCTATTTTAGATTTTTTGGATATTGATCTCTTCGAAAGTAAAAGTGAATTTAAAAGTAAATAACAAAAACGAAGAATGAAAATGACAAGCTAGTAAAGGGTTTTCGACTGAAAAGTAAAGAAAATGTAAATAACTTTTACTAAACATAAACATGCATTTCAAAATAAAAATGGTGTTTTATACATACATTTTTTTCCGTTAACTCTTTGATACTTTGACTGAAAATGAGTAATTTGTTTAATAATTGGACACTTATATTAATATATTTTCTTTTCAAATTAGAGTGTTTTAAAGAAAAGTATGGAGTTTATATTGATGTTCGATACTTGTCTCTATTCAGCGCCCTTGACACTCCATGTTAGGTTTGGGGAGTGGCGACCTTGATGATGATGTACACGACACTTGATGTTGCATCTCATCCTGACACCAGACATCTTGCTGGTTACCTAAGCTTGTTACATGTATATTATAATTTATAGATGTTTTTTTAAATTATTTGGGTGTATTTATTTGATGGATGCAGTGTTGGATATAAGAGCACTTCCCTCACATCTGTGAGCGGAAGATCTAGCGTGTTCTGGCTACTGACCCATATGCAAAGAGATTGAAGGCCAAACAGGTCATTCCAAGAGGTTTGATGGAGTACATAAGGAGGTTGGATGCTCTGATGTTCCAGGGCCTTCAGGTACAGAGATTCTTCCGAGTCACCACCACCATCTCCTTCCGCAGGTGACCAGGACAACCGTCCATAATTCATCGCCGTTCACTTAGATAACCTCATGGGGTTGGTGAACCCTGATGGTGAGGTTTATACTGGTTTAGCTAGGTTGGCCGACGTTGTCCGAGGAGGGCCTATGTAGATTTATTTTTTTTATGATTGTATTATATGTATATTTTGTGACAAACATACATGAATAACAAACATAGTTAACAAACATCAGATGACAAACAACTAACATAAACAGTACTCCGATACATAAAAACCTAGGAACTTCCGGTTGACTCAGGATGCTTCAACATCTTCATTATGTCATCGACGAATCTTCGGATCCGCACATCCAACTCGATCAGACCTTAAGTTATCCTACGACGAAATATTTTCCACATGGCCTTCACATCTTCATCATTCTTCAACTCGATTAAGTTGTATTTCACCCAACCATCTGTACCAATATAATGATCCCAAAACTCGATCTTTGTCACCATTTTGTCATCGGAATCAGACATCAAGTCATTCAACGTTTCTTTCAAAGTGGCAAAGGATTCAAAGCCATCTAGAAAAGACCTTTTGTCGCCGTTGTAATACACTTTTGCCTTAATAAGAAATTGAGGAAGAGATATTTTGTTGAGATATATTATCCAATAATCCTAAGACCCCTATTTATACAAATGGTGACGCATCCTAGACCCTCCAAAAGTATCGGCAAAAGCTCAACCGTTGAAAAAATCTAATATTTAAATCAATTGAAAATTTCAGTTGTAATCAAATTTTCTATATGTACCAAAAATTTAAAATTTCTAATGTACCAAAAATTTCTGTATGTACCAAAAATTTAAAATTTCTAATGTACCAAAAAATTTTAAATACACTACTAAAATTGTCCTCATATAAAAAATTTGATAAGGGTGTGTCAAAAATTTTAAATTGTACGATAAATTTCAATCCTCCTACAAAAATTTCGTCAAAAATTTCTCTGTATTCATCAGAAGTAAAATTGGAATTAAAAAATAAGAGTGACATATAACATGTTAATTTCTCTTAAAATTGGGTTATCCTGTCTTAACTTCCCATTTAAAAATGGCAATTAAAGTTTACAAAAATGAAGAAAAAAATTATAACAAAATCTAATTGTCCCACGTAATATTCAAATTTTGATCGACTTCGACACATAATAGTAACTAGTAAGTAATTAACACAATACACCAACCCCACAACTAACACAACCAATAAATTAAAATTTCAAATACACTTTCAGTATGCACACTTGCTAGCACTAACTAAATTAATCTTTAAAATTAAAATTTGAGGCCATCTTTAACAATTAATTCCAAATATAAAAGTCTTTCCTTTGGCATTCCACAATTCAAACATGTAAGTTCTAGTGATCTTTTTAAACTTCAATGAAATATGATACCACTATAAATATCAACAACAATAGTAATCTATCTGCCCTTGAACTTGATCAGAAAATTTCATAGATTTCTTAAAACTTCCAAGTAGAGCAGGACTGGGTGTTCAGATATCCACAAGAATAACCTGTCATAGGACAAGCACAATCATCATATCATTAAACAAATCAACAAACATTATGAAAATAAACTTGTTCACAAACCAACCTGTCTTTCTTGAGGTATATTAGCCTTTAATTTTGCTGTAGCAATAGCCCACCAATAGCATCAATCAAACCATTAGATGCTGCATAGTTACCACTCCAACTCCTCCCTTGTGCAACCTGTTCCATATTCTCCACCAAGTAGTTGTTGAGCCGTCACAAATATTTTTGCTTCTATTAACGATATGAAATATAACACTCACTAAAAATTGAACAAGACTTGTATGAATAAAGATATCTAAAGAAGAAAACACTTTATTACACTATATATTTCTGTTGTTATTATTCTACAAATGTATGAAGAATTTATAGTGACATACAAGTTAAATAATTTGTGGATTTAAATTAACCATAAATATAAGCCTCTCACTTATATCCTTCCTATTACTCCTCCATATTTTACCGGAGTAAACTTTCTTTGGTATTGACTTATTTCATTCCATATTTAGCATTACCAAATATTACTCCCACAATTTTCCACCTCGTTCATAATTTGAAAAAGAAACTTCAAATTTTGGACGAATATGAAATAATGTTTAGCAAGTTTAAGCAGTGTTGGAACTTGCTACTTGAGACAACCTTGGTTAACATGTCAGCTGAGTTATCATTAGTATGTACCTTCGTAAGGGAAATATGACCTTCCTCTACGACATCCCGTACTAAATGATACCTTACATCAATATGCTTGGTCCGAGCATGATGAACCTGATTCTTAGCCAAATGAATTGCACTTTGACTATCACTCATCAGTCTCACGCATTCTTGCTTAACACCCAAATCACCTAGAAGACCTCTCAACCACAATTATTCTTTACTTCTTCTGCTACGGCCATGTACTCGGCTTCTGTAGTTGAGAGTGTCACTGTAGACTGTAACATCGACCGCCAACTAACTGGAGCACCATGTATTTGAAACACATAACCAATAGTAGATCATCGTCTATCTAGATCTCCAGCATAATCTGAATCAACAAACTCACTTATTTGACATGTATCTCCACCAAAACACAATCCGGTGTTAATGGTACCTTTTAAGTACCTCAAAATCCATTTCACTGCTTCCCAGTGTCCCTTTCCCGGATTCTCCATGAACCTACTGACAACACTTAACGCTTGTGAAATATCCGGACGTGTACACACCATAGCGTACATCAAACTGCCAATTGCACTAGCATAAGGTACATTTTCCATGTATGCCTTATCTTCTGCTATAGTGGGAGATTGATTACCAGAAAGCCTAAAATGTGGAGATAATGGAGTAACCACCGTCTTAGCACCTTTCATTCTAAACCTTTCAACAACCCGCTCTAAATAGCCTTTTTGACTCAAGAACAGTTTTCGGTTTGTCTGCTCTCTTCTAATTTCCATTCCCAATATTTTCTTTGCAGCGTCCAAATTTTTCGTTTAAAACTCTTTACCAAGTTTAAACTTCAACTTATCTAACTCCACCTTGCTTTTTGAAGCAATAAGCATGTCATCGACGTACAATAATAGATAGATATAATTACCTCCATGAAGCTTCTGAATATAGACACAACTGTCATAACTACTTCTAGAGAAACCTAGTTTTATCATAAAAGAATCAAATCGCTTGTACCACTGTCTAGGAGATTGTTTCAACCCATAAAGTGATTTTCTCAAGCGACATACCTGACTCTCTTTACCCTCAACCTTGTATCCCTCAGGTTGATACATATATATCTCCTCATCTAAGTCTCCATGCAAGAAGGCTGTCTTCACGTCTAGTTGTTCCAGCTCAAGATCACCATGAGCTACTAAACTTAATAGCACCCGAATAGAAGTATGTTTCACCACTGGAGAAAATATCTCATTGTAATAAACTCCTTCCTTTTGTGCAAACCCTTTCGTCACTAGTCTAGCCTTTTATCTTGTACTGCACGACTTAGTATGATCTTCTTTTCTTTTATACACCCACTTACAACCGATAGTAGACTTTCCTACAGGCAATGGAACCACCTCCCATGTCTTTTTCTTGTGAAGAGATTGCATCTCTTCCTCCATAGCAACCAACCAACTCTGTCTATCTTTGTCTTTGATAGCTTGCTTGAAGGTGACCGGCTCATCATCTTCAACAAAGAGTGCATATTCCACCAAGTTAACCTGCCCCTAATGCCTCAAAGGTTTGTCTGACCCAAACTTCTGAACTAGTTTATAATTTCTCTTTGGCTCTGTGACATCCAAAGATTCTTGTTATTGTTGTTGTAACACATGTGTATTTTCCTGCTGAACCTCCTCATGATCACGTTCATCCTCTTCCTCGTCTTCACTGGCGATAAGATTCTCCACCCGACCACGACTAGAATCTGGTTGGTCTTCAGATTCTATCTCAATAACTTGCTTATTTGATATCGTCACATCACCATCGTTCGGGTTAATAGCTTTTGACAAAGCTGCCAAAGATTTTTCTTCAAATGTAACATCCCTGCTGATCACAAACTTAAAATCTTCTACACTCCAAAGACGATAGTCTTTGACCCCTTTTGCATATCCTAGAAAGATAGCTTTCTTGGCTATATTATCAAGTTTGTTTTCCTTAACGTGATAATAGGCCGTGCATCCGAAAATTTTCATTCTTTCATAATCAACATGTTCACCTGACCACACCTCATAGGGCGTGTCTCCACCTAAACTAGAATGTGGGGATCTGTTTACTACGTAACAAGCTATAGCAACCGATTATGCCCACCATTCTCGACCTAACCCAAAATTTGAGTACATACACCTTGCTTTCTCAAGAAGTGTACGATTCGGTCTTTTTGCGACTCCATTCTGTTGTGGTGTGCCTCTTACCGTCCAGTGTCTAACAATGCCTTCCTGATTACAAAACCTCTTGAAATCCCCATCTGTATACTCTGTACCATTATCCGATCGCAGAGTTTTCAGCTTTCTACCCGTTCTATTCTCAATCATTACTTTCCAACACTTGAAAATATCAAATACCTCATTCTTATGCTTAAGGAAATAAATTCAAGCATACCTCGAATGATCATCAATATATGTAACAAAGTACCTGGAACCACCCTTAGAAGTACCGGGGCCGGACCCCAGACGTTAGTATGCACGTAGTCTAATGTTCCCCCTGCTTTTATGCTTGCTTGTAGAAAACCACAACCTATGTGCTTTGCCATACACACAATGTTCACAAAATTCCATGCATGGTGTTTCCATGTTCTTCAGCAAACCTTTCTCACCAAACAGTGATAGACCCTTTTCAGACATACGCCCAAGGCGCATGTGCCACATCCTCGTACATTCAGTCAGGTGTTTACTTCTATTGATTCCAACTGTCAAATCACCCGTGACAGTTTCCCTCATAAGAGGATAAAGATTCCTGTGACGAACCCCCTTCATCACAACCAACGAACCACGGACAACCTTTAAGACTCCACTTTCCAAGATTATTTTGCAACCATTTTCCTCTAATACACCAAGAGAAATAAGTTTTTTCCCACAAATTAGGGACATGTCTCACGTTCCTCAAAGTCTTTACCGCTCCATCATGCATCTTGATTCTTATTGTACCATACTCCATAATCTTACAAGCATGGTTATTCCCCATTAAAACTGCACCACCATCTGTGCTTTGGTAGGTAGTAAACCACTTCCTATTTGGGCACATATGGTGTGAAGCTCCTGAATCAAGCACCCATCTCATAAAGATATCATGGTCTTGCTCTGAACCGAGAAGCAATCATCCTCGCTATTTGAGACATAACTCGCCTCTTGCAAATCTTGTTGTTTACCTTTGGAGTTATTTTCGTTGTTGGTATACTTCTTAATATTACCCTCTTATCTGGACAATTTTCCTTAAAGTGCCCAAACTCACCACATTTAAAACATGTTCTTTCCGCAGGAGCTCTAGATTTTGATCTAGACTTGCTGCCCCTGCCATTTCCTCTTTCATTGTTCCACCCCTACTAGCAAACAACCCATGTGGTTGTTCATTATTTTCTCCACCATTAACAGACATCCCACTAGTAGCAACCTTCCGAAGATCATCCGCTAATAACGATGTTCTAGTCTCATCCATGGTTAGATCCCAAAGGTTTAGGGAACCAATATAATCCTATACAACCTTTTTGCATATTTAGTATCAAATGGCGAGGATGATTGCTTCTCAGTTTTAGAGCAAGACCATGATATCTTCAGAAGATGGATGCTTGACTCAGGATCTTCACACCATATGTGCCCAAATATGAAGTGGTTTACTACCTACCAAAGCGCAAATGGTGGTACAGTTTTAATGGGGAATAAGCATGCTTGTAAAATTATAGGGTATGATACAATTCGAATCAAGATGCATGATGGAGAGGTAAGGACTTTGAGGAACGTGAGACATGTCCCTAATTTGCAGAAAAACCTTATTTCTCTTGGTGTATTAGAGGAAAATGATTGCAAAATAATCTTGGAAAATGGAGTCTTAAAGGTTGTTCGTGGTTTGTTGGTTGTGATGAAAGGGGTTCGTCACAGGAATCTTTATTCTCTTTTGGAGGAAATTGTCACGGGTGATTTGGTAGTTCGAATCAATAGAAGTAAAGACCAGGTGGAATGTACGAGGATGCGGCATATGCGCCTTGGGCATGTCTAAAAAGGGTCTATCACTGCTTGGTGAGAAAGGTTTTTTGAAGAACATGGAAAAACCATGGATGGAACTTTGTGAACATTGTGTGTTTGGCAAAGCACATATGTTGCGGTTTTCTACAAGCAAGCATAAAATCATAGGAATATTAGACTACATGCATACTGACGTTTGGGGTCCGACTTCGGTTACTTCTAAGGGTGGTTACAGGTACTTTGTTACATATCTTGATGATCATTCGAGGTATGCTTGGATATATTTTCTTAAGCATAAAAATGAGGTATTTGATATTTTCAAGTGTTGGAAAGCAATGGTTAAGAACATAACGGGTACAAAGTATAAAACTCTGCGATCGGATAATGGTACAGAGTATACAAATGGAGCTTTCAAGAGGTTTTCTGATTAGGAAGGAATTGTTAGACACTGGACGGTCAGAGGTACACCACAACAAAATGGAGTTGCAGAAAGACTGAATCGTACACTTCTTGAGAAATCAAGGTGTATGCGTTCTAACTCTGGGCTAGGTCAAGAATGGTGGGCAGAGTCGGTTGCTACAACTTGTTATGTAGTAAACAGATCCCCACATTCTAGTTTAGGTGGAGACACGCCCTATAGAGTGTGGTCAGGGGAACATACTGATTATGAAACACTGAAAATTGTCGGATGCACAACCTATTATCACGTTAAGGATAACAAACTTGATAATAGAGCTAAGAAAGCTATCTTTCTGGGATATGCAAAAGGGGTCAAAGGCTATCGTCTTTGGAGTGTAAAAGATTTTAAGTTTGTGATCAGCAGGGATGTTACATTTGATTAAAAATCTTTGGTAGCTTTCTCAAAAGATATTAGACCTAATGATGGTGATGTAACAATATCAAATAAGCAAGTTATTGAGATAGAATACGAAGACCAACTAGATTCTAGTCGTGGTCAGGTGGAGAATCATATTGCCAATGAAGACGAGGAAGAGGACGAACGTGATTATGAGGAGGTTCAGCAGGAAAATACACATGTGTTACAACAACAACAACAATCTTTGGATGCCACTAGGCCAAAGAGAAATTATAAACTAGTTCAGAAGTTTGGGTTAGACAAACCTCTGAGGCATTATGGGCAGTTTAAATATGTCGAATATGCACTCTCAATTGAAGATGTTGAGCCGGTCACCTTCAAGCAAGCTATCAAAGACAAAGAGAGAGAGAGAGAGAGAGAGAGAGAGTTGGTTGGTTTCTATGGAGGTGTTACCTTGAAAAATTACAAGGTATTCAAGCACGTGTATTAAAAGAAGGTGTTCTCATAAGTTAAGGGTAGTTTTATGAAATAAGGATCTTTTGGAAATTGAGAACAAAATGTTTGAAAGTTGGTTTTGGAAAATTAAAGAAATCAGTGATTGAAGAAAATATCAAGTTATAATGGAATCGACCACAAGGAAAGAATGTTAAAATGTGAGGAAAATGGTTGAATCGAACAAGGCGTACAGAGCAAAGGAGGTGGTCGAATTTGGTCGTGTCGACTACAAGGGATTTAGAACTTAGAAGAATTCTACTGTTGTTTCTTGCCAAAAGGAGTATATGTCAAAGTAAGCAAGAAGCAGTTGAGTTTATCAAAGGCGGGAAGATTCAAAATTCAAAGTCTCTAAGCAGTTACCAGCAGCGCACGACTCGTTTAAGCGCCAATAGGTGACAATATTTTGTGAAGCGGTTACCTTAGAGTTTAAATGTCACCCGTCGATTTCTTTAGGGCAGTTACTTTGTAAATACTATAAATAAGTAGTTTCAATGTAATTTCTAGGTGTTCACTTGTATACTCAAATCACTTGCAAAAACTCTGTTCATTCCGAGCGTCAGGAAGCAATGAGTTAAAGAGTGCTTGATGTACGTGAATCACCACTTTTATTTTAGTCATTTCCTCTGAAAACTTTACTTGCATTTTATTTACGTTTCAACAATACCTTTGCATTATCGTTTATGTTGATTCTCTTTTCATTACAAGTTTCGAGTTAACAAAAGAGTTAGTCGACACTTACTTCGTTTAGAACAAGTTTGAAGTTCACAATCTTATGTCGGTCACGAGTCACCATAGTTGGTTAAAATCACATTGTGAAGTCAGATTGTTAATTGTTACGTTTAGGTTTCTTCTGTCGGTCATGAGTCACCAGTTAGTCGAATCTAACCATAGTGTGGAAAGTCATTATACTTGTTCTCTTAGTCTTAGAAAATCGTTTCTCAGATAAAGATTTCGTCAGAACTAGTATAATCCCAAAAACCCTTAGCACATGTCTTAAGATAAACTGGTCGATCTTGCGAGTAACCCTTAGTTTTAGGATTTTGGGAGGACTAGCGGCTGTTTATCATTTTCCACAGTAAACAGGAGGAAGAGATGCAATCTCTTCACAAGAACAAGACATAGGATGCGGTCTCATTGCCTGTAGAAAAGTCTGCTATCTGTTGTAAATGAGTGTATAAAAGAAAAGAAGATCATACTAAGTCGTGCATTACAAGATATAAGGCTAGGCTAGTGGCCGAAGGGTTTGCACAAAATGAAAAAGTTGATTACAATGAGATATTTTCTCGGGTGGTGAAACATACTTCTATCTAGGTGCTATTAAGTTTAGTAGCTCATGGTGATCTTGAGCTGGAACAACTAGACGTGAAGACAACCTTCTTGCATGAAGACTTAGATGAGGAGATATATATGTATCTACCCATGGGATACAAGGTTGAGGGTAAAGAGAGTCAGGTATTTCGCTTGAGAAAATCACTTTACGGGGTGAAACAATCTCCTAGACAACAGTACAAACAATTTGATTTTTTTATGATAAAACAAGGTTTCTCTAGAGTTAGTTATGACAGTTGTGTCTATGATCAAAAGCTTCATGGAGGTGATTATATCTATCTATTATTGTATGTCGATGACATGCTTATTGCTTCAAAAAACAAGGTGGAGATAGATAAGTTTAAACTTGGTAAAGAGTTTGAGACGAAGAATTTAGGCGCTGCAAAGAAAATATTGGGTATGGAGATTAGAAGAGAGTGGATAAACTAGAAACTATTATTGAGTCAAAAAAGTTACTTAGAGCGGTTTGTTGAAAGATTTAGACTGAAAGGTGCTAAGTCGGTGGTTACTCCATTAGCTCCACATTTTAGGCTTTCTAGTAATCAATCTCCCACTATAGCAGAAGATAAGGCATACATGGAAAATGTACCTTATGCTAGTGCAATAAGCAGTTTGATGTACGTTATGGTGTGTACATGTCCCGATAGTAGGTTCATGGAGAATTCGGGAAAGGCACATTAGGAAGCGATGAAGTGGATTTTGAGGTACTTGAAAGGTACCATTAACACCTGATTGTGTTTTGGTGGAGATATATATCAAATAAGTGGTTTCGTTGAATTAGATTATGTTGGTGATCTAGATAGACGACGACCTACTACTGGTTATGTGTTTCAAATACATTGTGCTCCACTTAGTTGGTGATCGATGTTACAGTTTACAATGACACTCTCTACTACAGAAACCGAGTACATGGCAGTAGCAGAAGGAGTGAAGGAAGCATTATGGCTGAAGGGTCTTCTAGGTGATCTGGGTGTTAAGCAAGAATGCGTGAAACTGGTGTGTGGTAGTCAAAGTGCAATTCATTTGGCTAAGAATCAAGTTCATCATACTCGGACCAAGCATATTGAGGTAGGTATCATTTTGTACAGGATGTCATAAAGGAAGGTCATATTTCTCTTACGAAGGTACATACTGATGAGAATCCATCTGACATGTTAACCAAGGTTGTGACAGGTGGTAAGTTCCAACATTGTTTGGACTTACTCAATATTCTAACATGTTGATGCATGTGGAGGGATAATATGATGCAGCTAAACTAGACGACGTAATTTGTTCGTCCAAAATTTGAAGTTTCTTTTTCAAATTATGAACGAGGTGTAGAATTATGAGAATAATATTTGCTAATGCTAAATGTGGAATGTAATAAGTCAAATGCAAAAGAATTTTACTCCAGTAAATTGTGGAGGAGTAATAGAAAGGATATAAGTGAGAGACATATGTTTGTGGATAATTTAATCCACAAATTATTTAGCTTGTATGCCACTATAAATTCTTCATAAGTTTTCTAGAACAACAACATAAGCATATACAACATATATACAAAATAGTTTTCTTTTATAAATTCAATCTTTCTTCTTTAGATATTTTATTTCCTCATACAAGTTTATTGTTCTATCTACATTATTTCATGTTCAACTTTAGTGGGGTAATATTTCAAATCATTATTAGAAACCAAATTCCGCTTCGACTCCAACACTCACCAATTCACGCTTCAATACGATAAAGCTCTCGTATTCATCCCTCACCTCTTTCTTATGGTTCATAACCCTCCCCATCTCTACTGAAACTGCAAATTGCTTCAAATTCAGTTTCATGAGAAGACAAAACATATTGAGATAGACTACAAATTTTTTTATAGAGAAGATCAAATAAGGCGACATTGTCACAAGCTTTGTTAATTTTTAATGATCAATTGGTACATGTTTTTACAAAGTCCCTACGAAGTCATATAACTGATTATATATGCGGCAAGTTTGACTCATTTGAATTATATGCGCCACCTTGAAGAGAGTGTAGATATTCATAAATAAATTTTCAGAATAGAATATTATGTAGCATACTCCTTAATGTTGCATAATAAATTTCTTTAGTAATAATTTATCGTATAATAGTATTTCTGTAGTGCTATTCAGACATATGACTTCTCTAAATATCTCTCATTTTCTCTTATTCAATAAGAACAAATCATTTTTTGGACGCTGTATTAAAAGTAGCTACATTTTGAACAGAGGGAAAACTACCGGAACTTACAAATCAGAAGCAAAAGAATCACCTCCATAACTGTTAATTCGGATAATAGCAGCCTTGAATGTATTTGACCCTGAGAAGAAAAAGACGGCTCAGTGTATCTAGGACTCAAAAAAATGTAGATAACACTGTAAAAGAACTTCAGATTCAGCAAACGACATCTTAGAAAAACTGTGAAAACCAATGTTATCTTTGTGTTATCATAGGAAAAATAGTTTAGTATGAACTTTTCTGGTTATTACATTAATTACATTTTAATCTCCTGTTATATTAAATCTCGAAAGGATTCTATAGGCACATGCTCCGTTGAAAATACTAAGAATAAGTACAATTCTTTTGCCTCCCATGCGTCATAGAAATAATATAACTCTAAACAAAGATAACTATGCTACTAGTTTGATATTTATAAGATCAAAAGTGTACCTCTGACCCGACGGATCTTCTTAATGAAATCATCTGCAATGGTACCTTTGTCACCAGTACTACTGATGCGCCCTGAGGCTCGGATGATGGCTATCTTTTCTTTACCATCTGATATCCCAACAGTCCATTTTCTAACTCTAGAGTATTTTCTGTATATGAGGAAATGATTAATCTCTTATGCTTAATGAGTTAATTAGAATATTTTAATCA
Source organism: Vicia sativa (assembly GCA_021764765.1). Lineage (NCBI taxonomy): Eukaryota > Viridiplantae > Streptophyta > Magnoliopsida > Fabales > Fabaceae > Vicia > Vicia sativa. Next base: position 218,365,970 of record CM038796.1, on the reverse strand, counting down.
TAAAAAATGAACATAATATAATATTGTTAAGAAACTTGTATCCCATTTATGTCTAAGAGTCATTAGATCTAAGAGTCTGTCTCTATTAAGTCTCAAAAATAGAAATACTTACATACCAATACAATTTTATTATATATTTTTAAAACTCCACTTGCATAAATAACCATTTCCAAGTATAAATAGTTCTTGTTATAGTTATGTTCTTTAATTAAGGAAATTATCGCAGTCATCAAACTCTATTATAGATTTCTGAACAAGAAAGTAAAACAGACGAGTGAATTTTATCAATCTTAGGATTTATTGACAGTTTTTAAGTCAATCTTTATCTATGCTGAAGAAATGGCATAATACTCTATAAAAAGGAAACTTACCTGAAATAAACCACAGGCAGAGATTTGTTTAATTTCATCTGAAGTTTCTCCTTCAACCTAATGAGAATCTGCAAAAAAAATTTGTTTTTTAGTGTATCCTCTAAAACACTATAACATAACATCCAGTATTAACTATCTATTATTCATAGGAAGGAGAGAGCTCTATTAGGGTTAAAAATAATATACAAAATTAGTATTCTAATTCAAAATAGTTAAGAGTATTTTAGTATTCTCATTTTGTTGCTCAAAGTTAAACAATTGAATTCTTAGGGGTTTTTTCTATTTTGTGGGTTGAAAAGGCCATATATTCTAATTCAAAATAGTTAAGAGTATTTTAGTATTCTCATTTTGTTGCTCAAAGTTAAACAATTGAATTCTTAGGGGTTTTTTCTATTTTGTGGGTTGAAAAGGCCATATATTGTCTGATGTGAGACTCTTAACACCCCCTCTCACGTCTAGGAGGTCCAATGGATCTTAGATGAGACTTTGCTACCATCTTAGAATGAGTGGATTGAGCCTAACTCAACCCTACAAAACCGGTTTGTAAAGTGAGGATTGCTCCCACTTATAAACACATGTTCAAGGCCATATATTGTCTGATGTGGGACTCTTTAACAAATACAATTGGTGAGCATGGTTCTGAAGTCTTCAACTTAGGTGGGGAAGTGTTTTGGTCATAACATCAGCACACCCATGATGACCAGGGATGTACAGAACTTGAAGTTGCTTGTTGAGAACTTTTAGAAGAGATCTAGCTCCATGTGCTTGGTGCAGACATGGAGGACATGATTGTTAGCTAGGGCAATGGTGCTTAAGTTGTCACAACAGATGGTGCGAGGAGGGAGGGAAATGCCTAATTCTTGAAGGAGGGGCTGGATCCAAAGCATTTCAGAGGTGGCTAGAGCCAAGGTGCAATATTCAGCTTCATTGCTTGAGTGAGAGATGAGATATTGTTTCATTGGTCCACTGGGAGATGAGATTTTTGCCAAGAAAAACTCATGCCCAGAGCGCCTGTCATTTGGGTCAAAACCCTTATCGGCATCACAAAATGCATGAAGAGAAATGGGAGAGATTCATGTAGGCTCAAGATGAAATCCCCAAGAACTAGTGCCTTAAGGTACCTTTATATACGTTAGCCTGCCAGTGAGTTTCAAGTGGAGCAGCCATACATTGACACACTTTGTTGACAACAAAACAAATATTAAGCCGGGTAATTGTGACATATTGAAGTTCTCCTACAACTAATAAGCACATAGTGAGATCAGATAGTGTAGCAGAGCCAACTTTGTAGAGTTTTAGATCAGCCAGCAACCATACGGGAGGATAGAGGTTTTGACTCAAGCATGTTGGTTTTTGTTAAAAGATCCATCTTGCTTGTTTCTTATTTCAATTCCTACAACTAATAAGCACATAGTGGGATCAGATAGTGTAACAGAGCCAACTTTGTAGAGTTTTAGATCAGCCAATAACCATAGGGGAGGATAGAGGTTTTGACTCAAGCATGTTGGTTTTTGTTAAAAGATCCATCTTGCTTGTTTCTTATTTCAATTCCTACAACTAATAAGCACATAGTGGGATCAGATAGTGTAACAGAGCCAACTTTGTAGAGTTTTAGATCAGCCAATAACCATAGAGCCAACTTTGTAAACTTGCATATGCGCTACATGAAAAGGGAAGGGTCACACTTGCGAGGTACAAACTACAACTTGACTAGAGAGCTCTTAAGGCGATCAATTGCTTGTTTTAAGAGATATAAGGCTTTGTAAAGTTTATAAACTAGAGAGAAGTTAATTCCCAACCCTTTGACAAAGCAAGAGAAGGTATCCTTCTTATAATGTTAATGGCAATAGATGTCACATAATGAGATGCAATGAGATCAAAATTGAGATAATGAGTCTGAGGCGTTGTAGCAGGAGTTGTTTATACACCTGATAGGACAATATGGAGTGCTCCTGTGCAAAAATCATAGGAGAATGTTGTGCGTGATCTTCATGGAAGGTATCATAAGTTGAGGCATGGAAGGTAGAGACATGGAAGGATAATGAACATAATATTGAGGGCCAAAAAAGCTCCAAGTAGAGTCAGGCTAAGATAGGGGTTGAGAGTGACCGTGTGGAGTTGGATCTTTTGTGTATGGGGAGCTTGGCGTGGATCATGACGGAGTATAGCGACGTAGAGCATACGGTGTAACACATGACTCATCATGACAAATTGAGGGAACGAAATCACGCATAAAGCGATGATAAAAATAGAAGCATCGTGCCCATACTTGGCATTGAATCGCATTACTGTGTCCATTTCGATCACGACCACCATTAACCTGGAAGTTGACCGAATGTGCTAGATTTGAAGCTTAACGAGTTGACTCAGTGAGTTAGATTTGAGGATCAGTTAAGTAAGCTGGTACCTTTGATGTTGTAGATGACATAGTGAGATTCGCATTTGCAGAATTGGTTGTGTTTTTGCAAAACCGATTCAAACGCGATTTGTGATAGAAAAGAAGAGTTTAGTCTTCTTCGGTTTCCATTTCGATGGAACCAAATTTTACAGCAATAATGTTCACAATGGATTTGTAATCTTGCCGCGAGCCTTCGAGGATAATATCTAGGAGTTCACGTGGAGAGGTAGGCTCTGCAATTGTGTTTATAGCTCCAATGAATGATTGAACTCGCAGTAGAAATTTAGAAATTGAGTTTTTGCAGTTTTCTAGTTTTGTATGCAGGAGCTCTGATCGGAATTGACAAAGCTTTGCTGAAGTGTGCTACCGAAAGTAGGCATGGATTTTGTCCCACAACAACCAATGACACGACAAAAAATGTCGCAAGAAATGGTGGATTGTAACTATGCAAGTAGGATCTGATCTTGTTGTTCTCAAGCTTCAAATGCGGGGAGATATGATTGTGGTTGGCATCTTCAATGGAAGTGAATGTCACTGGTATTTGAGGATTTAAGGAAAAATGATGAAGTTTGTGAGCTTTGACCACATGCTTTACTTGTGGACCCCATAAAATGTAATTTTTTTAATCAAGCTTCTTAGAAATTTCCGAGAAGGAATGCATGTGAACGAAGATGGAGGACTCGAGGCCTCTGTACCATGCGGTGTTAGAAAACTAAAACTGCATTGATTATGTAAAGAAATCTTCAATTGATTTCTTCTAATTTGTATTTTATAATTTTGTGTTCAATATAGCGGATGTGAGTTCTATTTATAGACTCACATATCTAAGTAATTCAGCTAGTGAGTTCCTAGAATCTACATATTAGTTACCTTGATTCCATGGATCAGCTGCGATCAGTTAGAGTAGGGAATTTTATGGAATGAATTACATGAGAACCTTTTGTTAAAAGTTCCACATCGGAGGTAACATTACTCATAGTGAAGGTGACAATACAATCAAGAGAACGATTTAAACGATTGACTGAAAGTAAATCAAATGGACATATTTAGATAGTTGGATGCTCCGATGCTGATTGGGCAGGGCCACCCATTCATAGACGATCCACCTCTGTGTATTGTGTACTTGTTCGAGAAAACCTTATATCCTAGAAAAAAAATAAGAAACAAAATGTAGTTGCAAGATCAAGCGCCAGTGCTGAGTATAGGGTCATGGAAATGGCATCATGTGAACTCATTTGGTTAAAGCAGTTGATCATGGAACTTCAAATTGAAGTAAGACCAATGACACTTGTTTGTGATAATCAAGCTGCATGACACATTGTTTCAAATCCAACCTTCTATGAGAGGACCGAACATATTGAGATAGACTGTCACTTTATGTCACTTTATCAGAGAGAATATTGAATCAGTTGACTTCGTCACAAGTTTTGTCAACTCTAATTATCAAGAGTCTTGTTTAAGATTCGGTGGATCACCTACTTTCAGGTTTCCGTTTTCGGGTCGCCCAGTTGTCTAGTTCCAAACGTGATGAGGTGTGTTAAGAGTCCTTCATTGGACAATATATGACCTAAACATGTGCTTTTAAGTGGGAGAAATCTACACTCTAAAAACCAGTTTTATAGAATTGAGTTAGATCCAATCATATTTTTCAACACCTTTAATAGACATGACTATTATATTTCCTCTAATTCAACACAGTTTGGATTTGAGTCTTTAAATATGTTGTTTGAAATTTTACCTCCAATGCTCATATTTTAAGATCGCGTTCAGATGCTATTAGTCTTTGTCCTAACTCTCAATAAGATTATAAAAACCAAGTTAGCTACTACTACCTCAAGTAATTAGTCACATAAGACCAAATAATTTCGTGTACCTCATGATCGTATAGTACGCCTGTTATGAAACCCTCTTCTTCCAATCTCTTTACTTGATAAACACCTTCATTTATGAAGTTTTCAACATCTTCCCTTTTCTTTCCTGTAAAGAATTTACAGAAGCCCAAAAGTTAATTTAGTTGTATAAGACTATAAGATGCATTTAGGAGATTACAATGCAAACGCACCTCTAGCCGAAGAGACTTTATCCAGCCAATTTGAATAGATACCATCCAGAAATGCATTCATTGACTCACGAATATTTCAGACATCCTTTTACACATTATTCCATTTCCTCCCGGTTTATATTTGCCAATTCTTTCAATTTGTGGTTCAATTCCAAGTTTGTCATAAACACCTGAAAGAATAAACATGAACAAGTTTCAGTATATCAAAAACTATTAAGCATCACTAAGGTTACATCTGAAGAACTATCATTGCAAAAGCTTTATATATACAGTAGAGTAGGCAAGAATGGCACCATTGCTAAAAGTTAGACTTTGTTTAAAAGATGCAATGAAAAGCAGAAATCAGCATACCTCTTGAAAATGTGGCTTCAAGAGTGAATCCAAAGAAATGAGCATAAGCACACGGCGGGGCATATATTTCATCACATGCACAAGCAATGTAATATGATTCATGTTGAATTGAAGGGAGATGAACCACAACCCATTTTCCTACAAGCAATCTAATATGATTCATCAATCTAATAACAGTCAAACCTGATTTTCTGAAATTTAAGATCTGCCTATGAATTTCATCGAGTATAGCCCAGCCGCAGCTTAAATCACAAATTTCAAGATATAGGCAGGATATACGAGGATCATAAGCTGTGACGGGCTTAAAAACAAATTCACCGGTGGGATAATCTGAAGAATAATAAGATGAAGAATTGAATCGGAAGCGGTTAAATGCAGTGCGTGTGAGTGACATTTCCGTCACTGCTAAATCTAGTGGAGTGAGTGATGAAAGAATAAACTGAATCTATCTATAACTGACTAGTCTCTTCACTATATTTATGACTAGTTCTGAGAATACCGAAAATAACGGATTTAAGTGAAGGCTATGGTGGACAAGTGGTATACAATAGACCATGGTTAACAGCCATTGGATCAAGTAAGCTTACCAGTTGTGTTTTTGTGGAAGACAGCTTGGACTAATTACTTGCCTGAATAGTTTTAGCATTTTTTTTCCAGTCGTTTCTTATACAACAAGCTACATGTCCAGTTGGTGTGGTTTTTCGGTAGTAGAGGAATATTTCCCATATGCAGTCTCCTATATAATTTAGAAGCAATTTGGAGTAGGGTTGAAGAAATGGGTCGGATCTGTCGGGTCAACCCATTTAATCCAACATTTTTGGTTTGGTGGCTTAAGTTGATCTGTTCTGCCTAAACCCCTTTAAAAGTAGGGTGGAGTTGGCGAGTTTTTCCCATGGATTTTTTCTTTAAATCTTTTTATATTTAGAATAAAATTTGGATAGTGTATTGAGAAAGTCGATCCATTAATTTTTTTTCTTATTATCGACAAAAATGAGAATTTGAATATTTACATCTAATGTCGTCATAAATTAGAAAATTTGTTTTCTTGTTGTTTCACTTGCATTGACGTGTATGCAAGTTTCAACCATAAATTCAATAATTTATGAGATAGGAATTACAAAATCTAGAAATAATTTTTTTATGATTGTTAAATATGGCTCAATCCAATTCTATCTCCAGAATGACCTAATAGCTTTGGTCCAATCAGTTAGGATAGAAAAAAGATCTTATGACCTCAACCCCTCAGTCGGGACGCGTGGTCGGTTATCTCCCAAGACCAGCATGACCAACGACCCCCCCCCACTCGCACCTCTGTCCACATCAATAGGTTAGTCCTCACTATGTCCATCATACGAGGACAACCACCCAGGAACGATCAGATAACGTTTTTCTATGAATACTTTATTGCTCGGTGTAATGGATAGTTTCAAGCATTTCTGCCTGTTACAACGGCTAGTTCCTGGCAGTTATCTATTTTTGAGGAACCTAATATCTAGGCCAAAAATAGGAACCAATGGCCAAGTGTCGGGGGAACTATATAAATCATCACACTTTTGAGGGACATGTATCCAATATTAATCACTCACTTCTAAAACCCTGGAATTTACATCTTGTATCTCTTTGCACTCTTTCTTAGTTGAGCGTTGAAGTTCCTTGCAGGTACACCCCTTCCTTCTCATTGTCAGCATTGCAGAACGAAGATATCGGCCCCTTACAGGTTCTGATCACCGGTAAGATCAGTGGTGTCGTTTGCGGAAAAATGTATGCCCCATCTTTCTTTCCCGAGAAACTAAAAGATAAAAACAACACTTCTAGAATTTGATCATGGCTAATCACGATGACGACCACCTCACTGGCAAATCTATTATCTCCCCTGTTCATAAGGCTGATAATGACAATAGATTTCCTTCCCTCGAGGACATTCCCGTGAAAAGAAATAGTTACTCGACGTCTCCCTCTTATGTCGAAGCTGACAATAAGGACATCCACTTCTTATAGGCTAGCAGGTCCAAAGATACCCAAGAAGAAGCGCTAACGGCTCTCCAGCTAGTTCCAGTGTCGGCCAACGTTGTTTCAACCATAGCAGCTCTGCGCAATGCCCTAAATCAAACCAACGCCCTGATCCTTCGTCAGAACAATATGATCAAGGTATTGGAGAAGAAACAATCAAGATCTCCTCCTTAGAGACACCGGCAGAGCATGTCGCGCAAGCTTTCACCATAACCCCTTGGTCGTCGACTCGTGCAATAAGAAATTGCGCTCGACAAAAAACGCAACACCTCTCCTTCTCGAAGAAACTGTCATTCCTTGGTCACGAAGAAGACACGGGGTGAGTCACGCTCAGACAATCACCACTCGCCCTTGCTGAAATCAAAGCTTTTTTCAAGAAGCCCATCTACCCGGTAAGCAAATAGTCTACGCCGAGGAAAGAGCATTTACTCTCCTCCTCGATCCAAGAGTTGGAGCGACAATGACGACCCCGTGGTCCGTTATCACGAGAAATCATGGAAACACCACTCCCTAACAGACTGGAGACACCCCATAAGCTGGGGACATACATGGGAACACTGACCCACACGATCACCTCGAAAACTTTGAGGCACTTCTCGGTTACCGAGGCGTCAAAGGTGCAATAAAATCCAGGTTATTCCCCATCCCGCTCAGAAAATGGGCTATGGCTTGGTACAAACACTACTACGGAAACCCATATAACAATGGTTTGATAACAGGTATAATCACGCGGGTCCAGGCATTGTTGTGTAGAGTGTGGTTGTATACGCGACACTTACAGTCACGGTTTAGTGTCTGTTGTTATAAATTGTTTATCACAACGGTTGACTCAAATAATCGTTGTAATAAATATAGTGGCACGAGTTTGAAACCCAACTACCATTAAAATTAAAGCGCATAAAAATAGGCTTTCACAACGGTTAAACGTTCCAACCGTTGTGGTATATATAAGAGTTTATTATAAAAATATGGGATTGTTTAATTTTCCCATCGCCTCATTAACCATATACAACCATTCAAATAGATTTTTGAGACAATAATTTAAAAAATTAAGTTATTATTGAAAAACAACTTAGACGATCCAATATTTTTCAAATTGCAAGCATCCTATAAATCATGATTTCCTCTCTTAACTTATAGGATTTGATTAAATCTCAAATTCTTCAAAGTAATGTTGATAAATGGATGACACTTTGAATCTTTCACATAAACTTTGATTTCCTCTTCTTTTCTATTTTATTTTTCAAACATAAAGTTTTGTGTGAAAGATCCTAAATGGCATCCATTCATCAATAATATTTTGAAGAATTTGTGATATTGAATGAAATTCTATACGCTAAAGAGGAAATTATGATTTACAAGATGAATGCAATTCGATAAAATATTGGATTGTCTAAGTTAATTTTCATGAATAACTTAATTTTTTAAATTATTATCTTTATAATATTTTTAAATGAGTGCAAGTTCAATGAGGGGTTAGTGAAACAAACAATCTCATATGATATAACAAACTCACTAACACCATTTATCCACAAAAAGATCAAATTAATTTACATGGATCGGGAGGACTGAACAACTAACCATTTCTTGAAGTTTTAAGTGATAAGTAAAAAACTATAAACACTTGCTAGCTGCACATGAAAAACCATTTATCAACTCATACTGTACACTTGCTACCACCATCATCATCACCTTATGAGGTTCATCTAGTTTATGAAGCTATTGTTCGCGGTAAAAAGTGAAGAACGAGGGAATTGAATTGGAATTCGAATCTCTGGCTCAATCTCCTTCATGGACACTTTACAGCCAATCTTTTATGGGAAAATGGTTTGAAGTATAGCTTCTAGTTTTGCTGACTTGGTTACCATTGGTGAGCGAATTGAACAAGGTTTGAAGAATGGCAAAATTTTCAATACTGTTGGATCGTCCAACAACAACAACAATGCTAAGAAATTCCCTGGAATCTTCCAGAAGAAAAAGGAGGGTGAAACCAATGCTGTTGCGATTGGTGCAAGTGGATCTCAGACACCACAGCCTTACCAATCTGCAGTTGCTCAACAACCACCATTCATGCCATACCATCTATACCCGTATGTTGCAGCAGCTCAATACTAGCAACCCAACTTTGCTATGCCTCCATACCAACAACCATGGGTGGCTCCTCCTCAGAATGCTCCTCGGATTGATCAACAGAATACTAGAAAAAATTATCCGCAGAATTCTCAGCGAAATGCTCCTCAAAATTAGAATCAGCAGCATAATCCGAATAGAGCCCCCCGCTATCAGCAGAATGAGGCTCGTCACATTGATCCAATTCCAATGACCTACTCTCAATTGTGGCCATACTTGGTCAATTTAAAGGCAATAGAGCCCAGACCTACTCCTCCTAAGACATCAAATTTTCCTATAGGGTACAACCCAAATGTCAAGTGTGATTTTCATAATGGTGTAGTAGGTCATTCAATTGAAGGCTGCAAGGTTTTGAAGGAAAAAGTTCAAGATCTAATTGATAAGAAAGTCTTTTGCGGACGTTCCTCAAGTGGTCGCCAATCCCTTGCCTTAAGCAGTGTCAAGACATAAGGGACTCTCCTAAAGCCAGTTATCATACGGGAAAGCTCATCCTTGCTACTGATAGTCACTAGGCCTTTTATTATTTCATGTTTCAATTTTCTTGTTTGTAATTTGCTAGTTTGCATTTGAACTTTGTTATCTTTAATTGTAATTTTAATGAAATGAGCATTGCATCTTTTGAATTAATCATGTCATGTTCTCTCGATTTTATTTCTTTGCTATCACTCAAAATCACAAAAAACAATATTGCTTTTATTTCCACCTCACTTTCTTTTTGTTTAAGAAAATATTGGAGGGAGGATGATGATAAACAAATACCTAATTTGCAAAAGTATGTTTTCAAATAAGACTTTGTTGATGACGTACAGGCATTGCTTCAAATCCCCAAACAATGGAGATATAAGGAAGATAATCCCTCGTTAACCCCTTCGAGCCTAGAAGTAGGAGTTTCTTTCTGCATACAGTTAAAACCCTCAATCTTAACCCGGGGCAGGGTATAATTTAAGTTAAAGCAATTAATGCATTTAATTTCCAAGAGAATCACTTGATGGATTATTCCAGATACCTTCACAAAAGTTCAACCACATCCACTTATCGTACACAATGTCGAAGAAGTGCAGAATTCAAAACTTACAACAGTTGTTCCTCAAAGAACCATCAATATGGAAATCACAACTGTCAAATTATCACATCAAGCAAACGATTGTCACACAAGTTGTTCAAACACAAAAGTGACGATTCAAAAAAACAAGAGAAAAAAAAGGAGAAAAAAAAGAAAGATCACCAAAGATCTCAACAAATGAAAATCAAGGACAAGCTTGTGTGACTTCCAAAGAAGAAATAGGTGACTTCCACCTCAAAGAGCATTGGTTCTCAAGCCATCACGTCGTCATTCACAATTCCTCTCGGAAGTTGAATCAATCAATTAACTTAACATAGGAATGGAGAATATCACGAAGATTGGGTTGGGTACAAATCAAAATTTGAGCCTTTTATCCTTTGTTTCATAAATTGTGAACCATTCCATGTTACAACATTCAAAAGACCTAATTGATGCAAGGTTTCTTTTGAAAGCATACTAAAGCAAAGTTGCGTTAACCTGACTCCTCAGTGTTTGCTAAATTCATTGGTGCTGATGCCACATTATCACATTGCTTTTCACATCTTGAATTTTGAACTATCATCGCATCCTCATCATGATTTATCCATTTGTTCACCGCAATTTCATTTCAATAAATGATTTACTTTCAAAAAAAATTCATAATCATCACTTTTAAAATTACCATTGTAAAAAAACAATTTCATTTGCAAGTTTAGAACTTCACATCAAGATAATTTCATCTATGTGACATCAGTTGAAGATTTCCATCATCTTCAAGTTATCCCATTTGGGGAAAACCGTCTCTTCAAGAGCTGATCATAATCAGGGCATTTTATTTTCAGAAGTTCCAAGCATTGGGGCATGTCATCTTCAAGATCAACAGTTAGTGCCAAACTCATGTTTATTCGAACTTTTCGAGAACTCAGCATTCTAGGGCATTCAGAGCCAAGACATATCCATTCTTTCAAAGTTGCTCACAAGCATATCATTACACAATCATCAGCAACTTGTGAACTCACAAGAAGTATTGAGAAGTCATGCTCGCAGTATCCTTCCAAAGGACCACCTTCAAAATTCTTTCTTATTTATCTACTTGTGACCCTCAACCGGGGCACTCGTCAAAAAACACTCGTATAATTTTCCTCAATCATACTTGCATGAATTCATTAATCATGCATTAAACCATGCATATTGAAATTCCTGGTATGACAGACTCAGGATGTCGAATGAGATGTTAAGACATCTGATCTGACATTAAGTATTGCATAGGTAGAAGAGGCTGACCTTTATAATTTCTGTACTACACCAGATAATTATACGATCATACCAGAACCTGTAACACCATCAAATTATGCAGGTTCTGATCTAATGAAGTTCTGAACAGTTAAGGTTAATAAGAACAACACGATGTCATGAATAATGTTATGACATCATACAAATAACCAATGCAAAGTAAATAACACAGAATTGTTCACCCGTTCGGTTCAACAAACCTACATCCGGGGCTACCAAGCCGGGATAAAGTTCACTATTAGCGATCAATTGAAGACCCTACACCAACACACCCGTGTGCCTTCTCACTTAATCACTACCCAATGATCCTTTTACCTAAGTCCTACTTAGATATGAGTTCCTACTCACTCCTCAATCACACCCTGTGATTACTTACCAACAAAATTGTTCGGTTACACTTCATTACACAACTTGATCTTGCTTAAAAGCTTCAATCAAGTACATACATACATCCTCTTACCTCGGTTTCAAGGAGTATGGTGACCATCCCACGGGTGGTTCACTACACTAGCCCTAATTATCACATCTTTAATGCTCTTTGGCTTGCCCAACTAGGTTACAATACTTTTATTTATAACCTTTTACCCAACTGGATTTGGGCCTTTTTGTGGCAGCATAACAACTTTAACAACCTGCATAAAATAAGCAGAAAACTTCTGCTACAAGTTAGGTCTTCAATCTAGCTTTTCTCCTTATTCTTAGCTTCTGATTGAATCTTCTAGGGCTCCACATATGCCTTCAATTTTGCGCTACTTATTATGCATTCTATTATGCAGAATATTCTGCATAGTTTAACAGTAATGAATTGGGAGCATGATGTCTGATATGATGTCATGACATCTCTTGTGACATGTTGTTCCAGATGTTGATTTAATTCAACATAACATGATTAGGCATTTCAATAGGATTTTCAGGCTGTTCATTATCCTATTGTACATTACTTTATTGTTGTTATTATTTGTTTTACAAGAATTGAGCCAATCCTAAACAAAGGCACTTACAATCTCCCCCTTTGGCAAATTTTGGCTAAAACAAATAAACCTCACTATTTAGTGATTACAACAATAAACAAAACAGTAAAAGTGTTCAGGATACCATTGTAGGATGTCTTGACATTGATCTTGACATCTTTATATGTAACCAACACTAACTATCCAGGACCTCACCTTTTCAGGAGTTGATGCATATGAGGAAGAAGATGCATCACATTCCCTTTTGACCATGAACCAATTTTGGTTACAGGTGGTGGAAAAAGAGGTCCGTGGGAGATAAACTATCCTTTCAGGGGCATCAGAGAACCCTTAAGGAGTGTCCAGAATATCTCTCTTGTAACTCAGAACACCGGTCACAACTGTGTTCATAACTCAGATCACAAGTCACAAATAAATTCACAGTATTTGAATTTCTGCTGAATTTGAGACAAACCTTTGTGATCACAATTTTGAGTAGCTGCAACAAGGACAATGACAACAGCAGCAGTACTCCTTTCTCCCCCTTTTTGGCCAAAAATTGACAAAGGAAACCTCACAAAACCAAATCCAAGAACAGTTTTCCCAGATCCGTACAAACCCCATGATGGTTGTGAGATTTTATAGGGAGATAGCAGGATCAAGAAGTTGGCAATTATAAATCTTGGTTAAGGCAATTCTTGAATAAAATCGACCTTTGACCGACTTTTATGAAGATTTATTCCTTATGAAAGCAGAATACCAAATATAGCTCTGGATAGCCACAACCACGTGGTTAAGTTATTTTCCACGTATTCTTCTTGATTCCCTCAAGGGTGCAATGTCTTGGTAATGTCATGACATTCGGATAGACATTACCTTCTGATCTTCAACAACGCTCTTCATCTTACTTCTCTCATCGGATAAAGAGGAAAATACTTTAAACAACTAGTAGCAAGAGACTAGTAGTATTAAGCATGGACAACCATCATGCTTCCTAGAGTGTTGCAGATCCAACACGCTATACTCAATTACTCTCTTCCTTTTCCGAAAAGAAGGAAGGAAAGAATGAACGAAGACTTCTAAGATGATCCACAAGACATCACAGACTAACTCAAACTAGAGCACATACCCAAAAGAGAGTCTAATTTTCTTCCCAGAACAAAAGACACAGGGAAACCAAGAGTAAGTCTAGGTCCCAAAAGAAATCAAGGAAACACATATTCCAATGATTCAGAGACTTTCCACAAATTCCAGGACAAACCACAGTTTGCTAAGTTACTACACAAGATTTAGATGCCACTTCTATCTCTTGTAGTAGAAGAAACCCCTTGCACATTGTCATACCCCAAAATTTGCCCTCCATCTACTCAAGAGATTTCATACATCCATACTCAAGGATTCCTCAAGAGTTGATCAGACAAACTCTCTCCTAGACAATCAACCCAAACTAGGGTTTGGTATCTCTCAAGTCAAGATGGATTTCCAACATCTCCAAGGGTCTTCATGCCTCCCCATATGCTTCAAAGATTCTCCATGCCAAGTTTCAAGCTTCACAAGTCAAGTTTCCTCAGACAATTGCTCAGAGGGTTGAAAATCGGGTGTATTGGACAAAAAGTCAACTGTGGTCAACATACAGTCAAACTTCATAATTTTTGGTCAACATCCTCATTTTGAAGTTACATTCATCATTTGATCAAGGGTTGATCATGATTCATCAAGAAAACTCAAGATTTGCTCAAAAGTCAAACTTTCTAAATTAGGGTTTCTAGGTGAAAAGTCAATGAACTTTGTGATCATAACTTTCTCATACTTTCTCGAAATTTTCCCACCAAAGCTCATTTTGAAGGAAATTCAATTCTCTACAACTTCATGTCTCACAAGAATGTCCAAAAATGCTTCATTTGAGAGGTATAGCTCAAAACATTACGAGTCATTTTCAAAGTCAACAAAAGTCAACTTTTGATTTGAAGATATATTGAGCATGGTAACTCAATTGATATGAGACCAAAGAAATTGTTTAGAGGACTCTTAGAGCTTTCCAAAAGTCCAAGAACACTCAAAATGTGGAAAATTGAGCAAGTTACACCATCCACAAGTTGGGCAATTTTGAAAGAATGCACAAGGAGAGATACTTCAAAAAATCAAATCTTTTGCAAATGGGCCTACTTTTTCTTCATCCTAACTTATTCCTCATGCAAGTAGGAATGTCCAAGCCCAATGCCACGATTTTCTATTTTATTTTCCTATTTAATTTGGAATTTATTCATTTAAATACAAATTAATTTGAAAAATAAAATATAAAATCAAAATTAATTGAAAGATTGATTTTATTGCTTGCTTGTGATCCAATTAACCCATAAATGCCGACAATTTGAAATTGGATCAAAAAGGCAAGATTGGATTGAAATTTGTCAAAGTTTGAAAATTTGATTTCATGAAAATATCAAAATTGATTTCTATTGAATATTGATCAAATCTTTCCAAATTCAATCCCAAATCCATCCAGCATATATACATGATGCATACCTATCAAGAGAGGACGAAAAAATTGCTCTACAAACCCTATTCCAAAGTTCAAAAATCCGTGTGTTTGAAGCAACTGGTAACCCTAGTTTTGCTTCGATTCAACCCATTCCAAGCCGTCCATTACATTCCTTGAGGTCTTTAGAGTCGATCCAGACTCTTACATCGTTCAAAACCATCAAGAATCAAGCAATCCCAGTTTCGGTTTGTTCTTATTTTTCCAAATTCGATTATCAATATTCATGCATTATTAACTTGTTTTGATTGTTTGTTTGTGTTTAGAATCGAGTTTGCAAACTTTCTGGGCAAGCCAATTGGATTTCTATGGCCGGAATCGTGTTTCACCATGATTAGGGTTTGTGTGACCGATTTAGGGTTTCACGAAATACATAAAATTGGACAATAAGACCTATGCCATTGAATTCGTAACGATGTCCTGAATCGAACCATGGCCTTGGATTTCATTTATATTATGTATATTGTGTTTTCCATTTTGCCAGGGCTTGCAGCGTCGAAGGAAGGCCGACACAAGCTTTTGAATATTTGAAACGAAGAAGACGATGAATTAGCGCGAGCGGGAGGAAGCTGATGAGCGACGCGTGTTATTTTCAAATCGTTCCGTTTCTAAACAGTAAGGCATGCCAGCTCAGTTGGTCAGCGCGTTGGTTTTCAAAGTCTGAAGTCAGGGTCCCGAGTTCGATCCCTATGGGCACCAGTTTGCATTCTTTTTTTCAAAACTTACATATTTTCTATATTTTCCATATTTTTTATATTTTGCATATTATTTTAATTCTTTTCTATATTTTTATTCTGCATTATAAAATTATCAAAAAATATTTTCTTTTTGCATTTATATTCTAAAAATATTTATTTAATTTAATAAATTTAAAAATATAATTTTTGCATGCATATTTATTTTATTTATAATTTAGCATTTAAATCATTATAAATTAGTTTTGAATTATTAAATCTTTTCTAAAAAATCCCAAAAAATTATTTTAATGTGTTTATCTTATTTCCAGCATGCATTAATTTCCTCATATAAAAATTTGCATTTTTTCTAACATTTTCTCTTATTTCGATTTCATCATATTTTTCGATTTTCTTATTCTTTCACAGGTTGCTCCGATTCAGGCGTTTTCTTTTATTGTTCTATTCTTTTCCAATAATGTAATTGCTCATGGGATGTAATAGTTAATTAGGCTTTTATTTTCCGCATTTTCTGATTATGTATCTGCCCCAAAGCCATGTAATAGCGTAGGACCTTTACATTCCCGCTTTACATTCCGCATTTTACTTTCCGCACCTTATCAATTGCTAGTAATTAGGCGTATGGCAAAATAATAATTGGACATAGCTCACACTAATCTTCAAGATAACATATTCGAATCAACACACTTCTACACACGCACCTTAGGGTAATTCTCTCGTTGCCTTTGAATTTCAAATGGTCATGTCCTCGAGCGTAGAGGTATTCTAGCACCGTTGCCTTCCAAACAAATCATCATAGTCCCTTCGATACAAAGATCATAAGACCCACGATGTCGCCTCCGAATACATGATCTTGACCCTCGATTGTCGCCTACGAAAATGATGATAGTCCCTTGAATGTGCTAGAATACTTCCTACAAGTTGCTTTCGATGACCATCCGATGTCCCTTCGAATGTCCCGTTTACATCCAACGAATGGAGCTACCTACTAACTAATGGTACGGCTAGCGCTATTCTAAAGGAATGTAGAAGTTCAACAAAACGACCAATTCTGAGTGGGTAAATAAGTCTCTTAGTTGCTTGCTCTATCAAATGCTTTTCGCACCTCACACACTCTTTTTCAAAATTCAAACTCTTTTCAAAACAAAACATTTCCGAACACCTTGTATACACTCCTACATGAGTCATTACAAAGTCAAAGCGAAATGCCTCTTTCAAAACATTTTTGTCAAACACACAGAAAGCAATTTTAAAAAGTGATCTAGAGCAACTAAGAGCCCGTAGATAACTACGGATGGAAAAGGGTGTAATACCTTCCCTTTTCATAACCATTCTCCCGAACTCAGAATCTAACAAAGGTCTTTTTCTGTACTTTTACCTTCCCTTAATTGGATAAAATAAAAGTCGGTGGCGACTCTTGCTATCCGCACATTTGGATACAAAATCCTACAAAGTCAGTTCAAGTATTCTGAGCTGACTCTGGAAGCACCCAAAGAGAATTGCCTTAGGGATTTCTAGATAACTTTTATTGCTTTTGTTTGAATTGTATGCTTTATCTTTAAGGGTTGCTTGGGTATTATATTGTTGGGGATCCTACACCGGATCCGGTTTCCTTTTAGGTAAGTAGCATTAGATCATCGCGACCGCTGGGCGTATAACTACGCGTCAACATGATGGCTACGTTAGCGTGACACTTTGGTTGTCCGATACTCTTCATTCCCAAGTTGAAGATAGTATTTGGCTTCGCGTGGTGTCATCAAGCGCTAACTAAACTTTTAGAACCTTAATTGACCCATCTTAGCCATTAGAAGGTAGTGAGATGGCCGACTTTGGTGTAGACCGAGGTTGGTTGATACTCGATGCTACGCTCATTGAGATCAGACTTTTGGGACATTTTCGATCGACCACTTGGCGTCGATTGAAATAAGCGCCTCGAGAAAGATCTATGATGTGAGATTCCTAGAACCCGGTTACTATTATAGGACAGGATGAACCAACTCAAACTTTTGGTGGGATAATCACCTATACCTCATGCAAGCCTTAACCCTAGGCTCATTGTGTGATTTGTTTGTGTGTGCTAAACATGACATCATGACATCATTCGCATTGCATATCATTTCTAACTATTTCAAGGACCTAGGGATTTATCTTTGCTCTGTTTTGTAGGGATTATGGCTTCAGAAAGACTATCCGAATCAACTTCATGGGTATCCCTTCTCAACTCAAAGAATTGGTTTGAAATTCCCGACCATGCTTTCATCAAAAGCATGGTTATCTACTTGATTTGGTTATCTCGGTTTGAAGAAGATATGATGCATGTCTATTCAGTTCTTTGATCCGAAACACCATTGCTTTACATTTCCAGATTATCAGTTGGTTCCTACCTTAGAAGAGTTCTCTAAGCTACTTGGGATACCTATTCTTGACCAAATGCCATTCACTGGTCTAGAAAAGGTTCCTAAGTTCGAAGACATCGCATCAGCCTTACATCTTAAGCGTTCAGATATTGAAGTCAATTGGGAAACTAGAAGTGGAGTTAAGGGTTTACTTTCCAAATTCCTAATTAAGAAAGCCCGAGAATTCCTCAAAGTTATGAGTTTCCATGCATTTGAGAACATTGTGGCCTTGCTAATTTATGGTTTGGTTCTATTCCCTAACTCGGATCAATTCATTGATATCAATGCCATCAAGTTGTTCCTTACCCGCAATCCTGTGCCTACCTTACTTAGAGATATTCTGCATTCTCTCCACACTCGTACTACTAAGCGACAAGGAACTCTCATGTGTTGTGTACCGTTACTTTCAAGGTGGTTTATTTCGCACCTTCCTCCATCAGGTTTGAAGAATGAACAAAGGTTGAGATGGTCTCAAAGGTTGATGTCACTCTCTCATTCCGACATCCGTTGAAATCTTTTCTCTCAAAAGGACTTCACATTCATTGAGCGTTGTGGAGAATTCCCTGATGTACCACTACTTGGTATAAGGGGAGGTATTACTTACAACCCTTCTTTAGCTCTACGTCAGTTTGGTTTTGCTCGAAAAGATGGTCCACATGACATGCTTCTCCAAGATGTTGTGTTCGTCTACAATCACGATCTCCAGAATTACCGATGAAGGTTTATACATGCTTGGGGCATGGTAAAGAAGACTGATACCAAGACTTTGGGGAACCAAAACTCCATTCCTTGGGAACCGTACCTCAAATGGGTGCGAGCTCGAGCTCAAAACCTCATGATGCCATTCACGCTGTTACCGGTAATTATGGAACTGTTGCTATAGGTGGCGTACCTATCTTGTTCTCCATCGACATGCCTACGATTTTGAAGACTTGAAGAGATCCCGATTCACTTAAGAAGAGAGGGATACCTTTGAAGCTCAGTGTTAAGCAAGCGAGAAGAAAGTGTTAGAGTTGACCAAGCTACTTCATGAGGAGCGAAGCATCAATGCCTACATCGGCACCAAGAGGAAGCGCCCATGGGAGACTTAGAGCTTTAGGATGTTTATGTTTTCTTTTATTGTTTCGAACTATCTCTTGTACTTAAAAAGAAAAAAAAAGAATAATAAAAAGAAGTACTAATAAATGTTTGTTTATTGCTTGTTTAACAAATTTAAATCTCTAAGGTCCTTGAAAACATTGCATTGCATTCGCATAAACATTGCATATCATAGCATAACATTGCATCACAGGTACATTGGAGATTGGTTTTCTCATTTGCTCGCTATTTATTTTAGCGAAATGGCTCTTGAGCAGATGTCAAAGATCTCAGGCTCGAATGCTCGGTTTGAGATGTTCACCAACTTGGTCCAAGGCCAAGAGGATTTGAAGAAGCTCATCAACAAGAAGAAGAAGGTTGTTGGTCTCCTCAACATGGGTAGACGTTTCAAAGGGGGTCCAAAAGTGGTCGGTCGGATCGAGCTCTCGAAGGAAGTGTCCATACCGAGGAGTACCAAGGGTGATGGCGGAGCCAAAGAAAGGAGGAGAGGACCACTCGATTATAGCCAACACTCGATGAAGATGACAAGTACAAACAACTTGAAGACCGTCGAATCTTGTGGAAAACTGAAGATGTCAGGCTGAACTTTGATGATCTGAGTCTTGTTCACAGTGTTGTGATTCCTCCCAAGTTCAAAGTTCAACTTTTGCCAAGTATGATGGCATGTCTTGCCCAAAGCTGCATTTGAAGTCCTATGTCCGGAAGATCAATCCCACACGATGAGAAAGTTGTGGATGCACTATTTTCAAGAGAGTTTGTCGGAACCCGGTTGGAATGGTACTATCGGCTAGAGAATGACCGTATCCGTACTTGGGTGACTTAGCTGATGCTTTCTGACAGATGAGTACAATCTTGAATTGACACCCACTCGCATGCAACTACAAAGCATGTCCATGGGTCGTGACGAGAAGTTCAAGGAGTATCTAAGTGGAGAGACCTAGCAGTGAGTTGACCACCCTTGTCCAATAGAGTTGGTTGATATGTTTATAGAACAACGACAGCCCATTCTTCAATCATCGATTGGAAATTCTTCATCCGGATTCACCGTGATATTGGTGGCGTATCGTCGGTATCAAGAGTGGGAAGATTCATGTAGAGACATCTTGAATCTGCGAAGAAATCTTTTGGTGCTAAGAAAGAAGATAATCTGTGTATGGTCGAAAAGCCGAGCCAAGACCGACCGTGCTCAATCGTGGGGCGGTTGTGATCTCGATCCTACATCGGCCAACCTCGGTGAGACAACACGCGTAACGAGCGCCACGAAGCAGTTCTGAAGATCAACATGCCATTGTCGCAAGCCTTGCAACACATGTTGAGCAGAGATGATAACCTTGAGGATCCTCCTCGAATGTCAACACTTCCTCTCAAGTACAATCCTAATGCTAAGTGTGCTTACCATTCCAACGTCAGGCACGACAACGACAATTGTTGGGCTCAAAGAACAAGATTCAAGATATGATTGAAGCTAAGCAAATTGAATTTGACCCTCTATTGAGACTCGAATGTGATCAACGCTATATGCCTAACCATGACAAGAGTTCCAATGTTGGTGGCGATACTTATGTTTTCAACATAGATGACTTGACCATCCTTTGATGGTATTAAGAAGAATTTGTTGCAAGCGGTGTCAATCGGGATGCCCGGAGGATTGTCGTTGGTGCCCGTCCGCGGATGGTTGTGCTTGGTTGAGAAGACGTGTTGATGCATGATGGATAACCGCGAGATACTATTTACGAAACCACTGTGCGGTGTGTGAAGAAATGTCTAAGTTGAAGATTGACAATGCGAATGAAGCGACCATCTGTATGGGATACCTTGGGGCAGCCAAGTGGAAAGTATGATTACATGGTGAAGTACCTGTCACGATAGTTACAAGATTCCTATTGAAGATGTTAAAGCGACCGGATGGGGTGACGATTTCCACGAAGACTACTGATGTTAACACAATAAGTTTCCTCTGCGATCCTGTGCCTAGAGTGGCGCCTCTCATTATCACTTCTCAAGGCCGGTTCCATATTCCTCGACAAGGCTATCCCTTGGAATTATGGATTTGAGGTTTACTATCATGGCGTCAAACAAGATCCTCGACCATTGAAGATCTTACTATTGAAGCTACCATTCGACATCGACAACATCACCGGATCGATAAGGTGACGAGCCGGAAGGGTATTCTCTCGAGATCTCTCCAAAAGACAACTGCGACTCATTTCGCATTCCATTACTCAATCAATATCCCGGCTAGAGGAAAGAACCGGTGACTCATCACCTTAAAAGTACCAAAGTTCAAGACACCTTCAAACGAGAAATGGAGGAAATTCGAAGATTATCAAGAAGAGTGACTACAATGTTGTGGAGCAGTTGGGACCGTCCAAGATCTCCATGCTTGCTCTGCTCTTGTGCTCGGAGGCTCATGCTAATGCCTTGGTGAAGTTTCGAAGAATGCTCACGTACCGCAAGACACTACTCTTGACCAATTCGAAGTTTGTATTGCTAGCACTTGCCAACAACGGCCTAGGCTTCTCGATCTTGATTTGACTCCTGAAAGAAACACAACAAAGCCTTGCACATCTCATCGAATGCAAGGCGTTACCATCTCATGTTTTGGTTGACACGGTTACGCTCGAATATCCTACGAAGCGCTTTTGATCGGCTTGATGTCGAAGGGTTGGTTACGAGACCTGACATTATCGTGAGAGCTTTTGATGTTTCTAAGCGAGCTGCTTGGAAACTCACTCTGTTAAAGTCGGTTCCCGACTTTTGATTCCACCTTCTTTGTCATGGACATCCGTCCGACTTACTCTTACTACGCCCTTGGATACATGGGCGGTACCTCTACTTTGCATCGGTAAGTACTCGGTGAAAGGAAGGTTGTTACGGTATGTGGTGAAGAAGAGTATATGGTCATCATCTGATCATTCCGATACCTTGAGATGGAAGGTGAATTCTTGAGACTCCTGTCAAGCTTTTGAAACAATACCCAGTCATGCTGCGACTCTCTGTCACTCCTAAGATTACACAAGCTCCGCCTAGGATGGCCTCATTGAAAGATGCTCAAGCTGCTGTTGAACAAGGAAGTAGTACTATTTGGGGTCGCTCCTCAATCTTCCTTTCAAATCCGACAAGGCGGTTTAGGCTTCACCATCAAGGTCGAAGATGATCTGCAACGTGCTGCCAACTTCCTTCCGCATCGCCAGTGGAATCCATGCTATAGAAGGCGGCGACAACGACTTGACATCGCAAGTGGATCTTCCCAACTCGGATCATGGGCTCGGAATTGGAAGGCCGAAGGCGTCATACCAATCTCCTTTAGCAGGAGTAATTGCTCTTGTTTTGTTTTGCTTTTCGTATTTCTTTATGTTTTGAACAATAAACTTTGAAAGCCTAGTGCCTTGCCGGGCATCATGGCTCGTTCGAGGTTATTATCATCGTTTGCGTATTTTCATTCAATAAATTCGTTGGACTTTTGCATTCAATTGTTTGTTTTCTTTCTTTACTTTATCACCCTTCAAAAGCTATGTGTTTCTTACACACACCACGTGATACAACTGCGAATCACTCGAATCTCGTTAATAACTATGCTAGTGCTAAATATGACTTCGATAATCCGATCTACCAAGCCGAAGATGAAAGTGAGGAAGATTGTGAAGTGCCGAGAACTTGCCTGCTGAAGAAGAGCGAGTTATCTGACCACCGAAGAGCAAGTTGAGGTTGTGAATTTGGGTCCGAAGGCGAAAAGAGATCAAGATAGGAGCGGGTCTTGAGCAGTGTTAAAGAAAGGTTGGTTCGGATGCTACGAGACAATGTTGAGGTTTTGCTTGGTCATACGAAGACATGCTGGTTTGGACATTGATATTGTGGTACACGATTGACAAAGAGGTTTCTCCCAATAAAGCGAAGGTTAAATCGCATGCGTCACGAGATGTCGAGAAGATCAAAGCGAGGTTATGAAGCGATTCAATGCGGTTTCTTAGCCGTTACCTCCTATCCCAGTGTTGCTAATGTGGTACCCGTGCCTAAGAAGGATGGTAAGGTACGAATGTGTGTGGATTCAGATCCGAACAAAGCGAGTCGAAAGATGATTTCCACTTCCTCATATTGATGTTACGGTAGACAACACCGCTCGGATAAGGTTTTCTCCTTCATGGATGGTTTCTCCTTACAATCGGATCAAAATGGCTCCGAAGACATGGAGAAGACTACTTTTGTTACATAGTGGGGCACTTTACGCTACAAGGTTATGCGTTCGGATGAAGAACGCAGCGCCACTTATCGTGCTATGGTGACATTATTTCTTGACATGATTCATCACGAGATAGAGGTCTCGTCGGCGATATGATAGCTCGATCGCGGATGAAGAAGAACATCTTGATCATTTGCGAAACTATTTGTGATTGAAGAAGTGATGAGACTCAATCAACAAGTGCACCTTTGAGTCGGATCGGAAAACTCCTAGGGTTTGTTGTCGGTGGTAAAGGTATTGAAGTTGATCCGCCAAGGTTAAAGCTATTCAAGAGATGCCAACTCCCCACGAGAAGGAAGTCGAGGTTTCTTGGGCCGATTGAACTACATTGCGATTCATTGCACATAGCGCTACGTGAGCCAATCTTCAAGTTACTTAAGAAAGATCGGTAGTGGAATGGAGCACGATTGCGGATCGCTTTTGACAAAATCAAGGGTACCTACGAATCCTCCTATCCACGATGCCTCACTGTAGAAGGAAGACCTCTTATCATGTACTTGGCGTGCTAGAGAACTCAATGGGGTGTGTGTTGGGGCAACATGGCGAGTGCAGTCGAAAAGAGCATGCAATATACTACCTTAGCAAAAGTTTACCGGTGAAACAAGATACTCACGACTTGAGAAAACTTGCAGCGCTTTGGCTTGGGCTGCTCGCCGATTAAGATAGTATATGTTGACACTACCTTATTGATTTCAAGATGGATCCGATAAAATACATCTTTGAGAAACCAGCTCTCTCCGGAAGAATAGCAAGATGGCAAATGATCTTGACCGAATATGACATCCGACACCTCTCGAAGCGATCAAAGGAAGTGTGGTAGCGATCATTTAGCTCACCAAGCCGTAGATGACTATCGGTCTATGCGATTCAATTCGATGAAGATGTTTTACTAGTTCTGATTGTGAAGAACCGAGCCCACGAAGGACACGAACAAGGATCCCGATGGACTATGGTCTTTGATGGAGCCTCGACGCACTTGCAATGGCATTGGCGCCATCATTACATCCCACGGACATACACCTTTCACATGATTTCGGTTGCACCAACAACATGGCGAGTCTGGCGTGCATCATGGGTGTCAAAGCTATTGACTTAAGAATCAAGTTCTTACAAATGTATGGAGACTCGGCTTTGGTGATCGGTCAAATTAAGGCGAGTGGGATCGAGCATCCGAATCTCATTCATCGAGCATGTTACGAGTTTGATTCCCTACTTTGAAGAGATCACTTTCAATCATGTTCCACGAGAAGAGAATCGGTTGCGACGCATTGGCTACTATGTCGTCTATGTTCAAGGTTAGATGGGACAACGAGGCTCCCAGATCATCATTGAGAAGTTCGACGAACCAACGTATTGTTATGAGCTTGACACGAGAGAAACCTTGGTACTACGATGTGAAGAGGTATCTTGAGACTCGGGAATATCCGAGGGCATCATCAATGATAAGAAGTTCATGAGGATTTGCTTCCAAATTCTTTCTCGCGACATCTTATACAAGCGACCACGACTTGTGCTTACTCATTGTGTAGCCGAAAATGCGTATCATGGAAGAGTTACGAAGCGAATTTGGTACCCATTCGTGGACACACCATGGCTAAGAAGATTTTGAGAACGAGGTTACTATTGGTCTACCATGGAAGCTAATTGTCACCGCTCGATCTTGTCACAAATGCCAGATTTATGCCGACAAAGTACACGTACCTCCAGTACCTCTGAATGTTTTAACTTCTCCTTGGCCTTTTGCAATGTGGGGCATCGACATGATTGGAGAAATTAAGCCCACAGCTTCCAATGGGCATCGTTTCATCCTTGTGGCAATTGATTACTTTACCAAGTGGGTAGAAGCAGCCTCGTATGCATCTGTTACCAAGAATGTTGTGGCTCGATTCATCAAACACAATCTTATGTGTCGGTATGGCACTCCCGAAAGGATCATCACAGATAGCGGTTCCAATCTCAATAATAAAATGATCACCAAACTCTGCACGCAGTTCAAGATCAAGCATCACAATTCTTCTCCATATCGGCCTAAGATGAATGGCGCAGTGGAAGCCGCCAACAAGAACATTAAGAAGATTATCAAGATGACGGTGACTTACAAAGATTGGCATGAGATGTTACCATTTGCTCTTCATGGTTATCGCTTTTCTGACGAACATCCACGGGCAACCCCTTCTCTCGTATACGGTATGGAACCGTCTTACCCATCGAGGTTGATTCCCTCAACGAGTCCTCCGGGAGGCGAGTTAGGCGAAGGCGATTGGGTCGACGCCTTGACCGATCAATTTGATTGATGAAAGCGACTCGCATCCATACGCCATGGACAGATTTATCGAGCGAATGATCGAGCATTTAACAAGAAGGTCAAGCAAGAGTCTACCAAGTCGGTGATCTAGTAGTCAAGCGCATCATTCTTCCACAAGGTGATCCGAGGGCAAATGGACTCCCACGAGGACCATTTGTAGTCAAGAGATGTTTTCCGGAGCTATGATACTTAGCACCATGGATGGTGAAGACTTCCCACCACATGAATGCACATAGTCAAAAATACTACGCATAAAAGAGACCGCTAGGTCGGTGCCTAGGCAAAATAAGGGCATCTGGCGAACCAAAGGTTCGGGCAAAGTTAAGGATATATACAAAACATGTACACCGCAAGTCGAAAACACGAAAAGGCTTGGGCAAAAAGGTATCGGGTGAAAACCGAAAGGCGGTCTAGGCAAAGTTAGGGACTTAAGCGTGCGACTATGTCTCTTCGGATCACACTTCCAAACTACTATCGATTCAAGATTCAAATGGCGAAGATCGTCTACTCACTTTCTCTGAGGAGATGAGATAGTTGAAATATATGAGTACTAGCATAGTTGGAACTTAATGAGATTGTTCCCGCATAGCTTTTTACCTTTCTTATATAAAACTACTTGGCCATACGCCACCTTTCAAATGAATACAAGTTCTTTCTCTTTACAATTTTTGTTGTTGTTATTTGCAATAAGTCCAACATTTGCTTTGAATGACTATACGCATTTGACAATAAGAATCTAATCACAAACATACGAGAAGTAAACATGCAAAAGTACTTACTACAGGCTCCAGGAATTGAGGCAACGAAAGTCACTGTCAGTTCCCACAAAGCATGATCCCCACAAAGGTGTCACTCACAACACACCTTCCCAGTAGTATCGTCGGTCTCAGCGGTAACACTTCATCCCCAGCGGATATTTCTCAATCCTCCCCCTTTCCCCCAGGAGTAGTATCCAGACCCGAAACTTGGTCAGATAGTGCATCGGAGGAAAGCTACATCTTCATTCCCGACGGGATTACAGCGGATTCTGACTCTTCTAACGGGTTTCCGGCAACTATCGAATGCTCTCCAGCGAGATCTACACTCAGAATCCCCAGTAGAGCGCCTCCTAAAATTTCCTCAGCAGGATCTACATACAAGGTCCCCAATGGATCGCCTCCCAGATTCTCCTCAACAGGGTCTATGAGATCTCCAACAACGAGCTTCTCAATCTCTACCTTCCTCAACAATGTCTAGGCCCAAGACTTGGTCAGATAGTGCATCGGAGGAATCCAGGATATCTTTCTTCTCCTTCAAAGCGGGGTTCTCACCTACACATTCCCCAGCGGTCGAAATCTTCAAA
This sequence comes from Vicia sativa, assembly GCA_021764765.1. NCBI lineage: Eukaryota > Viridiplantae > Streptophyta > Magnoliopsida > Fabales > Fabaceae > Vicia > Vicia sativa. The sequence goes on along the minus strand of CM038796.1, from coordinate 218,338,748 downwards.
CAGAATATCCGCATCTTCTTCAAGATGGATATGTTTTGAAATATCACAACATCTATCATCCATACATTTCTCATAAAGTCACAATATATGCATATGTCGTTCATATACACTGTCATGCATCATACTTTGCATAAAACTAACAAATATTCTATCAAAGTTTCTCTTGTTTTCTCAAAGCAGTGTATGACGCAAAGCGGGTCGAGATTAAGCCCGAACCGGCGGAAAACTATCGAAAGACCGCCCTTGGTCGTCCTCCGACGATTGGTCGAGATTAAGCCCGAACCAGCGGAAAACTATCGAAAGACCGCCCTTGGTTGTCCTCCGCAGGTCCAAGATTAAGCCGAATCGGCGGAAAACTATCGAAAGACCGCCGGTTATCCTCCGATAACGGGCAATGGATCAAACACCCGATGCACTGAAGCTATCCACATTTTGCCAACTACAATCTCCCTCGGGTGATCAACACGAAGATTTATTCGATTCCTTATTATCAGCAAAACTACATAGTCTAGCGTCGACTCGGTTGCCTTAGATGGCATCTTAAGCCCATCTCAGACTATTTGTCAACATCTCTTCACTTTCGAATCTGCATATATGGTTAAAATTAATACAAACCAATAACCTCATTCAAAGTGAACCCGAAGTCTAACGTCGACTCCTTCGGATGGCATCTTAAGCCCATCTCCTCTCCTTCCGAAACATCTGAGTCTAACATACGACTCACTCCCGGCATCGACCTTTCTAGATGGCATCTTAAGCCCATCTCCGTCAGCTCTCCTATTAACAACCTCGAGTCTAGCGTACGACTCGTTCCCCAGTAAGTCTCCAACTTCTCAAATGGCATCTGTAAGCCCATTCCCGCATCGTCCCAATAGCAGTGCAAATTTTCGGTGTACTCGGTGTTCAATCATCTTCTACCTTGGTCACGAAGACAAGCATGTCAATCTAACCCTTCGATACAAGAAGATTGAGCAGGGCATTATACCCCAAAATTTGCCCTCCATCTACTCAAGAGATTTCATACATCCATACTCGAGGATTCCTCAAGAGTTGATCGGACAAACTCTCTCTGACAATCAACCCAAACTAGGGTTTGGTATCTCTCAAGTCAAGATGGTTCCAACATCTCCAAGGGTCTTCATGCCTCCCATATGCTTCAAAGATTCTCCATGCCAAGTTTCAAGCTTCCAAGTCAAGTTTCCTCGAAATTGCTCGGAGGGTTGAAAATCGGGTGTATTGGACAAAAGTCAGCTGTGGTCAACATACATCAAACTTCATAATTTTGGTCAACATCCTCATTTTGAAGTTACATTCATCATTTGATCAAGGGTTGATCATGATTCATCAAGAAAACTCAAGATTTGCTCAAAAGTCAAACTTTCTAAATTAGGGTTTCAGGTAAAAGTCAATGAACTTTGGTGATCATAACTTTCTCATACTTTCTCAGAAATTTTCCCACTAAAGCTCATTTTGAAGGAAATTCAATTCTCTACAACTTCATGTCTCACAAGAATGTCCAAAAAATGCTTCATTTGAGAGGTATAGCTCAAAACATTACAGGTCATTTTCAAAGTCAACAAAAAGTCAACTTTTTGATTTGAAGATATATTGAGCATGGTAACTCCAATTGATATGAGACCAAATACATTGTTTAGAGGACTCTTAGAGCTTTCCAAAAAGTCCAAGAACACTCAAAAATGTGGAAAATTGAGTAAGTTACACCATCCACAAGTTGGGCAATTTTGAAAGAATGCACAAGGAGAGATACTTCAAAAAATCAAATCTTTTGCAAATGGGCCTACTTTTTCTTCATCCTAACTTATTCCTCATGCAAGTAGGAATGTCCAAGCCCAATGCCACGATTTTCTATTTTATTTTCCTATTTAATTTGGAATTTATTCATTTAAATACAAATTAATTTGAAAAATAAAATATAAAATCAAAATTAATTGAAAGATTGATTTTTATTGCTTGCTTGTGATCCAATTAACCCATAAATGCCAGCAATTTCGAAATTGGATCAAAAAAGGCAAGATTGGATTGAAATTTGTCAAAGTTTGAAAATTTGATTTCATGAAAATATCAAAATTGATTTCCATTGAATATTGATCAAATCTTTCCAAATTCAATCCCAAATCCATCCAGCATATATACATGATGCATACCTATCAAGAGAGGACGAAAAAATTGCTCTACAAACCCTATTCCAAAGTTCAAAAATCCGTGTGTTTGAAGCAACTGGTAACCCTAGTTTTGCTTCGATTCAACCCATTCCAAGCCGTCCATTACATTCCTTGAGGTCTTTAGAGTCGATCCAGACTCTTACATCGTTCAAAACCATCAAGAATCAAGCAATCCCAGTTTCGGTTTGTTCTTATTTTTCCAAATTCGATTATCAATATTCATGCATTATTAACTTGTTTTGATTGTTTGTTTGTGTTTAGAATCGAGTTTGCAAACTTTCTGGGCAAGCCAATTGGATTTCTATGGCCGGAATCGTGTTTCACCATGATTAGGGTTTGTGTGACCGATTTAGGGTTTCACGAAATACATAAAATTGGACAATAAGACCTATGCCATTGAATTCGTAACGATGTCCTGAATCGAACCATGGCCTTGGATTTCATTTATATTATGTATATTGTGTTTTCCATTTTGCCAGGGCTTGCAGCGTCGAAGGAAGGCCGACACAAGCTTTTGAATATTTGAAACGAAGAAGACGATGAATTAGCGCGAGCGGGAGGAAGCTGATGAGCGACGCGTGTTATTTTCAAATCGTTCCGTTTCTAAACAGTAAGGCATGCCAACTCAGTTGGTCAGCGCGTTGGTTTTCAAAGTCTGAAGTCAGGGTCCCGAGTTCGATCCCTATGGGCACCAGTTTGCATTCTTTTTTTCAAAACTTACATATTTTCTATATTTTCCATATTTTTTATATTTTGCATATTATTTTAATTCTTTTCTATATTTTTATTCTGCATTATAAAATTATCAAAAAATATTTTCTTTTTGCATTTATATTCTAAAAATATTTATTTAATTTAATAAATTTAAAAATATAATTTTTGCATGCATATTTATTTTATTTATAATTTAGCATTTAAATCATTATAAATTAGTTTTTAATTATTAAATCTTTTCTAAAAAATCCCAAAAAATTATTTTAATGTGTTTATCTTATTTCCAGCATGCATTAATTTCCTCATATAAAAATTTGCATTTTTTCTAACATTTTCTCTTATTTCGATTTCATCATATTTTTCGATTTTCTTATTCTTTCACAGGTTGCTCCGATTCAGGCGTTTTCTTTTATTGTTCTATTCTTTTCCAATAATGTAATTGCTCATGGGATGTAATAGTTAATTAGGCTTTTATTTTCCGCATTTTCTGATTATGTATCTGCCCCAAAGCCATGTAATAGCGTAGGACCTTTACATTCCCGCTTTACATTCCGCATTTTACTTTCCGCACCCTTATCAATTGCTAGTAATTAGGCGTGTATGGCAAAATAATAATTGGACATAGCTCACACTAATCTTCAAGATAACATATTCTGAATCAACACACTTCTATCACACACGCACCCCTTAGGGTAATTCTCTCTCGTTGCCTTTGCGAATTTCAAATGGTCATGTCCCTCGAACGTAGAGGTATTCTAGCACCGTTGCCTTCCAAACAAATCATCATAGTCCCTTCGATACAAAGATCATAAGACCCACGATGTCGCCTCCGAATACATGATCTTGACCCTCGATTGTCGCCTACGAAAAATGATGATAGTCCCTTCGAATGTGCTAGAATACTTCCTACAAGTTGCTTTCGATGACCATCCGATGTCCCTTCGAATGTCCCGTTTACATCCAACGAATGGAGCTACCTACTAACTAATGGTACGGCTAGCGCTATTCTAAAGGAATGTAGAAGTTCAACAAAACGACCAATTCTGAGTGGGTAAATAAGTCTCTTAGTTGCTTGCTCTATCAAATGCTTTTCGCACCTCACACACTCTTTTTCAAAATTCAAACTCTTTTCAAAACAAAACATTTTCGAACACCTTGTATACACTCCTACATGAGTCATTACAAAGTCAAAGCGAAATGCCTCTTTCAAAACATTTTGTCAAACACATGAAAGCAATTTTAAAAAGTGATCTAGAGCAACTAAGAGCCCGTAGATAACTACGGATGGAAAGGGGTGCTAATACCTTCCCTTTTCATAACCATTCTCCCGAACTCAGAATCTAACGAAGGTCTTTTTCTGTACTTTTACCTTCCCTTAATTGGATAAAAATAAAAGTCGGTGGCGACTCTTGCTATCCGCACATTTGGATACAAAAATCCTACAAAGTCAGTTCACCGTATTACACACATATGCTGAATAGATCAGATTCATTAATCTGATTTTCTTCTTCTAATCTTCCTTTCACTAGCAGTTGTTAGTACTAGTGAAGTCTTTACTATAACAGCATTTGCCAGACCTTGTTGCTAATGATAAGATCGAGTCTTCAAAATTGCTCCAAAAGATCAAAGCGCCACTTATGATACTTTCAAGAGCTCGAGATTTTCTTCCTAAACTCGGACGGATAAGCTGGAACAATTATTCATCCACGATGTTGTGACATTATCAATGACTCGATTGTTCACATTTTCTTGATTTGTCAAGTTATCGGAAGAAAAATCGGCATATCCATGTCCTCTTACGAATTTTGATCTTGATTAAAGTCCAACAATTTTCTTGAGACATATACAAAGTCTCCCTTCAATGTATTTTGTCATTAGTGGAAGCACAACACCCATTGACTTCCTTTGTCATGGACAATCAAAACCATTGTGGAAGACAATATAACTAACCACTAGCTCGAGGTGATAACTCGAAGCACCTGAACTAGTCTTAAAATAACAAGGACATCTACGAAACATGTCCTTGCATTTCCTAAAATTTGACATGACTCTGGATGGTTGAGAAGTCATGTAACCACGATCTGAAACCAACCTCCAATCTTCTTAGTGTGTTTAAAACTTTACTAAGATTCGGACTTTCTAACAGAACCAAAAGAATTCTCCTTTAATCAAAAAGCTGATCAAATCATCCTTCGCACATTACATTTACTAGTAGTTGATCTTGGTAAATTCTTCAAACCAAAATAGTAGTTATGCATTGTTGAGCGAACTACTCTTAAACACAAGTAGAATCTTCTTATTCTAAACCAAAGATAGAAGCGCTTACGAATGAGGCGTTTGAATATTAAGATTTATAGTCCCAGTCTCGCCGGACTATTAACAATAATGATGTTACAACATCATCGGGACATCGATACCAATCGGTTTGGGTTAGTCAACAACCGGGATTTATTTTCATCCATGCCTTTTATGTCCCCATATGAACAATATGATCTTTAACAAGATTCATCTTCAACAATATTTACTCACGGAATGCTCTGAGAAATAAACTCTCCACCATCCTCGAAATACGATGTTGAATCTGGACTTGCATACATATTATGCAAACACTTAGTCTCTCATCAAAGTATTTGTAGTTAACTTTTATGCAAAATTCTAATAAATACTTAGTCTCCCGTCAAAGTATTCATTATTAGTCAGAATATACCACCTTCTCACACAAGGTAGGATAATTATTCTAACAACCTTCTGCTCCACACTTGAAGAACCAGCTGATCCTTACAAACTTTCTTTGCTGAAAAGACAAACTCATTTGAGATGATGTTGCAACATCAGATCTGACATTGATCTCGAACACATCAGCCTGACTTATACTATGGTTTGGAGGAACATCCATAGTAATCCAAGCATACTTTCTTGTAGGGATACAAGAGTACACGAGGTGATCACCCTTTATGATCGGATCCACAACACCCATAAATATATGAACTAGCATGTATCACCTTCACCTTGTCTGCTTATTCTACCCTTGATCAAATAACTAGAGTTATTTGTAACACACTCCTGTAGGCAAGTGCAGACCCAACTGTTCTATTATGTGAGGACACCACATAAATGAGCTCAAGTAAGAAGAGGAACTTTTCATGAAAGAATTAGGAAACCATGATCTTTTGATAATAACTCCTCCTTGCTTCACACAAATAATAAGTTCATCCTAGTTGATTTGGATGACTTTCCAAAGTGCAGATACCAACCATTGGACATTGGTTGAAACAATTCCAGTGCTCACAATAATCCATTGGATGATTTTTCATCAGATAAGGAGTTCCATGCTCATATAGACTTGATACGAGTTACCAAGTTTGAGAAAATGGCCTATATCTAGATGATGAGAACCATCACTAGTCAGATTGAGAAAAAAAGATTCTCAATACCAGGATGTCAAGACATTTTGTATGACATGTCTTCAAAGATCTTCGTGCTTCAGGTTAAGGACTCCCCACGAATATCGCTCGGATCTTCTTAGAGTTATGAAATTCTCCTTTAAATCTGCGGTTGAGATTGGTAAACATAATCATCTAATCCTATCCTCCTTGGAAAACACAAAGATCATGAGAAATAAACTCAAGCATCTTATAGACGAGTAGGATTAATACCTCTTCATGGACACATTGTTGAGCTCTTCACATTTGTTCGGTCATAGTAAGCACTCTTTATTTGGAATTTGCCACGGTTCCAAATTAAGAATCCTTAGTTGCTTGCTACACAAGTTTGATTGCCACACTGTTACTTGTACTAGAAGAAACTTCATTATCAACCATGAGTATGTTCAATAAGTGCGGATCTCGGTAGGAAAAAAAGCGGTGTCTTCACGGTTGTGATGTTGAATCTTCATGTAGAACATCCTTTTCATTACAAATTTTATATCTCCGATTACGATTAGATAATCGGCTCCATGACTATTCGATCGAATTATCTACTCACACTAGATGATCTGATGATTTCTTCACACTAACCAAGCATGTTTACTTGGTGAAGACACGAGATGATGTTCCAACAACGGATAAGACATCATCCATCACATAAGAAACATGGAAATCACAACTAACCTCGTTGTTCAAGTATCGGGATCAAATAATCATAATGAATGGCTTCAATAGAAAAATGTTCTATGGTCATGGACGAGTTCCACATTCGGTTCCTTTGATCGACGGATCTCACGACAAAAGCTCATATTGCTTTCACATAAAGGGATTGCGAAGATACCTTTATAAGTCCTTTTAAGTGCATTGAGCTTAGTTACTATACTCCCATAAGCTTTGGTCGAATTAAACACTTGAGTAGGTAACTTGTTGATCGTGTCGATCAACTAAAGCGGCGATGTCTCCTCTTCCGGGAGTAGGTTCTAAACATATGTACTCACACTACATGTGTTTAGCACCAGAACATTGTTCTTCAACTGGAAGCGCATAATGTTCTAACATCCTTAAGAACATCGGTTCCATCTCCTTAAAACACATCATTCTTGATGATCTTCAAGGTCTTCAAAACAACTTGCGGATGAATATGAGAATCATTGATCAATTGATACTCATCAACACTATTAATAAATGCCTTTATGAGTGGACTTGAGGAAATCTCAAGTATCTTTGACAATATTGATAGGTTGTAAAGTGCGCTAAAATTACATTGAGACAAAACAATAACCCTAGAGTTCTTCTTTCACTTTAGGGGTTGTATCGGAAGTTATCGTGGAATAGCCATACTTCAACAGAACTTGCACAATGCTTACTCCATATTGTAAGCATGACACATAAAGATTGAAAATAAATCAATCCTACAAATTGTTTGCTTCTTCACCAAGCACCATCCTAGACCCAACTCAAGTGTCATATAGAAGCTTTTTAAACACAAAGGATACCTTATCAATATCTTCACTCATGAAGGTTCGATAATTTTCTTCTGTCTGAAAAAAGTTGAACAATGCAATCAAAATCTTCACTCCGCATGAAGTCTTTGAATTTGTTCAAACACTTTCATCTTCTTTTAGCATAGGCGATCGGGTTGGTCTAGTTTTTCCCAAATTGGTCCATCCTCCACTTCTAGGGACCAATCAAAATGAACACTACTTTGTTCAAATAATCTTCTACCTTGTACACAACCAGAAAGTATCCCCCATGGATCTCATCCGAAGCAGCGATGCTGCTACCAATTGAAATTCCTGGTATGACAAACTCAGGATGTCGAATGAGATGTTAAGACATCTGATCTGACATTAAGGATTGCACAGGTAGAAGAGGCTGACCTTTATAATTTCTGTGCTACACGGATAATTATACGATCATACGAACACAACACCATCAAATTATGCGAGGTTACGATCTAATGAAGTTTTGAGTTAAGGTTAATAAGAACAACGATGTCATGAATAATGTTATGACATCATACAAATAACCAATGCAGAAAGTAAATAACACACAGAATTGTTCATCCAGTTCGGTTCAACAAACCTACATCTGGGGGCTACCAAGCCGGGATAAAGTTCACTATTAGCGGTATCAATTCGAAGACCTACTACCAACACACCGTTGTGACCTTCTCCTTAATCACTACCCATGATCCTTTTACCTAAGTCCTACTTAGATATGAGTTCCTACTCACTCCCCTCAATCACACCCGTGATGATTGCCTGTGAAACAAAGCGTTCGAAGTTACACTTTAATTACACAACTTGATCTTGCTTAAAAGCTTCAATCAAGTACAATACATACATCCTCTTACCTCAGGTTTCAAGGTATGGTGACCATCCCAGCCCGGTGGTTCACTACAACTAGCCCTAATTATCACATCTTTAATGCTCTTTGGCTTGCGTCCAACTAGGTTACAATACTTTTATTTATAACCTTTTACCCAATGGATTTGGGCCTTTTGTGGCAGCATAGCAGCTTTAACAACCTGCATAAAATAAGCAGAAAACTTCTGCTACAAGTTAGGTCTTCAATCTAGCTTTTCTCTTTATTCTTAGCTTCTGATTGAATCTTCTAGGGCTCCACATATGCCTTCAATTTTGCGCTACTTATTATGCATTCTATTATGCGAATATTACGCATAATTCGAGAACAGCAGACTTTGATTCGGTAGCATGATGTCTGATATGATGTCATGACATCTCTTGTGACATGTTGTTCCAGATGTTGATTTAATTCAACATAACATGTTTAGGCATTTCAATAGGATTTTCAGGATGTTCACTATCCTATTGTACATTACTTTATTGTTGTTATTATTTGTTTTACAAGAATTGAGCCAATCCTAAACAAAGGCACTTACACATATCATTCATGGGGTATCCATCCATTGTATAAATAAACTCAAACCTCGCTCAGCATTTTCCACTGAAAACCAAGCTCTACCATACAAAAAAATCCAATTCCCTTTGGCCACGTCCAAAAAATGTTTCATGCATTGATCATTCATCATTTCACACGCGTCAATCCATTGATTGAATTTTTTATCAGATTACCCCTTGGTTAACCCACTGGTTGATTTTATCATTATTTCCTTGTCAATTTGAATCAACCCACTGGTTGAGGATAACCTTTCACTTTTGTCGGCCCACTGGTTGAAGTTAATCATTTTATTTTCCAGTTTAATTCAGAGCAACCCACTGGTTGAGAATAGTTTTCTAGTTCACCTTCATCGATCCACTGGTTGATGATGGATTTCTTTCTTACTTTTCAAACTTAACCCATTGGTTGAGATGTCGTGTCGACTTTTATTAACCCACGTGTTGATGTTAAGTTCTTGTTGTCTGCTTTCGTTAACCCACGCGTTGATGTTATTTCTTGTGTCGACTTTCATTAATCCACGTATTGATGATGGTTTTTCGTGTTCACCTTCATTAATCTGTTGGTTAATGTTGGTTTTCTTTCTTGTTTTTTCGAATTCGATCCATTGATTAGGGACGATGTATCGACTTCCATTGAACCATGCATTGGTGTTAGTCTTTGTTTTTGTTAATCTACTGATTGAAAAGCTTTCTATTTACTTTCATTAACCCACACATTGATATTAGTTCGTATTGTTTACTTTCATTGGCTCACGCGTTGATGATAGTTATGTCTTATTTGTTTGGAATTAATCCACTAGTTGATGACAATTTGTTGTTCACCTTCATTAATCCATTGATTAATGTTGGTATTACTTCCTGTTTTTCGAACTCAATCCACTGGTTGAGGACATTGTGTTTACTCCCATCAGCCTATGTGTTAATGTTAGTTTTTCATTAACCCAAATGTTGATGTCGGTTCTCTGTTGTTTACCTTCATTGATCCACTGGTTCATATTTGGCTTTATTTCTTGTATTTTACGAACTCGATCCATTGATTGGGGATGATGTGTCGACTTTCATGAACCCACGTGTTGATGTTAGCTCTTGTGTCTTTTTTTTTGTCAATCCACTGATTGAAAGTTTTTGTCGACTTTCATTGACCCACGTGTTGATGTTAGCTCTTGTTGTTTACTTTCATTAACCCACACGTTGATGTTAGTTTTTATTGTTTACTTTCATTAGTCCACGTATTGATGTTAGTTCTTTGTTGCTCTCCTTCGTCAATCCTCTGGTTGATGTTGGTCTTTCTTTCTTGTTTCCAAACTCAATCCACTAATTGAGGATGTCGTGTCTTTTTCATTAACCCATGTGTTGATGATAGTTATTTATCAATTTACCTTATTTAATCCTTGCAGAGTTTATTTTCAGTTTTCATTTCCTCAGCAGTAGAACCCATACATTCGTCTCATATCATTTCATCGCATTGCATCGGGGATGAAATTCAGGTCTTGTTTGTATTTAATTACTCTCATCCATTGATCCGTTATCAAGCTGAAAGATAATTAAATAGGGGCAGCTGTCACACCCTAAATTTCACCATGAGTTTTTTGCCGCACTAGCACATCATATTTTTTCATCATTATTCATCTGCATATGCTTCCATTAGGCCATTGACATTAAACAGTCCTTCACTCATTGCATATGCATCATTTTGTCGTATTTAAATTGATATTTGCATTATTTTGTAGTTGTAAAATACCTGATGTTTCACTTCATTCATTTTTATCTCCTTACATGCTTCTTGCATCGTGTTAATTTGTTTATATGTCGATAATATAGATATTTCAGTTTTATAAACAGACCGTTAAAAGAGATTCAACACTGTGTAGAAAATTAGCGGGAAAATATTTCAAGTTTTCGCCTTTTACTCATTGCTTTATGAATCTACGTGTCGCGTAGATCATGAAAATGTGCTCTCTCTAATTTTTCGATACATTCTTGAGTCTCGTTTTTAACCGTAAGTGTTTTACAATCAGGTATTTTTTATTATCATTTTATTTCAATTTTAAACATTTTGATAATTTTTCTTTAATCTTTGGGACCCGTAGTTTATTTTAATGTGCTCTTTTTTTTTGGATAATTTAGTGTTCGAATTTATATCATTTTTGACAATTTTGAGTGTCCAATATTTATTTCAAAAAGTTCAAAAAAAAAAAAAACTTTTGGATTTTTCATTTTCTATCTTTTCCATTTTTGTGGCTTATTTAGCCATTAGGGGCATTTTAGGTATTGTAAAAAATTACTAAACCTAATTTTTTATATATATTGTTCTTGCAGGTAAAACCTTTATGATTGTATTTAGGGATTTGGAGGCTCAAGTATGTTATCTTGAACTGCAAGCTTAAGATTGTCTTGCTTATCCCGCTGGTGGGAGACCTATATATCAATGAATTCATGAGTCTACTTCTTATCAGTAACGCTCTCTTGCCCATTAAATTAATCAGGAAAGTGAAGCATCATCCATTTCTAGTAATGATAACCCCTTAAAGTAACGTACGTCGCTGGAATCAATGCATCAGTTTCCTCAACCCAATCGTAACGTCCGTACTTAGTTCGAGCTGGATCCCAGGACGCATGGTCAGGATATATACCCGGACCATACTCAGACTCCTCCCCCTCCACTCGGGATCCACCACAAACTCTGCCCATATACCTTCATCCAAGCTTATTCTCGCCCCCACACAAGACCCCTTCCGACTTCACATCTCGGCTCAGACTTTATGTATGATCATAAGCCCCTTGAACATATGATTTCATGTCTTGAAATCCTATGATCAAATAACTGAAAACCATAAACCGAAAACGAGATATACATCGGCCAAACCGACCTCCAGGCGTGTGAACCACACTCTCCAATTCTACTGAACAGTCACCCGTATAGGTGTAATAATTATCGCCTAGTAGGTTATAACTTCCTACACGTTTCCTCCTCATTTTTTCCTTTTATAACGTGTCCTTTCCCCTTTAAAACCATACCTCCTTATTTAACCTTCTCTGCACAATTTGCCGCTGTTTTACTTACTTCAGATCTTCTCAAGTCATTCGGTCACCCACTTAGGTATTCTCCTTTCTATTCTTCTTCTTTATTTTTCCACATAAGATGGTGATCATTAGGGAATGCGATGAACTAGGGCATAGAAAACACTTAAGTAGTGAGTAACGTAGAATCTTATGGGAAGATTGCATGCAAGAAATGAGAGACGCTCTAGGGGTAGAGGAACTAGAGAGGGTTATGAACAAGATTAACTTTGAAGTTCTAACCTCTGATAGTGATTCTGACCCTGACTCTTCAGGTTCTGTGGAGCTCATAATAGAAACCAACCAATTGCTCAAAGGAGAAGCCCTAGGCTTCAAACAAAGCTTGATTAAAGATATGGAAATCGCAACCCTGCGATCTCTCTGGAACATCTCCTCCATGGGGAATGAAGACGACGTAATCTTGGAACCCTGCGAGATCGGGGAAAACGTTTGCATGTCACGCCCCAAAGGGGTAAACCCTTAATGGTTTTATTTCTACGTTGGAGTCGTAGAGGAGTTGAACATCCAATTTCCCTTCACCGACTTCGAAACTGACATATTACGAACAATGAATGTCGCCCCCTCTCAACTCCGTCCCAACAGTTAGGGATTTATAAGAGCATTCGAACTAATTTGCAAAGCTCTAATGATAACCCCTACCGTTGGATTGTTCTTCTCATTTTTTAAAATAAAAACTGATGACTCCGGAAGCTGGGTTGCCATCAGCGGCATCCCAAAGAGGAGTTTCCTTCAAGCCTACACATCCAACTTCAAAGGCTATAAATAACACTTCTTCCGGGTTAGATGTGGACCCCGGTGTCCTCAGATCATCTACGGTGCCGATGGGCACCACAAATTTCCCCTATACTGGACTAATAACCCATTACCCATCTCTGGCTTTGACTATGACAATTTGAGCGAATCCGAGACCCTATCACTGGGGGTTTTGGACTCCTTCCGGCCAATCAGGGTTAAGGATTTATTAGCATTACCCCAGAAAGAAGTTCCCGACTTCCTAGGTAATCATATTTTACCAAACACCTTTCATTAGATTTTATCTTATTAGACTGATTTCTTTCTTTACTCCTTTGATTGCAGACAAAATGACTGACATGTCTGTGAAAGAGCAGAAAAAATTAATGGTTGCGGCCCGTGCTGCTCGGATAAATGTTGGAGGTCCTTCCGAGACCAAATCCAATCTGGCCGGCCTGGAAATCCAGGAGCCAAAGAAGAAGAAAAGCACAATATTCAAATCGGGTGCGTTGGAAACCGCAGTGATAACATCCACACCAGTTAAGCGACCCTCCGACACCGAACCAGCTGGTGAAAAAGCTCCAAAAAAGCTAAAAACTATAATGGAGAATGAAGCAAATCAATCAAACTGGGAAGTTTCCACTTTGCTGAAAGATCCTGGCAATAGTTCAGACTAACCCTCATCCGAAAACAAATTCTGATCTGCCGACTTCGATGGTATCAGATTTTTGTACGACCATCTTAATGCCTCAGAAGACGTTAACAAACTGAAAAGTCTAGGCCCCAAAAGATCACACAGCACTTAAGCTCATACCTGATGAGATGCGTCGTGCTAACTCGAGGTCTCTTTGAATCTGGGGACGACACAGAAAAGAAGAATTCTGAATTGGAGAAGGAAATCAAAAGGCTGGCCGCGAACGAGAAATATCTCAACGAGGCGAATTCCTTCTTTAAGACCAAAGCTTCGGAATCTAATGAAAAGATCAAAGCCTTGGAGGAGGAACTTGCCTTGATGAAGTCCTCGGATGACGAGCAGTCCAACAAACTTCAATTCTCGGAGAAAACCTGTTCCAATCTGAAAGAAGCTTTGGATAAGTCTCGGATGGATGTGCTGAACGCCGGAGATATGGCTTTTGATCGAGCAAAGGCTCAGGTTTCTTGCCTATATCCAGATCTTGACATCTCGGAGGTTGATTTCTTCAATTCTATTGTTGATGGGAAGCTAGTGGAAGTTGATGACGGTGATAGTGATGCCACACTGAGCGAAGAAACTGTTGTTGTGGACACTCCTCACCATAACGCCTAATTCCCTTTTTACTTTAATCTGTAGTTAGTCATCCTCTTCACAGGATGCATTTTGTAAAATTTCTTAACATTTACCCTCTGGGTTTTATTTAATGCTACGTGTTTTACGTTTTTAAAAAGTGCTTGTCTGTATGTTTAACCTCGTGAACAAATTTATGCTATATTATTAATCCCTCAAGCCAAATGGTTCCTTACGTAAACCATGAAGGCTTTAAAGAACATAGCCCACTGTTTACGTAGCCAATTTACGGTTCCAAGCCGGACTTTGCTTAAACAAGTTAAAGCAAAACGTCCTTTGACCAAAGTTTTTGGTACAGAGCCCCTAGCAGGTGGATCTGAGATGGAACAGAGTCTTGGTGAGGTTGAAACCTTTGGTACAGATCCCTTAGCAGGTTGATCCGAGTCGGAACAGAGCCTTGGTGAGGTTGAAATCTTTTGTTTTTGGTACAAAGCCCCTAGCAGGTTGATCCGAGTCGGAACAGAGCCTTGGCGAGGTTGAAACCTTTGGTACAGAGCCCCTAGCAGGTTGATCCGAGTTGGAACATAGCCTTAACGAGGTTGAAACCTTTTGTTTTTGGTACAGAGCCCCTAGCAGGTTGATCCGAGTCGGAACAGAGCCTTGACGAGGTTGAAGCCTTTGGTACAGAGCCCCTAGCAGGTTGATCTGAGTCGGAACAGAGTCTTGGCGAGGTTGAAACCTTTTATTTTTGGTAAAGATGATCCGAGTCGGAACAGAGCCTTGGCGAGGTTGAAACCTTTGGTACAGAGCCCCTAGCAGGTTGATCCGAGTCGGAATAGAGCCTTGGCGAAGTTGAAACCTTTTGTTTTTGGTACAAAACCCCTAGCAGGTTGATCCGAGTCGGAACAGAGCCTTGGCGAGGTTAATGTTATATATTTTATTGGTTAATGAAGTAATAAACTTGATTAATGAGTTTTAAGTAAAATATGTGATTAATAACATATATTTTACTGTCAATGCAATAATAAAATTGATTAGTGACAAATCTTATATTCGTGTTATAAATATAATTTAAAAAAATAAAAAAGTATTTTGTTATAAATATTAGTTTTTATTTAAAAAAAACATTGTTTATTGTATTTATAAACAGTGCATATGATCTACGTGTAGAAATGAGTGTAAAAGTAACATTACTGATAAATTTTACACCTACTTTTATGTTTTTACACTTTCTCAGTTAAAATATTTTAATATGGAGTATGTTATATATTTTTTCTTTCAAATTTTCAAGAAACACACAAATGGGATAACAATTACTTTTCTCTCCCTTTGATTTTCTCTTCTCTTTCTTTCATTCAATTTATTACAATGCCAAACAATGTATAAGCAAGTTACCATATTAAAAAATAACCTAATAAAATTGGGGTCTATTTAAACTCGACTTTTATTCACAAAATTTAATTCTTAATCGGCGGATCTGCAAAATCTCAACATAACCCTAGTCATTCAAAGGTGCGAATACTCTTCATTTCTTCATATTTCATTCTATTACTTTGTTCTTGAATATTGAAATTTTATACGATGTTAAATTTTAATTGAAAACGATTGTTATTATATTATCTCAAATATTCTTCAAAGATAAAATATCAACTTATGAACAAACAATGATGTTGTTTCAAATGATTTTTTATGCTAAAATTTATGGTTGATGATTAATTTTTTTATGAAACCTAATTTGTATTAGATATATTCTATTTGGTTGGTGGAATGTGTATTATTCGGGTTTTGGTCTATGTTATTTAGGATGAAATGTCTTTTGTGTAAGCTTTACAATCATGTTTGTAGAGGGAAAATTGTGTATTTCAACATCAAACACAAAATTATGTATTTCAGCTCACTTATTTTTTTAGGATTTACCACATAGTATTTCAAGCTAATTATTGAGAAAACCTACAATAAATAACATATAATTTGAAAATGTTATTATTAGAGAAAATCGATTATTTCTTATAATCTAGTTTTTAAGCAATGTGTTTGGCACAATTCAAATTTAAAATAATATTATATACTTATCCAAAGTCTATTAAGCCACACACTTAAAAATTCTTGAATGTGATAAGGTGGATTAAAAATTCGTTTAGATGCGATATGACATAAAAATGTATTTATAAGATATGAACAATTATTACAATAAAAATTGGCTTTGTAAGAATTGAGTTACTCCTAACCCAAGTTCTGTTATGATATTAGAGGTTTATAATTTTTTTGTCGAATAGTACCTATAATTTAGTCATTTGTATTACACTTTACATGTTAAGTCTTAAATATAATGAGATGCGTTGATAACACTCATATTGAATAAAACATATATTTAAAAAGAGGGTATATAACTGATATCCCTTATTTTATTTCCTACTTAAACAAATAATTTGTTTACACTAAAGTAGCATCTCATTGATTCTTGAGCGAGATTTTTTATCTATTAGATATGGATGCTATACTCTTTATTTCTTTTTGAATTGATTTTTTAAATTTATTCTTGAATTTTTATTTTTAGTATCTCTCAAAATTTGTGATGGGCCTAACTCATTCTTACAAAATTGACTTGTAGGGTGAGAATTAACCTTAATTATAAAGAAACACATGTCATATCGCTAAGAAATATGAGACTAAATTCACCCCTTTCATATCCAACACAATTAAAGTGTTGGGGGATGCAATGAAGGAAACCAAAGTATTGCATTAAGGCGACTAATGGTGGGTTGTAATTAAGATGAAAATTCCAACATACCCCCTCACGCTTGGGCCTCAATGACCCCGAAGCGTGGTCGATGTGGGAAGCCCAAAAACGAATCTATGATAGGCTCTGATAACATCTTAGAATTTTGATTAGGTCTAAATGTATTTAAGTTATGATAATGATAATAGTGGAAGAGAATTGGGTTGTATTTAAATGTTACAACATAGTGTCATCATGATATGTTTTCCATCGTCACGGGAAAAAATATAAGCCAATTATCAAAACAAATTGGGTTAAGTGTGACAAGTTAGTCCTATATCATATGTAATTGAATCAAATGTTAGATATATTTTTCTTAGATCTCCCTTAGTCTTTCCAACAAGTGATACCACAATCTTGATTAACTCGAAAGAGGAGTGGTATCTTAGTGTTTTGTATCAAAAGTCTTTTTTGGTGCAATGTAGTCATGAGTAAGAGTACATTTGAGTGCAATGTAGTCACCAATGTCTGTTGATAATAATTATAATGCATGTATAGGATGAGAGATACTCATATTAGAGAGATAGATAGAGAGATTATTGAATTCAAGTGTGAGTGGTTACTGTTACATCAACTATATCACTTAATGAATGTTGAAAAGGTTTATTGAATATGTTATTATTTCTCATCATTTATAATGTTTTAATTCATGTACGCAAGATGGATATGAAAGCTAATGGTTCTCAAAACAATGTGGTTCCTGAGGAACTTAAGTAAGTCTCTTTATCTATCTTTGTTTTATTATTTTCTTTCTTTTACCACACACACACATATATATATATATATATATATTGAAATGGATGACATATAAAATATAAAATAAATAATATAATATAATATTTTATATTCATAAAAAATAAATTCATGCCACAAGGATCATATTTTACATCGCATTAACCACAATAACTACAACCACAACCACAATTTAATATATATATATATATATATATATATATATATATATATATATATATATATATATATATATATATATATATATATATATATATATATTGAAATGACATATAAAATATAAAATAAATAATATAATATAATATTTTATATTCATAAAAAATAAATTCATGCCACAAGGATCATATTTTACATCGCATTAACCACAATAACTACAGCCACAACCACAATTTAAGATCATAATATCAACTCAAGATTGATTCAACATTTACTTTTTTTATCTTTGTCAATTAGGTAGTTATCTATATATCCTCCAAATATTATTTTATAAAATAAAATAAAAATCTCATTTAAAATCAACTGGTTAATGTGTTTTTGCTTCTAATTTTGTACGTAATGATTTGATTGGGTTATATTAAATGTATTTTCACATATCTCCATCAATAATACACTAATATTTCATTTTTATCATACTTATATTTCTTTAATAGTGATTTAACATTGCTGGTTTCTTTTTCTCATTATATAACTTAATATATTCTTCTGCATTTTATAGTCTCCTTGACAGGAAACGTTATATGGAGAGGTTCCAAAAATATGATGCATGCTATGCTCGATATTTGATGGCAAAATATGAAAGAAGTAAGAAAAATTAATAATTATATATGCACTTTCTCATTGCATTTTTTTTTTTTAATTTTGTCTTGAGTTAATGAAACAAAAAGCTTATATTTAATTAAACACACTCTATAATTTCCTTATCTTAATTTGTATAACTAATTAGTATGAGATGAGTGTGAGAGTTAAATTGGTATATGTTAGTTGGGTTAGTCTTTAGTTTAATATTTAAGGAAAATATTTATTTGTATTTATAATATAAGAAATTGTTGATATTTATAAATATTTTTAAAAAGAATAGTTAATTAACTTGATTTAATGGTTTAATAGATAGATATATGTAACTTATCATTATACTAATATTCAATTAGAGTTTTCAAAATAATATAGTTTTAATGAACGTCAAAAAAACAAAGTATATTTTTAATTCATTTGACAATATTTTTTTCCAGTTCTGTCAATGGATACAGATGTGACTATGGAGAAGCAACCTGAAGAAATAATAAGGACAAGCAAGTAAGAAAAAACATATATATGATATGGTCTAAAATTTGTTTAAATGTTTTTTCATAAAATAATGAGTGTGATATATATATATGTGCAGGTCTCCTTTGCTCAAAGAATCATGTTATAAGCCAATAGTGGGTGTTGCTATTGATGATGAAAGCAGCACAGGGAAAAAGAAACGCAAAAGAGATGCATACAATGTGTGATATCTAAAATTTAGGTTAACTTATGTGTATGTGATCACATTTTCAAGTAGCTTACAAATGTTTCGATGAATAAAATAATGTTTACAAGTTCGATCACTTGAACAAAAAAAAAAGTGATATGATCTTTACATTACTGATTGTACGTTGCAATCTCTTGAATTAATACTTTTCTAGATGAGGAAAGTGTGTTTGTTAAAGAGGTTTTTTATTGCGAAAGTAATGTAGCATGCTATTAAGGTGACCTTGATTGAGGATTATCAATAGGCATGCTTCTATTTCCATAAAGCGTAGAACTATTCAAGCACACTACTACTTCTAAATATCTTATTTATATGCATATTAGCTTGTAGAGATGATCTTATGGGTGAATTACCACTTTGTGTCATCTTATTATGTCAAGTGAGGACCAAAGATACTCTGACTCTTGATCTAACTATTAGGTTTGTTATATATTTAAATTGTAGATTTTGTTGGTGGATGTTCCATAATTTATTTTGGATTGGGAGGCTTAGACTTATTATACCTTACACAATCCCTTTAAATCCCTCTAGACCCTTATATATTTCAAAGGTAACATGGAGTGTTAATGTATGAAAAAATTAAAAAGTTTTTGAGATGGAATTTTTTGAGTTGATGTATCACCAATGTGGTACTTGTGGCCCCTTAGAATAAATATATTCACATATTAAAATCACGTGATATTGTATCATACTCAATCATGTGAGCAACTTCTCAAACAATCACTGTCTATAATGAATTCGATTTCTACAATTAAATTTATCCAGGTCTACTTATATGAATAATAAGTGACATCGTTATTTTTCAATAAAAATAAATTAAAAATTATTTTAAAAATAATTATAAAAGTGAGCTTGAATGATTTTCAAGCAACAACTACCCCACATTAAAATATAGTTTTATATTTAATTGTATCCTAATTGAAATCATATCCAAATAAAGCCATTGTGTTATTCTAACACATTGGACCATCTTATAATATCACAATTTATTGATTAAACTCATCATAAAATTATTTTGTTCACTATTCACTAAATAAATAATAAATAATTTTCACATGGTATGAAATTTTATAAGCATACTAAAAATAATATCACCGCGTATTTCTCTGATAATTCTTCTAGACTTCCCAAAAATTTATAATAACAATCATCTTGTCATAATATTTATACATTTTTCGGATCATAGTATTTATACTCTTGTTATAATAAGATATTTGTCTAAATATTATTGCCTCATAATTTTTATTTATATATTTATCATACTCTTTAAACTGATAGAAATGAACTCATGTCACAGTCAATAATCAAGCATCCACATAATATAATATATATATATATATATATATATATATATATATATATATATATATATATATATATATATATATATATATATATATATATATATATATATATATATAAACTTGTAGTCATAAAAAATACAACTTCATATTTTTATTTTTTAATCAAGAGATTTATTAAAGGGAGAAGTAAGAGTTCTTCAAACCTGTTTACACAAAAGATTGGGCAAAGCAACCGAAATTATTCACCAATTAAGACTTAGAAAGGAATAGCACAGAATTCTTGCTAAATCATAAAAGTTATAATTGGGATGAATAATATCTCCTATAAAAAACATTTTCAAGCCAAGAATTTAATATTCCATACGTATTTTATGCATATTCCACCTGTCATTCTGAAAACAAATTTCATTTTTTGGAATTCATATAGACCAAACCGAAGCAAGCCAAACAACCCCTAATTTGCTCTCTCTCACTTTTTTCTCTTTACAAAATAAGTACCAATCCAAAAAAGACGATAAACATTTTTCCTCACTATCTATAGGTATACCCAATCCACTCCGAAAAATTATAACAAATCAAAACAATTAATATAATTTAAAACACTTTTAAAGCATTAAAAATTATTGTTCTCTAATTACTTATCAGTTAATAACATTTTAAATTATTATTATCACCATTTAATAATACTTCTATTACAGTATCTTGCTAATAAAAAATATAAAATAAATTGCACTACACATTAGATAAAATAGTAATTAACAAAATAATCTTATCACTTTTCTATTGACCAATGAAAATAAAACTTTTGCCAAGTGGCAACTTTATCCCATTTGCAATGTTTTCTCTCTCTCTTTCCTTATTCAAAATTAAAAAAAAAATCTAATTATTTCTTTGGTCTCTCGGAATGAGTAACAACATATATGTTATTTTTTATACTCCTTACACTTACATGACCCTAATGTAGTTTATATGTTAAGAGTTCAAATCCTCTATTATTTAATTACATATTTATAGTTAAATAATTATTATTATTAAATTAAATAAAGGATTTATTTATTGATATCCTTCTCGATTGATTCTTTTATTTACTGTGACTCTATTTTTTCCACTAAAATTACAATAATATAAGATATGTAAATAATTTTAAATAT
Source organism: Vicia sativa (assembly GCA_021764765.1). NCBI lineage: Eukaryota > Viridiplantae > Streptophyta > Magnoliopsida > Fabales > Fabaceae > Vicia > Vicia sativa. The sequence continues at coordinate 218,316,928 of CM038796.1, read as the reverse complement.
TAAGGAATTAAAGAATTATTATCACTTTCACCAAGAAATCATTATCACTTTAAATTAAAATGAATATAAAATAAATATTAAAAACAAATAGAATAAACACATGTAAATAATTTGACAAAAATTATCTTGACTTATATTTAAACAAATATTTGATGAATGAGATAATTAGAATACCTCAAATTTACTATTTTCACGGGTTACTATCACCCTTTTATCTTTTTTATCTTAATCAAAAAATATTTTAAAATATTTATAGTTATTAGTGATATTCATAAATATTTGTAATATTACATGAATCCTATAAAAATTCATGCTTTCTTTTCAAATGAAATAATATAATTATCATGTGAACAATATTCATTTAAGTTATGTATATTAGATGATGCACCATTGTTCATCATCTAGTAAAAAAAATGTATTTGAGACATATTTTATCTAGTCTATTTGTTTATTATCACTAAAAATACTAATTAATCTATTTTTTAACTTTAATAAAATTAAATATTTATTTTATCAAATAGAATAATACTACATAATCATTCACACAACTGACATTTTATCTAAGGTCACTATCAAATTATTATCATTATTTTTAAATGTCAATTTTTTTACTTTCTCCATGTCACAAGTTTTTTCTAATTATTTATTACAATTAAATTTATATAATAATTGTTTATTTTTCCATTATGTAGTTCAATTTAAATTTACACATGTATCTAAATACATCATTGTCAAGTTGGTCATTATATTTTATCTAATCATATTATTTAATATAATATTTTGATTTTATTATTTTTTATTGTACTTTCTCAATAAATATGAGTTTTTCGTATGTATATTTAAAAAAATTATTTAGCCAATATTACAGTAAATTCACCCGTGCGGGAGCACGGATCTCTGACTAGTTGAACATATAAATAAATAAATAATATTTTCTAGATGAACATGGGTATATTTCTTCTTAACCAGGTAATACTTATTTTCCAAACCAATCATAAAATGCATAAGTTTACTTCCATTTTTATTTTATTTTATACACAATAAAAATTAGACGAAAAATATATATCTAAAATAATTTATGGTCAAATTTGACAAAAACTTAACTAATAAATATTATGGTTTGATATTTTAATGGCAAAATACTCATTTTGTTCCCTTAACTATAGGTCATGGTTCATTTTGGTCCCTTAACCTTTTTTTTGTCAAATTAGTCCCTTAATTTTCAAAACGATGCAAAAAAGTTCATTTTGTCTACTCCGTTAGTCAAAGTCTGTTAAAAATCTACGTGGCACATTTGACTAACTACTGTGGCAGAATTAGAGTCGGAAAAATCGACGTTAAAAACTATTCATAAATTTTAATTATTATTCATCTTCTTCCCCAAAATTTTCTGAATTTTAAAACTTGTTTCTTCTTGCTCCAGCAGATCTCACTCTCTTTCTACGGTTCTTGCAAATTAACCACACCAGTAATAAAAAATTTGTTCTTGCTTGTTTACCAAATTTAAATTCCAAAGATCCTTGAAAACAATGCATTCATAACATTGCATATCATAGCATAACATTTCATAACAGGTACTCTAAAGGCCGATTTTCTCATTCTCTCGCTATTAATTTCAGCACAAATGGCTCTCGAACAGACTGTCAAAGATCTTCAGGCTCAGAACGCTCAGTTCCAGGAAATGTTCACCAACTTAGCTCAAGGGCAGAAAGATCTGAAGAAGCTCATCACCAAAAAAAAGAAGAACATTGGTATCCTCAACATGGGGAAAAGGTACAAAGGTCCAGTCAAGGTAGTTAGACAGCTTGAGTTCTCAGACAAGAGCGGCGAAACTGAAGGTAGCGTCAAGAACAATGAAGGAAGCCATCATGAGTCTGAAAACGAAGAGGAAGACTATATGAGTGAGAAATATCCTAACGGCGAAAAGTACAAGCAACTTGAAGACCGCCTGAATGCTGTAGAGAATCTGAAAGTGTCAGGGTTAAATTTTGATGATCTGAGTCTGGTTCCCAAAATGGTAATTTCCCTCAAGTTCAAGATCCCTACCTTTGCTAAGTGTGATGGCATTTCTTTCCCGAAGCTGCATCTGAAGTCCTATGTTCAGAAAATCCATCCTCATACTGAAGGCAGGAAGTTGTGGATACATTTCTTTCAAGAGAGTCTATCCGAAACACAGTTGCAGTGGTATTATCATTTAGAGAATACCCACATTCATACCTAGAATAACCCGGCAGATGCTTTCTACAAACAATATCAATACAATGTTGATTTGGCACCAACCTGTATGCAACTAAAGAGTATGCCCATGGGCCGTGACGAGAAGTTCAAGGAGTATGCTTAGAAATGGAGAGATATAGCAGGCAGAGTTCAACCACCCTTATCTAAAAGGGGATTGGTTGATATGTTCATGGGAACACTGACAGGCTCATTCTTCAATCATCTGATTGGAAACTCTTCAGCCGAATTCACCGAGTTGATATTGACAGGCGAACATGTTGAAGCTGGAATCAAGAGTGGAAAAATTCAAGTCGAAACATCCTCAATCGCTGTAAAGAGATCTTTTGGCGGGAAGAAAGAAGCCAATGTTGTGTATGGTCAGAAGAGTCGTGACAAACCTGAACACAATCAATCTGTGGGACTAGTCTTGATCTCCAATCCCACGCCACTGCAACCTCAACAAGACAATGCGTGTAGGCAGAACGCGCCACGAAGATAGTTTACGAAGATCAACATGCCGTTATCTCAAGCACTACAACACATGTTGAAAGCAGAGCTGATCACTTTGAGGGACCCTCCTCAGCATGTCAACACCTCCCCTCCGAAGTACAATCCCAATGCAAGATGTGCATACCACTCCAACAGCCCAGGGCACGACACCAACAATTGTTGGGCCCAGAAGAACAAGATTCAAGACATGATTGAAGCTCGGGAAATTGAATTCGACCCTCCTGTCGAAACTCTGAATGTGATCAACGCACCAATATCTGACCATGGTAAAAGTGCCAACACCATTGGTGCGCATCTGAATTAGATGGATGTGCTTGGTTGAAGAGATGTGTTCAACGCATGATGGACAACCGAGAAGTGTTATTACTAAAGACTCTGTATGTAGAGAGTTTGTGCAAAGATGTTGCTAAAAATCTAAAGATCAAAGACGTAAGCGAAGCCATACCAGAAGTTTGGGATACCTTGGGGAAGCCAAGTGGAAAGTATGATTTCATGGTGAAGTGTAACGCTTTTGATAGCTACAAGATCGAAATTGAAGACGTCAAGGCAACTGTTATACCCTAAAATTTTCCCTGCTATTTCTCAAGACAATCCACATCTCCATACTCAAGTATTTTTCAAGGGTTGGCCAAATGAACCATCTCCTAAGCAATCAACCTATAACTAGGATTTTGTTTCTCTCAATACAAAATCAAGTTCTAATACCTCAAGTGGTCATCATACTTCCTCGCATGTCTTAAGGGATCACCTATCAAGTTTCAAGCCTCATAGCTCAAGTTTGCTTAGTCAATTGCTTAGATGATTGAAAATTAATTGTATTGGACAAAAAGTCAATTGTGGTCAACATACAATCAAACTTCACAATTTTTGGTCAACATCAATATTTTGAAGTCACATTTATCATATGATCAAGTGTTGGTCATGAATAATCAAGAAAACTCAAGATTTGATCAAAAGTCAAAGTTTCCAAGTTAGGGTTTTTGAACCAAAAGTCAACAGAACTTTGATCAGGCATAACTTTCACATACTTTATCAGAAATTTTTCCATAAAAGCTCATTTTGAAGGGAATTCAATTCTCTACAACTTCATGCTCACAATCTTTGGCCGAAAATGCTTCATTTGAGAGTTATGGATCAAGACATTATAGGTCCTCCTAAAAGTCAACAAAAAGTCATTTCTTGCAAAGAAGTGTACATGAACATGGAAACTTCAATGAAGATGAAACCAAAAGAAGTGTTAAGAGGACATATTGAGATTTCTAAAAAGTCCAAGAACACTTAAAAATGTTGAAAATTGAGCAAGATACAAGTTGTGCAAGTTTGACATTTTTAAGGAGGTGCATGAAGAGAAGTACTTAGCAAATGCAGATATTTTCCAAATGGGCCTAAGTTTTCATGATCCAAACTTAATCTTGACATTATATATGGCCTGAAAACTCAAGTGCACGCCCATATTGTATTTATTTGATTTATTTTTTAATTTAATGATTTAAATTCAATTTTAATTAAATAAAATACAAAGGTAAGAGTTAAGATGAGTTGGGCTTGCTTTCTACTTGTCTTGAGGTCCAAGATAGCCCATGCTAGCTGTAAATTTCGTGCACCATGCATTAATACAAGATTGAGACAAATATGGAAGAATTTGATAAAATATGTCAATCAAATATTCTGCATTCAAGTTGATATATTTTCCACAAATGCTTGACCTAATCTCTGGCCCTATATATACATAGCACATCCAGACATCAAAGAGGACGAGTTTGGCATCCAGAAAACTAGGGTTCTTATTCAAAATTTTCAAGAGAAAGTTGCACCATCGAAACTCTAGTTTCAGCCGTTCTCAAGCAATTCCAAGCACTCCATTGTGCTCTTGAGGTATCATAGGGTAAGTATGGATCAAAATCCATGACCAAAATATCCTGAATTGCATGCATCATGAAGCTCTGATTACATATTTTTATTAAATTCGTATTTCTATTTTTATGATGTTTTGATCTAAACTAACCATGCTAATCGTTTCTTGAGGTTTATTAGAGCAGGTTTGGGCCATCGTTACAAGCTTTTCAAGGTCAAATCGTAGTTTTCCATAGTTAGGGCATAGAACTGCTAAGCTTCGTATTTTTATTTGCAGACACTTTTAGACCAAACCGACACCAGCACTGAACTCGCAGGGGTCGATTTAGGGGGGTAGGCTTAATCTCTTGCATCGATTCTCTTTATTTTGCAGGTTTGGAATCTGACCTCACCGGAGAAGACGAAGTTGACCACCATGGACGGTGGTTTGAACGTTTGACCCCGGTGACCTAGGTGTGGCGTTTTCTAATGGGTTCACTCAAACTCCCTGGGGCCCATGCGTGTTTTATTTGAAAGTTCAAAATAGATACTCTGATAATCTATTAAAGTTATGATCCTCTGATGAATTTGACACTCTGACCTGTTTATGTTTTTCAGCAGCTGTTCTGACTCAGGTCTTAGAATGAAACGCTACATTGTGTTGAGCAGAAGATGAACTTAGAAGTTCTGAGAAAGAACTTCTGGAACACAACTTCTGATAGAAGCATACAAGTGCAAACTTTTGATAGAAGTAACTTATGATGGAAGTAACTTCTGATAGAAGTATGCAAGCGCAACTTCTGATAGAAGTAACTTTTGATAGAAGCATGCAAGCGCAACTTCTAGGGCTCGACCCCTGCTGACCCCTTTTTTCATTGTCCTAACTTTTCTTATTTCCTTATTTTTTTTTCTATTTTTCTTAATTTAATTTAATTTTCTTTTCAAAATTAATTAAAACCTTTTCAAAAATCACAAAAAGATATTTTCTTTTCTAGTAATTAGGGTTATTAACCTAAAACCTTTTTTACTAATTTCCAAAACATTTTCACTAACATATTTCTTATTATCCTGATTATTTATTTGCTATTCTGCATTTACAATTCTAGAAAGGATGTATAGGTCGCGCATTTTTTATTCTATAATAGCGTAGATTTACATTTTTGCCTTTACTTTCCGCACTCCTATTATGTATCTGCCCCAAAGCCATGTAATAGCGTAGGATTTACATTTTCGCACTTTACATTCCGCACTTTACTTCCTGTACATATTTAACTGCTAGTTAATTAGGGTTTGTATGCTAAAGACTAAAATCAACCATAGATCACTTCTAATTTCAAGATAAATATCTGAATACAACACACTTTTCACACTTGCACACCCCTTAGGGTTTTCTCTCTTGTTGCCTTTACGAATTCAATGGTCATGTCCCTTGAACGTAGGGATACCATTAATAAAGACGCCTACGAATAATATCATCATAGTCTCTTCGATACAAAGATCATAGTCTCTCGATAACCCTTGATGTTTCCTACGAATACATGATCTCGTTCCTCGATTTTTTCCTATGAAAAGTGATGATCGTCCCTACGAATTGCTAAAGGTATCCTTACATGTTGTCTTCAATGACCATACGATGACCCTTCGATTGTCCCTTCACATCCAAACGAATAAAATTACCTACCAACTAATGGTATGGATAGCCTTATTCTAAAGGAGAAGGAAAATAACATGGAAACAACCATTCTGAGTAGGTAATAAGACTTTGTTGCTTGCTCCAATCAAAATACTTTTCACACCTCACACTTTTCAAAAAAATTTCAAACACTTTGTATATATTCCAGCGTGAATCATTACAAAGTTAAACATATTTTCATTTCCAAACACTTCGTATACATTCCAACGAGAATCATTACGAAGTCAAAGCGAAATGCATTTTCAAATACATTTTCAAACTACACAAACACATAAAGCAATTTTCAAAAGTGAGCTAAGCAACTAAGAGCCTGTAGATAACTACGGATGGAAAGGGTGCTAACACCTTCCTTTTTCATAACTGCCTCCCGTACTCAGAATCTAACGAAGGTCTTTTCCTGTTCTTTTCACCTTCCCTTTATTGGATAAAAGAAAAGTTGGTGGCGACTCTTGCTATCCGCAACATTTGCGATAAAAAGCAAAACAAACAAGTCAGTTCTCCCACCGTGTTACAGCAACCGAAATAGGGAGATGATTATCCCGAAGAATATGTTGATGTGAACACAATAAGTACACCTCTGACGATCCTTCACCCAGACCGACACCTCTCATTATTACCTCGCCCAGATCAATTCCATATTCCTCTGACAGAGCTATACCTTGGAATTATGGAGCCGGAGTCTACTATCATGGCGTTAAGCAAGAGCCATTGACCATTGAAGACAATACAACTAAAGCTACAAATCCTGACATTGACAATATCACTGGATCAAGCAAAGTAACCAGAACCAGAAGAGTATTTTCTCCAAATATCTCTCCTCCAAAAGACATTGTTGCACCAGTTCCCATTCATACTACTAAACCAACTCCCGAAGCTCGAGGGAAAGAGAAAGTGACTTAACCTGCTCAGACAGAAGTACCAAAGGAAGTTGTTGAAGGTACCTTCAGACAAGAGATGGAGGAAATTCTGAAGATCATTAAGAAGAGTGACTATAATGTTATGGAATAGTTAGGACAAACCCCATCCAAGATATTCATGCTAGCTTTGTTGTTGTGCTTCGAGGCTCATGCTAAAGCCTTGGTGAAGTTTCTAAAGAATGCTCATATACCGCAAGACACTTCTGCTGACCAATTAGAAAGTTGTATTGCTAGCCTGACCACCGACAATGGTTTAGGCTTTTCTAATGCTGATCTGACTCCTGCCGGAAGAAAACACAATAAAGCCTTGCACATCTCTGTTGAATGCAAGGGCATCACTTTGTCTCACGTATTGGTGGATATTGGCTCTGCTCTAAATATCATGCCTAAGAGCGCTCTCGACCGACTTAATGTTGAAGAAGTGGTCATGAAACCCAGTGACATAATCGTAAGAGCTTTTGATGGTTCGAAAAGAATAATACTTGGAGAGCTCAACCTGCCGATCAAAGTAAGTTCCAAGACTTTTGAATCTACTTTCTTCGTGATGGATATTCGTCTATCTTATTCTTGTCTACTTGGACGCCTTGGATACATGGGGCAGACGCTGTTACCTCTACCCTGCATCAAAAGATGAAGTACCCAGTGAAGGGGAAGATTGTTAGAGTATGCGGAGAAGAAGAATACATGGTAAGCCATCTACAACATTCTGATACATCAAAATGGAAGGTGAATTTTTTGAAACTCTCTATCAAGATTTTAAAGTAGTTCCACGAGTCATGCATGTCGACTCTCCTGTCACTCCTAAAGTTACTAGAGTTCCACCGAAGATGGCCTCACTAAAAGATGTTAGAGTTGTAGTTAAAGAAAGAGGTTGTACCGTTTGAGGTCAGCTACCCGATTTTCCATTCAAATCTAACAATATTGGTTTGGGCTTCACTCCCAAAGGTCAGAAGATGATACGCCATGAACCTGCCGGGAGACCTCCATTCTGCATCAACAAAGACGAAGTTCATGCTATAGAAGAAGACGATGGTGGTGACTTCGACATCAACAATTGGATCTTCCAACTCCTGGCGATGGATTCAACAATTGGAATACTGAAGATGTTATACCAATCTCCTTTAGACAGGAGTAATTGCTTTTTCTGTTTTATGCTTTTTGCTTTTACGCTTCGAACAATAGAACTATAAGCCTAGTGTCTTGCCCGGGGCACCACGGCTCGTTTGTGAGGGTTATTATTTGTCATTCGCATATTTTCATTCAATAAATCATTGGACTTTTGCATTCAAATATTGTGCTCTTTGTCTTTCTTATTTTTACTTTATCACCCTTTCAAAAGCTATGTGTTCTTACATACACCCACGTAATACACTACAGATCCATATTTACTTCGAATCTCGTCGATGACGACTCTACTATTGCTAAATATGACTTTGATAATCTGATCTACCAAGCCAAAGACGAAGGTGAGGAATATTGTGAAGTTCCAGGAGAACTTGCCAGACTACTACAATAGAAAGAAAGGGCTATACAGCCACACGAAGAGCCAGTCGAGGTTGTGAATCTAGGTATCGATGAAGATAGAAAAGAAATCAAGATATGAGCGGGTCTTGAGAATAATGTCAAAGAGATTGGTCCGATGCTACGATATTACATCAAGATTTTTGCTTGGTCTTACAAAGACATGCCAGGTCTAGACATTAACATTGTGGTACACCGACTACCAACGAAAGAAGGTTTTCTCCCTGTGAAGCAGAAGATTCGTCGTATGCGTCCTGAGATGTCTGAGAAAATTAAAGTCGAAGTCATGAAACAATGTAATGCTAGTTTCTTAGTCGTTACTTCTTATCCACAGTGGGTTGCGAACATGGTTCCAGTACCTAAGAAGGATGGAAAAGTGTGTATGTGTGTAGACTACCGAGATCTGAATAAGGCGAGCCCGAAAGACGATTTTCTTCTCCCACATATTGATGTTCTGGTTGACAATACCGCTCAACACAAAGTTTTCTCTTTCATGGATAGTTTCTTTGGATATAATTAGATCAAGATGGCTCCCGAAGACATGGAAAAGACGACTTTCGTTACATAGTGGGCCACTAGTTAAAGAAAGACCTTTGATCATATACTTAATAGTATTGGGGAATTCAATAGGGTGTGTGTTGGGGCAACGTGACGAGTCTGGTCGAAAAAAGTACGTAATATACTACCTCAGCAAAAAGTTTACTGACTTTGAAACAAGATACTCACAGCTCGAGAAAACTTGCAGCGCTTTGGCTTGGGCTGCTCGACGACTAAAGCATTATATGTTGACTCACACTACCTTGTTGATCTCTAATATGGATCCGATAAAATACATATTCGAGAAACCTGCTCTCTCCAGAAGAATAGCAATATGGCAAATGATCTTCACCGAATACGACATCCAGTATACTACTCAAAAAGTGATCAAAGGAAGTGTATTAGTCGATCATTTGGCTCATCAAGCCATAGATGACTACCTGTCTATGCATTTCAAATTCCCAGACGAGGATATTATGTTAGTCACTGATTATGAAGAGCCTCGACCAGACGAAGGACCTGAGCCAGGTTCCCGATGGAGTATGGTCTTCGATAGAGCTTCTAACGCACTTGGCAATAGTATTGGCGCCATAATGACATCTCCCAATGGCAGTCATACACCTTTGACCGCCAGATTATGTTTCGACTGCACTAACAATATGGCCGAATATAGAGCGTGCATCATGGGTATCAAAGCTGCTATTGACTTGAGGATAAAATTCTTGCAAGTATATAGAGACTCGGCTTTGGTGATTAGTCAGATCAAGGGAGAATAGGACACGAAACATCCAAATCTCATTCTGTATCGAGAATATTTGTTGAATCTGATCCTCTACTTCGAAGAAATCACTTTCGAGCAGATCCCACGAGAAGAAAATTAGTTGGCAGACGTGTTAGCTACCATGTCATCTATGTTCAAAGTCATATAAGACAACAAAACTCCTCAAATCACTATTGAACGACTAGACGAACCGGTGTACTATTGCGAACTTGATACCTCGAGGCTCAAGAATACCCTGAAGGGGCATTTGTCAATGATAAGAAATTCCTAAGAAGATTCGCCTCCAAGTTCTTTCTCAGTAACGACGTCTTATACAAATGCAACCATGACTTGGCCTTAATCTGATGTGTAGATCAGAAAACAACTAAACAAATTATGGAAGAGTTACATGAAGACGCATTTGGTACTCACTCTAGTGGACATACAGTGGCTAAGAAGATTCTAAGAGCAAGTTACTATTGGTCCACTATGAAAGCTGATTGTTATCTCTATGCTCAATCTTGTCACAAATGTCAGATCTACGCAGACAAAGTACACATACCTCTAGTTCCATTGAATATTCTGGCCGCCCCGTGGCCTTTCGCAATGTGGGGTATTGACATGATCAGAGAAATCAAACCTACCGCTTCTAATGGACACTGGTTCATCCTCGTCGTTATTGATTACTTTACCAAATGGGTAGAAGCAGTGTCGATACAGCGTAGGTTTGATTACATATGCGATTCATCAAGATTTTTGTGGTTCGATTCATCAAACATCTTGGTAACAGATGCGATTCATCAAGAATGTTGTGGCTCGATTCATCAAACATAATCTCATATGTTGATACAGCGTCTCCAGAAGGATTATCATAGACAACGGTACCAATCTCAATAACAAGATGATCAATGAACTTTGCATGCAGTTCAAGATTAAGCATCATAACTCTTCTCCATATCGGCCAAAGATGAATGACGCAGTGGAAGCCGCCAACAAGAATTTAAAGAAGATTATACAAAAGATGACAGTGACATATAAAGATTGACATGAGATGTTGCCATTTGCTCTCCGCGGTTATCACACTTCAGTATGAACATCTATAGGGGCAACCCCTTTCTCTCTCGTATATGGTATGGAAGCAGTTCTACTTATCGAGGTTCAGATACCCTCATTCAGAGTGTTGAAGGACGTAGAATTAGACGAAGACGAATGGGTCCAAAATCGGCTGGACCAGATAAACTTGATTGACGAAAAACGACTCGCAGCCATCTACCGTGGATAGATATATTAGAAACGAATGATCAAAGCCTTCAATAAGAAAGTCAAACACCAAGTCTACCAAGTTGGCGATCTAGTAGTCAAACGCATCATCCTACCACAAGGTGATCTCAGGGGAAAATGGACTCCCACCTATGAAGGGCCGTTTGTAATCAAGACAGTATTTTTCGGCAGAGCCATGATACCATGCATTATGGATGGAGAAGACTTCCCGCACCCTGTGAGCGCATACATAGTCAAAAAATACTACGCATAAACAAGACCCGCTAGGTCGACTGGCCTAGGAAAAAATAAGGGCGTCCTGGCGAACCAAAAAGGTTCGGGCAAAAATTAAGGACATATATACAAAAAAATGTACACCCGACAAGTCGAAAACCTGCAAAGGTGACTTGGACAAAAAAAGGGTATCCTGGTAGACTGAAAATCCGAAAGGGCGGTCTAGGCAAAAGTTAGGGATTAAAGCGTACGACTATGTCTCGTCAAGATCATCTACTTACAGACTATACTATTATCAGCTTCAAATGGCGCAAATCAGTTCAATCACCTTCTTCTGGCAGCAAGGAGATGAGATAGTCGAAAATATATGAGAAATAGCATAGTTGAAACTCGACGAGATTGTTTCCACATAGCTTTTACTATTTTCCAAAATGCTTCCGACAATTTCCTCTTACTAGGATATTTGTCTCTTTGTACATAAATTGCCTATCTATAGGCCCACTTTTCAAAATTAATACAATTTCTCTTTTCCATTCCCAATTTTACTTTTATCTGTTTTGTTTGCATAAAGTCCAATGATTGCTTTGAATGATTATATGCATTTGACGATAAAAATATGTTCGCAAACATACGAAAAATCAAACAGAAACAGTTATTACTACATACTCTAGGAATTGAAATGACAACTAAAGTCACCAATACATCTCCACAGTGTCATTTTTGCCAAAAGAATCCTCACGGAGTCATCACTCCCAACAGAAACGGATCTCTCCAACAAATTACTACTCTATCATCTCCTTTCAGCAGTGTCCAACACTTCTATTCATCACATTAGTCCCCGAGAAGTGATCCTATCAACACCATCACGTTAGTCCCGAGCAGTGATCCTATCAACTTTATCTACACTCTCATTTAAAATTTTGTATTCATATATAAAATCTTACTTTTATATTTGTTAATTTTATTTATTTTATTATTTATTGTCAATTTACTATTTATTTTAAAATAAACATGTCCCTTATAGTAGATGCATTTATATTTATAGGTATCTTAATTTTATTAAAATCAACTTTTACATTTTTTGTGTCTTAAAAATTAATTGCATAAAAAGTCTTTCAATATTATTATTTTTTATAAATTTAATTTTTTTTAACTTACAGATCACTGTCAATATAATATCTATTTTAATATAATTAAATAAATATATTTATTATTCTTTTTACAAATAAGTAAATCATTTAAAATTTTATATTTACATATAAAATTTTACTTTTGTATTTGTTAATTTTATTTAATATATTTTTTATTGTCAATTTACTATTTATTTTAAAATAAACATGTCTTATTAAAATCAACTTTTACATTTTTGGATATCTTAACTTTATTAAAATTAGGATTGAGATTTATATTTTAAATTTGTATTGATAATTAACTATGTATTTTAAAATTAGGATTGACATTTATCTTAATTTTATTAAAATTAGGATTGATATTTTATATTTACTATGTTTAAATTTATTTAATTATTATTTAAGTCTTTTATATGATTAAACTAACAGATTATATTTTGATTGTGTAAATTGCTCATAATTCATTTTATTTATATTACCATATGGTTCAAAATATATTATAGAGTACGGTCTCTCTGACTAGTATTAACTAATAAGAGTACTATATAGAATATTCTCATAGACACATTTGAAATCAATCAAATAAAATAAAATTTCTTTTATCTCTATTTTCTTATTGTGTTTTTTGTCCTTTTTCAGTATAGAATTTTGTAGCTTTTCCTTAGTTTGTTAGGGTTTCTATTTTGCTCCCTAACAATTCGAAAATGAGCTACCTATTCTTCATTTAACTGATAAGATTGCCAAATCCATGATTGTTTTATGCAGAGAATCTAACTCATCATTATGCACCCCATTCCTCTCATGCTTATAGTCATTTTTATTCAATTAACTTCTATAAACATTCAGGTGAGACTTATTTACTGAGGGGCACAAAAAAGCCACCAAAACTGGTAAATACAAGATGAAAAGATAAGCCAAAGATATAGCCACAGCCACCGTTGAACAAAACACAAGAGAGCTGAAAACCCTCCCTCAAAACATTCAGAGAACTTCTACTATACCATGGAAGAAGAAAAATAATATTACAACCCAAAAGAATATGAACAATCAGATTGCATAACAAATTATGTATTCCTTAGAAAATTGATTCATTTTTATGATGTATTCTAACATACAATTGGAAGATAACAAACCTATATTTAAAAATCTCCAAAAAAATTTCAAGGTAAAAATCCTCTAAAGAAACCTTCAAGGGGTGAACAACATCTTCCCCGCGTCTGTGCCTTCTTCCTCTATTACCACCACGTGTTCAAAAAAAACAATATTTTCGTTAAACACATAATCATATATTAATCTTAGCATTTCACCTTGACTTGTACCTATTCTTGTTGATTACTTTAAGGCATAAAAAATGTAAACAACACTTACAAGTGATCCTTAAGGATACCACAAGTACTTAAACCGGATTAGATATCGTGAGCAGAAAGAAAAAACACAGATTTATAGTCAAAACAAAAATGTGAAAACGATGACGAAAACGGAAAGAAATATGAATGCAAACTGAAACGAAAAAGAAAGGGGACGAGTTTACCATTTTCAGTGAACAAATTCTTGAGATGTTGAATGAATCGGCGGGAGATGACCGTGCAGCAGTATGAGACACCAAGGAAAATGACGAACCCGCTAGAGTTTGAAGGAAAAAGAAGAGAGGGAGAAAGAGGGATGACCAAAAAAATAAAAAATAAAGAAAAGAAATGAAGAAGAACATAAAGAGAAAGAGGGAAGACGACAGAGAAAGAGACGTTGGGAAAGAAAAATATAATTTTTTGAAAACGGAAAGAGAGAGAGAGGAATTGCAATTGGAAAATTGTTGCCACCCAACAATTGATTTGATAATGAATATTCTATTAGTCAATTACAATAAAAGACATTTTTTTAGTGTAAATGATAATTGAGTTAAAGGGTATTTAGAGTGTTGTTCTTAAGCATTTTTTAATGAAAATGCAAAATGTAGCTTTGCCCCTGAACTGCACTTTGCAATAGCCAAAGTAAAAGTCATAAATTATACACATAATATTGTAAATATAAATAACTTCGGGTGCCATGGCTTTGTCATTTTAAAGATCAGCCACTAACTGCTTTCAAGTGCAAATTGCACAGGCTTCTTATAAATAGTTTGCAAAACCTAGTAGCAAAGATACCCGATCATAGATAAAGATCAAAGTGCTAGTGCTATAACTTAACCGAGTTGGCTTTAAAATAAATTTGAGTAAGAGCTACCTGTTCTTCATTTAACTGATAAGATCGACAGATCCATGATTGTTTTATGCAGAGAATCTAACTCCTCATCATTCTGAACCCGATTCCTCTCTCATGCATCTATAGTCATTTTCATTCAATTAACTTCTATAAACATTCAGGTGAGACTTATTTCCTCATAGGCATAAAAAAGCCACCAAAACTGGTGAATACAGGATGAAACGATAAGCCAAAGATAGCCATAGCCACACAGTTAAACAACAGAACAAACACAAGAGAGCTGAAACCCTCCCTCCAATCATTCAGGTTGTTGAAGGTACCTAATCACACTTCAGAGTTCTTCTACTATACAATGGAAGAAGAAAAATAAAAGATTACAACCCATAACCCATAAGAATATGAACAGATTGCATAACAAATTCATGTATTCGTTAGAAAATTGTTTAATTTTTATGATGTATCCTAAAATACAATTGGAAGATAACAAACCTATATTAAAAAATCTCCATATGAAAAATCCATAATTTAACAAAGGCATGCAACATTTCAGAGGACCAAAAAAACCTAAACTCTCGACAGGCTAGCAACAATGACATACAATCAAGCGCTCCGTGCCAACATCGGCGCCTTCCTACGTTCATAATCAGCATCATCCGTGGGGAACTCGTAGCGACAAACAGGACAAGTATTCCTAATCCCCAACCAAGGCACAATGCAATCACCATGGTAGCGATGAGAACACGGCAACAACTTCACCTCTTCTCCAACAGCAAAGTCATCTTTACAAACTGCACACAAAGCATTGTTGTTTTCCACGTCATCTTTGGTCACAACCACCAAAGGAAGATTCTGCACAACAGTTACAGAAGCCGGAGGCCTCCCCGCTGAAGGGTTATCATTACCAATGAATTGCCCAAACATCATCTCATAGTCTGTAGTGTGAATGTAATCATCATTATCCTCAAACGGCTCTGCAATAACATGGTAGGTATCAGGGCTTGTACCTAAATTATTCGAATTCGACAACACTTGCCACTCAAGATTTCCTATGCCTTCACCAACTCTTGCCAATGTAAGCTCTCCTCCGTCTTCTTCCGATTCTTCTTCGATATACGGAAAATCACGAAGAGCACTAACTGACCTATTGTTACCGTTACCGGCCGGCATACCATCTAAACGACCGTCAACTTCCTCCCAATCAAAATCTTCATATATCTGATTATCCTCCAGCTGAAGAGAATCCCAACGGAAAGGAAAACTCGTAACATCATCTATTACATTGCTAAACTCTTCTTCATCAGAATGCACGCAGATCCCGTACAACACATTGTTTTCGTTTTCGTCGACTTCCTCACCATCCGATTCCGAATCAATCTCAACGATACGCATACCGTTGATCGGATCTGATCTCGAAACCCTCATATCAGTAAAATCATCTTCAGCGATGTATAGATCCGTAGAATTTAACGCTAAATCGAGACTCAAGCTGTCGAAAACGGAGTCGTTTAGCGATTGATGGATAGGATCTGTGAAATCGGTATGATCGTGATCGATGACATGAGATTGCTCTACACGCTGTTGAAAGAGATCCATGACGAAATTCTCACGAGAGAACTGGTGGTGGTGATGGGGATGGAAATCGAGATCGGAGGAGTACAAATCGAGATCAAAATCGAGATCGAAATCGGAAGGGGAAGACCAATAGGGTAAAGGGATTAGGGTCGGGTCATCGTCGGGTTCGTGGTGGTGGCGGAGATAGCTAACATCAGCCATTGAAAATGAATGAGAGAAAACAAGTGTGGAAGTGTGATTTCAGAATCGGGTTCTGGGCTATAACGCGTGGGGATGTTCAATGACGGATTTGACCTTGTGTCGTGTTTAGTGAATTTTTTTTTCTTTTTTTATTCTTGGGAAATTTGATGTCCTTAGTTTGACGCTTCCGAAGAATGAGGAAGAACGGCGTCTCTTGCTCTCTAACGCACACATGTGGGTTAGATAATATCTCTCACTATAAAAAACATTCTTTTATGTGGACCTTATGTTTCGTATCTAAATCTGAATATACATTTTCTTGCCTTGCATACATAACATAAACGCAAATTTGTTTCTTTCAACAAAAAAATGCAAATTTGTTTCATTTCGAGTTAAATTTATTATTATCTATCTATAAAAATTAAAGTATTTAAAAAAATTAGGATAAATTCTCTTAATTTATATTTAAAATTAATCTAATTTAAGGATAAGTCAGTCTTTTTTTAACCACTCATATTATTATATTCATTTGATATTTATGACAGCTTATGTGTCAATCCAACAAAGTTTTTTGTAATTTTTTTATTTTTTAAATCACAACAATAACCATGCTACAATCACCTAATTATTACTTAAAATTTGAATTTGAATTCAAATTAAAACAATCAATTCATTCTATGTATCGGTACATGTAATAAGTTGGAATTCAAATGAAAACAATTATTCACACTTTGTATCGATTAATGTATTGAGGTGAAGGGTCACATAACTTTCAATATTTTTCATTTTCTCATTCTCTAAACCAAAACCCTTTAGCTCTCAACCATATAACTCTCACTTTCTCTGCCTCTTAAATTCAACGAATTTATCCCTCTCTCCACTCATAAATCACTTTGTCTCTTTCTTTTCATCAAAACAATGTCCCTCCCTACTCATTCTCTCTATTTCGCCAACATTAGTTGTTTCAATATCATTTCATGTCTATTTCAATTCAAAATTTCGTTTATCGATTCTTTTTATTTATCAATTTGCATTTGATGATTATTTCAATTCAGTATTTTTGGGCGTTGTTCAGTTTCGCTTATCAGGATTTCGTTGATTTGATTTTAATTTGTGTAGATCTATCTGGAGCATGTGTCGTGAATGTTGAACGGCGAAAGTAGTTACCCCAATTGGTGAATACTGTAACGCCCCCGATTTATTTAATTATTTAATTAAATTATATAAGGAATTATCTATTGGAATTGTCGAAGTTAAGGGAATAAATAGGAATTGTTTTTTTGGGCTAAATTGTGTAAGTTGTAGTAATAAATGAGGTGTAGTATTGAGCCCAAAATAATATTGAGAATAATAGTATTATTATTATTTAGTATTATTATGAATTAAGAAATAAGGGTTTTGGAGAAAGAGAGGATGGTACGTGAGTTGATGTGAGGAGATGAAGGAAAGTGGCAAAAGAGGCACAAGGTTGGAATAAAGTGAATGCAATGAGTTGCTGTCAAGCCAAAGTCCCAGAATTTTAACTGGAGAATTCGATCGATCGGAAAACCCTAAGGTAAGGGTGGGGTTCGAATTTTATAATCGGGAGTATGAAGATTAATATGTGGGATTGGGTTATGTAAATTTTCTGTGATTGTGTTGAATTTGTTGAGTTTGATGAATTTCTGTGAATTACCATTGATGAAATTGTGATGAACAAAAATTGCATGTTCTTGCTGTTGTTGCTATTTGGCTGTTGTAATTTCATAATTGCTATGTGATATAATTAATTTCTCTGAATCAAAGTGTTTCTGGGAAATTTGAGTGCAAGACTGGGTTAAAATACTAAGAACAAGTGATACAGATTAATGCTGAAAAACGTCGGAAGAAGAAGACTGGAAAAAGGGACGACCGTCCCTAAGTTGTGAACAAAGAAGAAAAGAAAATATACACGTACATAGGGAAATGGGCGGACGCCCTAGGGGGCAAGGTGGGCGCCCCACCTTTAATTTTTTTAGGCCTTGTTTGGAAACCATTTATTTGGAAGTTGGTTTTGAGGAAAAAATTGACTAATTGCCAAACATGTTATACATGTTAGAAAAAGAAAAAAAAAATAATGATACATACATACAAGTTGGGGCGGTCACCCCATGAAGAAACGTGAGTGCCCCAATCTTTTGTGCCTTGTTTGGAATTTGTTTATTTGGCATGTGGTTTTGTGTGGAAAATTGATTATGTACCAAACATGACGTGCCTATTAGAATAAGAATAAGAAGAAGGAAAAATAAAAATAAAATATGGTACATGCATACAAGTAAATGGGGCGGCCACCCCATGAGTAAGATGGGTGCCCCACTCTCTTTTTCTCTTGCCCTCTCCATTTTTGTCACGTTTGGTTTTAAGTACAGGTATGGTTTGGTTCTTTGGCATATTGATCCATTTAGTAAACTTAGTGGGTACATGTAGGTGTTTAGATAAAGTAGGAGTTAGTATTAAATTGATTTGTGGAATTATAATAAAGTACAGAGAATATGAAGTAATAAATAGTTTTTGTAAATCAATAGCAGTGGTAAAATATCAGTTAGCATAAAACTAATTGTAGGAGAAAATGACAGTCTGTAGCATAAAATTGGTCCAATATAGCAGAATAATTTTAGTGAGTAAAAATCAATTATATCAGTAGAATAATTTAACATAAGGTTTAAATGCATAGTAGAAATAGCATAACAGTGTTAATAACAGCCCCGATTTAGCCGAATAGCCGAATTAGGCTGTATAATTAGTTGTCTGAAATTAAATGAAATTTGACGGGGGTAACTAAGATAAATTAGTAGGTAATTGTGGTTGACTTATTTTTTTGAAAAGATGCTGGATGAATTGATTTGCATGTATAGTTGAATAAGTCTAATTGTCCTGATTCGAGGGCATGTTTAAGTTGTAGGTCGTACGACTAATGTTGGTTTAAGTTGATGCAATTGATGCATATTTAAGTTGTTGTTTTCGCTGTTGTTGTTCTGGTTGTTGTTGTTGATATTGTTGATTGTATGTCATTCATAATGTCACATACATTGCATTGATTAAGTTGGCCTTGATGGCACCACATTGAAGTTGAAGGCTTATGCCTTATTGAAATTCCTCGATAACTTGGCATATGTTTAAGTTGGGAGTTCTGCTCCAATGGTACCACACACATCTGCATAGTTGAGTCGTATATTGAGTTGCGTGTTAAAGTTATTATTGTTATTTGATGTTTATTGATTGTCATTGTTGTTGTTGTTGTTAATGCTTAAGTTGTTGTTGTTGTTGATGTTGAGGTTGTTATGTGATATACGTTGCTATTGTTGTTTGATAAATTGCTGATTGATATGAGTTGTTGTTGCGGTTAGATATAAGTTGTCTTTGTTATTAAGTTGTTTATAGTTGTTGTTGTATGACTGTTGTACGGAACGGTGAAATTTGTATCATTCTAGTTTAATATATTGATTATCATGCTTTATTTATATTTTTCGATATCTCACCCCTTCTATTGTGATGTTGCCTCTACGTGGGTAACATGAAGGTATTCAAGTTTGAAGAGTTAGTTGTTGTTAGTTCAAGTCGGTGTCATTGCTATGATATGTAGCACTCGGGGGGATGTTTTCGTCTATGTTATTTTCAGTCGTTGTTATTGTTGTTGTATTTTTAAGTTGAATAATAAAAGTGTTATGATGTTTTAGGTTGTTTCAGTTGAACATGATGTTATAAATGATAGATGAATTTAAATTATGAATTTCGCTGCGTATTAATTAAAAGATTATTTTGTGTAAAAGGTGATGCAAGTTGTTATGTGACCCTTTGAATATTAACAATGTTATGTATCTGATATATGTGTTGTTTTAAAGTTTAAAACGCGGCATCCCATGTTTTGTTGAAAGTTTTAATTACTGATTTTTAATACAATTTTTTGGTAGAATTTGGGGTGTTACATTAGTGGTATTATAGTAGGTCGATTGGTCCGTCCAGTGTCGTCTAATGTTGTTTATTCCTCTATACGCGGTAAGTGTGTGAAAAATTGTAGGTACTTGTTGTGTTTATGATCGGTTGTCTGTAGGAATTGAGTTGAAGCTAAGTGGGGGAGAAGCTTTGCTTCTCGGAAGTGTTCAGTTGTAATATGTTAGTGTTGTATGTTGTTGGTGGCGGCAGTGTAAGTGTTGTTGGAGCCTTGTTGTTTTGCGAATTCGAAGGTAACATGGATTTAAGATTTTGGTTGTTTAACAAGTTGGAGCTTTTTATACCCAAAAATTTCCCTCCTATTTTTCAAGTCAATACACATCTCCATACTCAAGAGTTCCTCAAGGATTGACCAGATGAACCCTCTCCTAAATAATCAACCCGCAACTAGGGTTTTGATTCTATGAAGTCAAAAATGGTTTCTATTGTCTCAAGTGAGCGTCATGCCCCCTCACATGTCTTAAGGTATCATCATGTCAAGTTTTAGGCCTCATAGCTCAAGTTTGCTCAATCAATTGCTCAGATGGTTGAAAATTAGTTGTATTAGACAAAAAGTCAATTATGGTCAAAATACAGTCAAACTTCATCATTTTTTGTCAACATCAAGATTTTGAAGTCACATTCATCATTTTATCAAGGGTTGATCATGATTCATCAAGAAAAACAAAGAATTGATCAGAGGTCAAAGTTTCTAAATTAGGGTTTTTGATCAAAAATCAATAGAACTTTGACCAAGCATAACTTTCACATACTTTATCAGAAATTTTCCCACCAAAGATTATTTTGAAGGTAATTTACTTCTCTACAACTTTGTGTCTCACAAGCTTTGGCCATAAATGCTTTATTTGAGAGTTATGAGCCAAGACATTATAGGTCCTTCTAAAAGTGAACAAAAAGTCATCTTTTTTCCAAAAACGTATACATGAGCATGGAAGCTTCAACGAAAACGAAACTAAAAGAATCATTTAGAGGAAATCTTAAGATTTCTATAAAGTCCAAGAACACTCTCAAATGATGAAAATTGAGCAAATTACGGCTTGAGCAAAATTGGAAATTTTGAAGAAGTGCATGAAGAAAACATTGATCAATCTTGAATTTTTTCCAAATGGGCCTTGGTTTTTGTGATTTGAACTTATTCCTAACATGACCCATGACCTCTAAGCTCAATTACACGCCTTAATTTCATTTATTTAATTTATTTTTTAATTAAATAAATTCAATTCAATTTTAAATAAAATAAAATGCAAGATAAGAAGCATGGCGTGTTGGGCTTGAGTTTTGTATGTCTTGAGGACCAAGGAAGTCCAAACAAGCTGGAAAGAAATGCATGGAAGCACTAGAGGAAGATTGAGCAAGAAAAAGGAAGATTTGATTCAAATTTTCAATCAAATATCTTTCAATGAATGCAATATATTTTCTCTCTAAGTTTTGACCTAATTCACTCCTTATAAGTATCAGATCAAGACCACAAGCAAAGGACACGAATTGTTGCTCTCTTACACAAACCCTAAGCTTTCAAAAAATTCAAAGTTTTAGGGCATGATCAAAAACAATCCTCTATCCGCTTTCATTCAATTCCAAGGATCGATTCATCCTCCTAAGCTTTCCAGCAATTGATTCAAGTCCTTAGGCAAACAAAATCGTGCTCAGAATCATCCTCACGAAGTTGCACCAATTGGTAAGGTTTTCTTGAAATCGATTTCAATTTCCATGTATTCTTAACATATTTGATGTGTTTGTTCATGTTCGGGATCTTTGTTAGAACAGGTATGATGTTTCAGATGTAAGCTTTGAGACTTAAATCACATCGTGTCATTGTTATGGAATAACTGTTTGCAAGCTTCGAAACCCTAGATACAAGAACTTTTAGGCCATAAGAACATCACCATTGAACTCGTAGCCCTTGAATTAGGGGGTAGGGTCTTTAGGTTCCATTTATTTTTGCTATTTTTGCAGGTTTGCTTTTGGCAGGATTGGAGAAGAGGACCGAAGCTTGGCTCTGGCGTCTCTGACTTTATTGACCCCGACGAGGGCTTACGTGGCATGCTTTGATTGGTTGGTTCAAATATCTTGGGGCCCCAGCGCGCGTTTGGCTTTGATTGTTTGATTTCATAAAGTAATTTCCCATATATATTTATGAATGTGTCAGAATTAATGGATGTATCACCATCCTAGTGGTTAATCATGAGTGCTAGTCCTCTCACTCTCTCTCAAGGCGTGGGTTCGATCCTTGTCTTTTTCCAATTTTTTCCATTTTTCTGATTTTTGCATGGTATCATACATAAACAGTGGGAAGCGTGTTATGAACATCACAAACACATGGCCTAGTGGCCAAATTTAGAACCTGTGACCCTCAGGTCACGAGTTCAACACTCTTCAGGGCCATTCTAATTTTTAACACTTGTTTTCTTGCATTTTTCTTATTTTCTTTAATTTTCTAACCAATTTAATTTATTTTCACAAATTAATTTTTCATAATTAAAAAAACCTAAAAAATGTTTTGATTTTAGATTTAGGTTTCAAAAACTTTTATTTAATTTTTGACACAAAAACATTTAATTTTTCTTCACATTTATATTATTTTTATTAATTAAATACTAATTAATTAGAATTAGGGTTTTTCTACATGAAAATCGATTTCTAAAAAGTACAAAAATATTTTTCTTATAGTAATTAGGTTACTAACATTTTCCTAACACTTAGAATATTTTTCCATTATTTATTTACTTATTTCACATTTTTAAATTCTAGAAATCGATGTATAGGTTGCAAGGTTATTTTTGTAATAGCGTAGATTTACTTTTCTCGCACATTTACTTTTCTGCACCTCCTATTATGTAACTGCCCCAAAGCCATGTAATAGCGTATGACCTTTACTTTTCCGCTTTTACTTTTCACACCTCTTATAAACTGTATATACATTGCTTAGATGTATGGCTAATAGGATTGTATGGCAAGACTAATCCATGAACATAGAATAACCCTAAATTAAGATAAATATCTGTATTGAACACATTTTTCACACTTGCACCCCCCTAGGGTACTCTCTCTATTGCCTTACAAATACATGGTCATGTCCCTCAAACGTAGGGGTACCATTAGCAAAAGTCTCTCGATTCAAATCATCACAAAGATCATAGTCCCTCGATGACCCTCGATGTTGCCTACGAATATATGATCTCGTCCCATGATAGTTGCCTACGAATAAGTGATGATCTTCCCTACGAATTTGCTAAGGTATCCTTACGGTGTTGCCTTCAATGACCATACGATGACCCTACGCCCGTCCATTCACATCCAATGAATAGGGTTACCTACCAACTAATGGCATGGATAGTGTTATCCTAAAGGAGAAGGAAAATAACAAGAATGACCCATTCTGACTAGGTAATAAGACTTTTAATTGCTTGCTCAAATCCAATCAAAATACTTTTTGCACCTTACAATTCTTTTCAAAAACTTTTCAAACAAACACTTTGTATACATTCCAACGAGAATCATTACAAAGTTAACTCTTTCAAAAAAATATTTTCAAACACTTCGTATACATTCTTGAGGACTAATAAAAGAATCATTACGAAATCAAAGCGAAATACTTTTTTTCAAAATACTTTTCAAATCACACACACAGAAAGAAAATTTTCAAAAGTGAGCTAAGCAATTAAGAGCCCGTAGATAACTACGGATGGAAAGGGTACTAACACCTTCCCTTTTCATAATTACCTCCCGTACTCATAATTTATCAATGGTCTTTCCTATTTTTTTCACCTTTCTTTTATTGGATAAAACAAAAGTCGGTGGCGACTCTTGCTATCCACACATTTGTGATAAAACGCAAAACAAACAAGTCAGTTCTCCCGTGTTACAGGCGGCGACTCTGAGGAACCCCAAGAGAGGTTACCTTAGGGCTATAGATCACTTTTATCGTTTTCTGTTTGCATTGTATGCTTTATTTTTAAGGGTTTCTTGGGTATTATATTTGTGGGGGATCCTACACCTGGATCCAGGTTTCCTTAGGTAAGTAGCAATAGATCATCGGGAGTGTCCGACACGGTTAAAATGATGGCTATGGTTAGTGTGACACTATGGATGTCCTAATGTTCCTCATGTTTAGTTGAGGAAATATTTGGCATCTGCGTGGTGTCATCAAGCACTAACTAAACTTTTAGAACCCTAATTGACCCATCTTAGCCATTAGAAGGTAGTGAGATAGCCGACTTCAGTGCAGACTGGGGTTGGTTGATACTCGATGCTACGCTCATTCAAATTCGACTTTCGGGATGTTTTGGTCGGCCATTTGGTAGATGTACTTAAATAAAGCCTGCGAGAAAGATCCATGATATGATATTCCTAGAACCTGTTTACTATTGTAGGACAGGTTGAACCAACTTAAACTCTGGTAGGGTAGACATCTATACCTCATGCAAGCCTTAAACCTAGAATTGTTGTGTGAATTGGTTATGCTTGCTATTTAAACATGACATCATAACATCACAACATCATATCATCATAACATTTCTAACCATTTCAAGCTCTTTGATCCGAAACATCACTGCTTTACTGTCCCGGATTATCAGTTGGTACCTACAATGGAAGAATTCTCTAAGCTACTTGGGATATCCATCCTTGATCAGATACCTTTCACTGATTCAAAAAATGTTCTGAATTTTGAAGACATCACATTAGCTTTATATCTAAAGCGGTCAGACATTGAAGCTAATTATGAAACAAGAAGTGGAGTTAAGGGTTTGCTTGCTAAATTTATGATAAAGAAAGCTCGAGAATTCTTAAAGGCTATGAGTTTCCATGCTTTCGAAGACATTTGGGCTTTGCTAATCTATGATTTAGTTGTATTTCCTAATTCAGATCAATTCATAGACGTGAACGCCATCAAGATATTCCTTACTCATAATCCTGTAGTTACCTTACTTGGAGATATTATGCATTATCTCCACACTCGTGCTATGAAAAGACAAGGGACTCTCATGTGTTGCATACCATTATTATCCAGGTGGTTTATTTCGCACCTTCCTCGACCACTAATGAAGAATGAACAAGGTTTGAAATGGTCTCAATTGGGGTTTTGTGGAATAGATAAAATTGGATGAAACCAAAGGCACAATCGTGTTTAGGGAATCAAACCGAGTCGATCCATGTCTCCCTAACAAATTTATATTGCATATTCTGAGGTTTGTGATTTGCAGGTCCTATAGCTACGGATAAAATTCGTAGGTACAAGTTTACCATGGAAAAATCGTGGGTAAGGTCGTGGCTAGTTTTCAAACGAGGTTGAAGAAGAAGCGCGTGCGTTTTTTTGAAATTAATTTTCAGAAATTATTTTCCTTTATATTGTTATTCATCCATTATTCTAACAGCTTGTACACTTGGCTCAGATGGTGGGAGGCGCGTGCTATGACCAGGAGGACCTGGGTTCGATCCCTGACTCCTCACAATATTTTTTACAATCTTGCAAACTAACCTATTTTCCTTTTTTTTAAATATATTTTCAATTATTTTCTTTTCTATTTAATTTTTCTTTCAAATATTTTTCTAAAATACCACAAAATATTTATTTTTCACATTTAGGTCATAAAAATCTTAATTTAATTTTTGACATAAAAAAAAATCATTTTTTTCCTTTTCTTTTAATTAATTGTTAATTAACCATTAAATTGACTTTTAATTATTTTTTCTACAATAAAATTGATCCAAAAAATTCCAAAAAATATTCTCTTTCATATAAATAGGTTGCTAACCCTAAAATATATTCCTAACATGAAAGTCTATTTTCTACTAACATTATCGTCTCTTATGTACAATTTAATCCTTCCCGCGTTACTTTTTCGACTATTATAATTGCTCACAAGTTGTAATAATTAGGGTTTAAATTCTTTGCATATTTTTTTACTATTATGTAACTGCTCATGGGATGTAATAGTCTAATTAGGGATTTACTTGTCACAGTTATTTTCCGCACCTCCTATTATGTATCTGCCCAAAGCCTTGTAATAGCGTAGGATTTTACATTTCGCACTTTACATTTCGCACTTTTCTTTCTGCACTTTAATTTTTGTACATATTTAACTGCTAGTAACTAGGATCGCATGCTAAGACTAAAATCAACCCTAGATCACTTCTAATCTCAAGATAATATATCTCAATTGAACACACTATTCACACTTGCACCCCCTTAGGGTATCCTCTCTTGTTGCCTTTCTGAATACAATGGTCATGTCCCTCGAACTTAGGGATACCATTCACAAAGACGTTTATGAATAACATCATCATAGTCCCTTCTATACAAAGATCATAGTCCCTCGATGACCATCGATGACCATCGATGTTGCCTACGAATATATGATCTCGTCCCTCGATTGTTGCCTATGAAAAGTGATGATCGTCCCTATGAATTGCTAAAGGTATCCTTACATGTTGCCTTGTATGACCATACAATGACCCTTCGATTGTCCCTTCACATCCAAACGGATAAAGTTACGTACCAATTAATGGTATGGATAGCCTTATTCTAAAGGAGAAGGAAAATAACATGAAAACGACCATTCAAAGTAGGTAATAAGACTTTGTTACTTGCTCCAATCAAAATGCTCTTCACACCTCACACTTTTTAAAAACTTTTCAAAAAAACACTTTGTATACATTCCAGCGAGAATCATTATAAAGTTAAACATTTTCCAAACAAACATTTTCGAACACTTCGTATACATTCCAACGAGAATCATTACGAAGTCAAAACGAAATGTCTTTTCAAATACTTTTCAAACTACACAAACATAGAAAGAAATTTTTCAAAGTGAGCTAAGAAACTAAGAGCTCGTAGATAAATACGGATGGAAAGGGTGCTAATACCTTCCTTTTTCATAATTGTCTCCCGTACTCAGAATCTAACGAAGGTCTTTTCCTGTTCTTTTCACCTTTCCTTTATTGGATAAAAGAAAAGTCGGTGGAGACTCTTGCTATCCGCAACATTTGCAATAAAACACAAAACAACACAAGTCAGTTCTCTCATCGTATTATAGAACCGACAAATCTGTTGGGGACTACACCCAAAGAAAGGTTACCTTAGGGCTTTAGATCACTTTTACTTGTTTATATTGCTTGAATTATCTACTTTATCTTAAGGGTTGCTTGGGTATTATATTTGTGGGGGATCCTACACCCAAATCTAGGTTTCCTTAGGTAAGTAGCAAGAAATCGTCGCGAATGTTAGGCATAAACCGAAACGGTCAAAATGATGGCTACGGTTAGTGTGACACTTTGGATGTCCTGATTTTCTGTATGTTTAGTTAAGAAAATATTCGGCGTCTACGTGGTTTCAATAACACTAACTCAACTTTAGAACCCTAATTGACCTATCTTGGCCATTAGAAGGTAGTAAGATAGTCGACTTCAGTGTAGACTGAGGTTGGTTAATACTCGATGCTACGCTCATTGAGATTTGACTTTCGGGATGTTTCGGTCGTCCATTTGGTAGTCGTATTGAAATAAAGCTTGCAAGAAAGATCTATGATATGAGATTCCTAGAACCCGATTACTATTATAGAACAGGTTGAACCCACTTAAACTCTAGTAGGGTGGACACCTATACCTCATGCAACCCTTAAACCTAGGGCTATTGTGTGAATTGCTTGTGCTTGCTATTTAAACATGACATCATAACATCATATCATCATATCATTTCTAACTATTTCAAGGACCTAGGGATTTATCTTTGCTCTACGTTGTAGGGTTATGGCTTCTATGAAGACTATCCGAATCAACTTTGTGGGTATACCTTCTCAACTCAAGGAGTTAGTCTCAGAAATTCCCAATCACTCTCAGTTCATTAAGAGGCATGGTCATCTACTTGACTTAGTTACCTATAATTTTGAAGAAGATATGATGAGCGTCGTATTCCAGTTCTTTGATTCGAAGCATCACTGCTTTACTTTCCCAGACTATCACTTGGTACCTACAATGGAAGAGTTCTCTAAGCTACTTTGGATACCCATTCTTGATCAGATACCTTTCACCGGTTCAGAAAAAGTTCTGAAGTTCGAAGACATCGCATCACCGTTGCATCTAAAGGGGTCAGACATTGAAGATAATTGGGAAACAAGAAGTGGAGTTAAGGGTTTGCTTGCTAAGTTTATGATAAAGAATACTCAAGAATTCCTAAAGGCTATGAGTTTCCACACTTTCGAAGATATCTTGGCTTTGTTAATCTATTGTTTGGTGCTATTTCCTAATCCAGATCAGTTCATAGACGTGAACGCCATCAAGATTTTCCTCACTCATAATCCTGTGCCTACCTTACTTGGAGATATTATGCATTCTCTCCACACTCGTACCATGAAAAGACGAGGAACTCTCATGTGTTGCATACCTTTATTATCCAGGTGGTTTATTTCGCACCTTCTTCAATCAGTAATGAAGAAAGAACAAAGGTTGAAATGGTCTCAAAGGTTGATGTCACTCTCTCATACAAATATACACCAAAATTTTCCCTCCTATTTCTCCAGTCAATCCATATTTCCATACTCAAGAATTCCTCAAGTGTTGACCAGATGAACCCTCTCCTAAGCAATCGACCCACAACTAGGGTTTTGATTATCTTAAGTCAAGGATGAGTTCCATTGCCTCAAGTGATAATCATAACTCCTCATATGTATCAAGGGATCACCATGTCAAGTTTCAAGCCTCACAAATCAAGTTTGCTCAGTCAATTGCTCAAATGGTTGAAAATCAATTGTATTGGACAAAAAGCCAACTGTGATCAACATACAATCAAACTTCATCATTTTTGGTCAACATCAAGATTTTGAAGTCACATCCATCATTTGATCAAGGGTTGATCATGATTCATCAAGAAAACTCAAGATTTGATCAAAAGTCAAAGTTTCTAAATTAGGGTTTCTTGATAAAAAGTGAACAGAACTTTGACCAGGCATAACTTTCACATACTTTATCAGAAATTTTTCCACCAAATCTCATTTTGAAGAGAATTCAATTCTCTACAACTTTGTGCCTCACAAGCTTTGGCCAAAAATGCTTCATTTGAGAGTTATGGATCAAGACATTGTAGGTCCCTCTAAAAGTCAACAAAAAGTCATCTTTTTCAAAAGAAGTTTACACGAGCATGGAAACTTCAATGAAGATGAAACCAAAATAAGTGTTTAGAGGAAATCTTAAGCTTTTTAAAAAGTTCAAGAACATTTCAAAATGTTGAAAATTGAGCAAAATACGACTTGTGCAAGTTTGGGAAATTTGAAGAAGTGCATGAAGAGAAATGCTAAGAAAATTCAAATTTTTTCCAAATGGGCCCAAGTTTTTGTGATCCAAACTTGTTCCCAAGATGGCCCATGACCTCTAAGTCTATCTGCACACCCTTGCATAATCTATTTAATTTATTGTTGAATTATTTCATTAAAATTCAATTTTAAATAAAATAAAATACAAAAACAAAGACATGGCGTGATGGGATTATTATTTGTATGACTTGAGGTCCAAGATAGCTCATACAAGCTGGAAAAATGCATGGAAAGCATTAGAGGAAGATTGAGCAAGAAAAAGAAAGATTTGATTCAAAAATTTCAATCAAATATCCTTCATTGAATGCAATATGTTTTTCAGTTAATTCTTGACCTAATCTCTTTCCCTATATATACACAAGATATTCAGACCAAAAGAGAGGAGATTTTGTAGCCAAAAGACTAGGGTTTATGTTCAAAAATATTCAAGCAAACTTGCACTTTTGAAACCCTAGTTGCAGCCTCTTTCAAAGGCTTCCAAGCATTCCATCGTGCTCCTGAGGTATAGTAGTATAAGAATGGATCATTATCCATAGCCAAAACACTCTGAATCGTACCATGCATGAACTCAGTTTTACATCTTTTTATGTCAATCGTATTCTGCTATTTATTGTGTTTTTATTGAAACTAATTATACTAATCGTTTCATGAGGTTCCTTATAGCAGGTTTGATCCATCATTTGCAAGGTTCAGTGGACAAATAGTGACTTGCCATTGTTAGGGCATAATAAACTGAAACTTTCGTATCCGTATTTCCAGACACTTTCAGGCCAAACCAAGGCCACCATTGAATTTGCAGCCCTCAAATTAGGGGGTAGGGTCCTCTTTTTGCATTTATATTGGTTATTTTGCCGGTTTGATGTTGATGGTGATCGGAGAAGTCGAACGGAGTTAACTCCGGCGTCTTTGGCTTCCTTTGACCAACAAAGACTAGGGCAAGGCGTGCATGGCTCGTTTCAATTGGCCGATTTTAAAAAACCTAGGACCCACGCGCGTGTTTGTTTAAAAATCAAAAATCATGAACTTAATTTCCCTTATGTATTTATGAATGTGTGTATATGAATGAATGTACAAGCCACCCCAGTGGTAACTAACGCACACACTTAGTCCTCTTTGTCTCTCAGGTCATGGGTTCAAGCCTGCCATTTTGCTATTTTTCTTAATTTCTTATTTTTACAGGTTTAAACACATATATACAAATGGAGGCGCACATATATCACCACAAACAGATGGTGTAGTGGCCACGTTTTGTACCAATAACCTGAGGGTCCTGAGTTCAAACCCTAGAAAGACCAAACCCTATTTTTACCACTAATTCCTTTCATTTTTCTTTTTCTTTTCAATTTTCTTTTCTATTTTAATTTCTTTTTCAAAATTAATTCAACTTATTTTCTAAAATCCCAAAAAATAATTTAATTTTAGAATTAGGTTAATAAAACTTTTAATTAATTTTTGACATAAAAATAATTTATTTTTCTCACAATTTAAATTATTTTTCACAATTAATTGTTAATTAACTTAGAATTAGGTTTTTTCTTAACTAAAATCAATCCAAAAAATATAAACATTTTTCTTCACATAGTAATTAGGTTAACTTAATCAAAACATTTTTACTAATCTCAAACTATTCTGTACTAACATCTAACATTTTTTTCCTTATTTCTTTTATTTATTTTTTGCATTTTTAAATTTTAGAAATCGATGTATAGGTCGCAAAGTTATTTTTATAATTGCGTAAATTTACTTTCTGTACCTCATATTATGCAACTGCCCCAAAGCCTTGTAATAGCGTAGGTTTATTTTCTTCCTTTACTTTCCGCACTATTATAAACTATATATGACTGCTTAGATGTATGCTAATTAGAGTTTGCAGGACAAGATCTAAAATCAACCATTAGATCACTGTAATAATCAAGATAAATATCTAAATCAAATACACTCTATCACACTTGCACCTCCTTAGGGTATCCTCTCTTGCTGCCTTTCGGATAAACATTATTATGTCCCTCGAACGTAGGGGTACCATTAGCAAAGTTGTCTATGAATAAAATCATTACAAAGATCATAGTCCCTCAATGATCCTCGATGTTGCCTACGAATATATGATCTCATCCCTCAGTTGTTGCCTACGAATAAGTGATGATCGCCCTTTCGAATTGCTAACGGTATCCTTACAATGTTGCCTTCAATGATCATACGATGATCCTACGATTGTCCTTTCACATCCAACAGATAAAATTACCTACCAACTAATGGTATGGATAGCCTTATCCTAAATGAGAAGGAAAATAACAAGAAACGACCATTCTGAGTAGGTAATAAGACTCTATTGCTTGCTCCAATCAATCAAAATACTTTTCACACCTCACACTCTTTTCAAAAATATTTTCAAACAAACACTTTGTATACATTTCAACGAGAATCATTACAAAGTTAAACATTTTCCAAACAAAATATTTCAGAACACTTCATATACATTCTTGAGGACTGATACAAGAATCATTACGAAGTCAAAGAGAAATACTTTTGAAAAATACTTTTCAAATCAAACAAACACAAAAAGCAAATTTTCAAAAGTGAGCGAAGTAATTAAGAGCCCGTAGATAACTACGGATGAAAATATGCTAATACCTCCCCTTTTCATAATTACCTCCCTTACTCAAAATCTATCAAAGGTCTTTCATGTTCTTTTCACCTTTCCTTTATTGGATAAAAGAAAAGTCGGTGGCGAATCTTGTTATCCGCAATATTTGCGATAAAACGTAAAACAAACAAGTCAGCTCTCCCACCGTGTTACACAATGCAACCAATCTTTTGATATTCCAATCAAAGTATACCAAAAAAGCCAATTTGATTTGGCTATCAATTACTCATTCCGGTCGGTTATAAAACAAGTCTCATAGAAATAAGTAAGTTATTCCCATGGGTATCTAATTGCACTCACATTAAACCAGTTGTCTCTTAAACCGACAAAAATAATATTTTTAACAAGGTTCGATGATTGGAATCTGAGAGATATATGTCCAACATCTATTCTTATGTAGTAGTATCACCTAGTCCTTCTCGGTGGATGCCATAACTAAAGGTAGGAATATGTCAGACCAACTAACAGGTACCTACGACCTAGCCTACACAAGCTAAAAAGCCAATCAAGATTTATTTTTAAAATAGAAAAGGCCTAAGTTTTTTGGTAAGCCTATTATGTTAAAAAGGATAGGCCATGGGCCATAAAAATCCTTTTAAACCTGTCAGACTAGCCTGTTTAAATAAACATGAATAATTTCATTATTATTATATTATATTTTGTACTTTGAATTAAAATATTAAACAAAGTTTTGCCATCTTGAAGAGCTTATGATAATAAGCTGGAAAAATCTTACGAACAAAGTCATAAGTTGTTTTCATAAATTCTCTCAAAGAAAGAATATCACAAAAATTATGTTAATAAGTAAAGTCAAATAAGTCAATGTAAACAAACATTTAGTTTCATTGATAATTTAATTTGTTAGTATATTTAAATATTAATTGAATGACTTATTTACAAATGTATATATGAAATAGGCTTTTAAGTAAGCTAATAGGCTAGTTAGGCATTCAAAAGGCCAAGCTTAGGCTTAAAATTAAGCCTATGATAGGCTAAAAGATTTGAATTTTTTACTAGGTCAAAATCAGACTTGACGGAGCCTAACATGGACCAACGTATTTCCACCCTAGCCATAATTGTTCTTGATCACTCTCGTTATCTGAAAAAAATTGGTGTTGACTTTTTTCTTACTCTTCTTTTGTTAACGATGTTAACATGCCTATTTTCTTATTTGCTCTCATGATCTTCTTAATCTTCGAATCAAATAGCAATTTACTTGATTCAATACATTGTATAAACAAACAAATAAAATATTTTTAATAGTAGTGCTCTAAATAGCAATAATTAAATAAGAACAAACAATAAAATAATAACAGATAACCACAAATAAAATATAAAATAAAAATAAAAATAAAAATTAAAAGTAGAAAATTAAAATAAAACTAAAATTTAATAAATACAAAAATAAACACAACAACTAAAACAATCAAAATTAAAATAACAATCAAGCATATATATTATCTTGTTGAAATAATTCAACAACCCCAACAACAATGTCAAAAACTAGATAAACATTTAACAAATGTATTTAATCTCTTCGAAGTTATAAAATTAAATTTGTATCCATGTGGATTATAATATTTTAACAAAACAATTGTCACGCTGTGTTAATAAAATTGGGGTTTTCAAAGTTTGGATTTGGTATAAAAATGCGTAATTAAAATAATGAAAACTTAATCATATCAAAAGCGATTAGGTTTTGCTTTGAATTCCTTGTACGTCTCTGTTGATACTGACGTCTATTTATCCTAAGTTAATTTATCAAAAATTACGACAGTTTAATCTAGTTGATATACCCAATCTCTTAGTGTATAATTCACTATTCTACATTACAACTCCTTAATCTCTTAGGTCACTTCGTTGTTAAAAGCACACAATTAGAATGCTAAACGTTTAAGTCACAACTTATAATTTATCATTCCTACTTAATTACTGTACTAAGTTGAACAATTAATCTACTTCAAGTTCACAGAGTTAGAGTCAGTAACCCGTACAAACTTAGGTTCAATCTATGAGTTGGTTAACACATACAAAACTTTAAACACGAGATTAACTTACTAGCAATACTGAAATATCAATTTATGCAAATAATACCAAACTCAAACATATGTCCCAACAGATTCATACAAGTTCATCTAGAGTAATAATACATTAAACTTGAGATAGAATTTGTCCTTCAATGGCAAAAAACCCTAATTTTTAAGCTCCTTGCACTTTCTTGCTATCAAAATCCTCTTCAAAAGGTTGAACCCTTGCAAAATCTAAATTTTTTCGTTTTAAAGATGTCACAAAAAATGTTTCACATCGTGTCACAATGACTTTTAATCGTGGACCGATATTTCTAGTAGTTAGTTCTTTTTTTAGTTTTCATTTTGTTGCCTATCCCACCTCAATCAGAGTTAAGAAGCTCATGATATGATCAAATTATTGGACATACATCATGACGTAATATTGCTGAAAAAATGGATTCAAATGCATCTAAATCGCACCATAATTTTTCCAACAACTTCTTTTCTTTTCTTACTTCCAAATTCTTCTTTTCTTCTTTTGACTTATTTGATCATTCTATCATATTTAATTGATTTTTCCTCTAAAATTCACAATTCCTTCACATGATGACGAATTGTCATCACCCACCCTGTTCCGCCCCATCTTTTTCATGTTTTTGCAGGACAAACATGTTCGTTTGCATCCCTTTATTTTAAGCTACAAATGAATAGTTGAGGTAACATGGACAATCTCAATCAAAAGTAATTTATATTTGTTGATTTAGTATGTTGTTTCAAATATCGGTACAATATAAAACCACATGTTTAAGAAGATGATTGAATTTAAATGTGTCTAAAATAAGTCACTCATGATTTTTAAGTCTTCACGCTTTTAATATATTACACATACTTCTCACCATCTATCAATTTCATTACATGTTGCATCTCAATTTTAAGACCCCTCAAAGATGCTTTAGTTGTCTTCCAAATCATGTAAATCTAAATAATAATAATTATATTATTTTTCTTCTGTCTTGCAAATAATTCACTGTGTGCGCACTCTCACATAAAATTATATATCATTTACCACACAATTATTTTTTATTAATTTTATGTGTATTCAATGGGTTAAAAAAACTGACAGATATTCCAATGTAGAAAAGAAAACTTTATGTCTAGTTAGGAGGTAAGAAGTCCAATTTTCTTATTTCTGATAGACATGAATTGGGTGGGTCTGGACAAATTGTGTTGGACTTCAGCTCGTGATATTTGAGCTGGGCCATCATCGGTCCGATCCAGATCATCATCATCTTCGTCACGATATCTCCTGGTTTCGATTTTAGTTACACAAAAATGGCAAGCTTTTCGCCTACATCCAGCAAACGCCCCAAATCCGACGAAGAAAACCACAAGGAACAAGATGATTGCTGCGGAATTTGCTACGCCGAACGCGGAGTTTCAATTCCAGGTGAAATTGATTCCTGCAACCACTATTTCTGCTTCGTTTGCATCATGGAATGGGCCAAACACGAATCCAGATGCCCAATCTGTCGCCAGAGATTCTCCAACGTTCGTAGACTCCCTAAGCTTGGCGTCTTTTCTTCCTCTCGGGACGTTAAGGTTCCTCTCCGTGACCAGGTCATTCTCTTCTCTGTAACTGTGACACATTCAAAATTGCATGAAATTCTAATTTAACTGTGAATGATACTGCAAAACATGTTTGTAGGTTTATCATCCTCATGGAAATAGGACAAGTGGCCCTGTTGATTCTAATACTGAGCTCAAATGCTGTATTTGCCATGTTGTGAAAGATGAAAATCTTTTAATAATTTGCGATCTTTGCGATATGGCTTCGCATACGTATTGCGTTGGCTTGGGATACACCGTTCCTGAAGGTGATTGGTTTTGTCTTGATTGTGCTGTTTCCCGGGAGACTAGTGCTAGTGATGGGTTAGACTTAGATCAACAAGCTGTTGAGTTAACAGCTGAGCCTGGTGTAAGTGTCTTAGATATCGTGAGAGAAACAGGTAACCAAGTGACTAGAAGACCGATGATATCTTCTATTCGACAAAATAATTCTTTCTCTATGGTTGATAGAGTGAGTAGATCAGAAGGTAAAAAACCTGTGACGGCTGCACAGCGTGCGCAATGTAATGTCCAGGTGCTTCGTGAGAATTGGAATTCTTTGAGAAGTGGTTCGTTGAAGTTTGATAGAAAGTCATTTCAATCTGGTGGCACGAGTAGTCAAAAACATGATTCTAGTTCTTTACCACGTGGCAGATTTGATGGTTCGCACTCGATTGCTTCCACGGGCCGTCAACAATCCCCAGTCCAAGGTGCTCAATCTGGTAACATGGTGAATGATGGTTACTTGAAATATGATGTTTCCAAAGCTTGGCAAATGATGGATAGAGCAAAGACGATGAAACAAACTCCTAGAAGAACTAGCAGAATTCCGCAGATTGTGGATGATGATCCCTCATGTAGCGGCGCAAGAGAAAAATCATTTGCACCTCATAGTTGCCCAGAATTGAAAAACCTACAGCCCAAAACATTAGACTTTAGATGCAACAAAATGGAGGAGTGTAATTCTAGTCTTAAAACAAAACTGGAAAATCACGTGTCTCTGTTGTTGGGAGAGAAAAGGAAAAGTAGGGTCTCATGTGAGGAGAAGATACACCATTTGAGGGACCATACTAGTACTACTCATTCAGTAGGATGCAGGGAACGTCCATTGTGTAGTAAGGTCCATATTGGTACCAACAGTGCTCCCTTTGACGATGGAAGAAATTCTGCGAGGGAACAAAGACAGTCTACTTACTTGGTAGCTTCAGTAGGTTCAGCATCCTCTAGTGGCAAATCTGACAGTGTGTTTTCCTCTAATAAGGGTGTGAATAAAGAAAAGAGATTTGCTAAAGGCTTTGGGAATGAGATGACAAAAAATACTGAAGATGCAAAAACAGAGATCCAGTCTCTTGTTAAACTGAATCTGAAGTGCTTAACTAGAGATAAACAATTAGGTAATATTAATTAATTGTTGAATTTACTTTTTTCCCTCCGTGTTGACATCACCATTGTTGGCTGAAATTGTTAGATTAGATGTTTCATTTCATATATACCTTTAAATACTATTTGTGGTCACTAGGTAAACTCATTTGGTAATTGGTATGCATTATACCTTTGGCAACAGTGTATGTATGTTACAATGCTAGACATATATTCTATAGTTGTTTGAAAAACTTCTGTTGCTCTCGTACTTGTATCAGGATATGTATGTTTCGAACTGTTACACATGTATTATGCATATGATAGTTATTAATTGAATGAAAGTATTTTACATGCAGTTGTTTATCATGCAGGTGTTGAAACTTTCAAGTTAGTTGCAAGGCAAGCCACACATACCATCTTGGCTGCTTGCCATTCCGAGCAGCACAAGTCTAATATATGCTCCTCAAGCTCCGTATGCAGCCATACCGACCAGATTTCGCAGTTTCAGAAGTCCACTTTAATGCCCAATTGTTGCCGACAATGTTTTCAAGTCTTTGTGAACGATATTGTCAAATCCATCATGTTGGAAAAAGTGGGTTGTTCTTGATATAAATTTTTTCGTATTGTGTTTTTCATTTCAATGATTATTATTTTCAACTATGTAAATAAATTAAGGCTTCCCTTTGGATCAGGGCCTCAGGCAACCACATTGTTAACTTTATGTTGGAGGTAGGTGTTGCATTTCTATCATTTTACTTTTCCACTTGGATTGAAAAGGAATTGAAAAATGTATTTAAAATGTCATTATCTTTAAAAGTAAATAAGTTTGTACTATCTAACTACTAATTTTCGGCATAATTATGTGATTGTAATTTACATTTTTTTAATTAAACTATGTTATTTCTTCAAGACAAATATATCAATATTGCCTTGGGGGGAAAAGATACTATAGAGATACAGAGCACAACCTAATACATCTCAATAGGCCCGATTCTTTAGTTTTCTCAGAATTGTTTTGATCCATCACACCAGCGGTTCCATGGTTTGAGAATTTTCATCTATCAGGGGTTCCATGGTTTGAGAATATTCATCTATCAGGGGACGGACGCATGTTTCTCAATGCTTTCATATATTTTCCTCATCACCCTTTTGCTTGCTCCTGCTCGTATACAGGTTTCGATAACTTTTCGTTGAATAAAAAGTCGTTTAATTTTACATCTTTCAATATTCTGTTTTTTTTTCTTGTCAGAAATTAACATATAGGGCCTTGACTGTTTATGCTTATAGTTTGAGCGTAAACTACAATTTAGTTTCGACAGGATTTTCTATTCAGCATTATTTATTTATTTTTTTCTTTCATTGCTTTGTTGCGTTCTATGGCTTATTTGCCAATCTGCTGAAAGGAACTGTAAGAGTACAGGATAGATAACTGTTGTGCAGCAGTGCACCACAGAGAAGTGTTGCCTATAGGCTTAAGTTCATGAGTATGATTATGATGTTTTGTTGTGCTTCATCTGTTTTAGTTTGAATGTACGGAAGTGTTACTCTTTGTTAAAGTTTGTGACATGACATCTCATCCTTCAAATGGTTTAAAATTTTGCTATCTTCCTATGAATTCTGCAAATATGTCTGAGCATAGGTATAGAGACTTTCAATTCATACCATGTCACACATGCTGAGTTTTTTTCAAGTTGTATCAAGTACGTAGCGTTCTGAACTGTCAATGATTAAATGTTTTCTTTGCATTTTGAAGATCCAATATACCAACAGAACTTAATATTGTAAGCAGTACTTGCTGCACCTTAGTTCTAATGCATTTTCTGATCTATTTGTTTTGGTTTTAATGCTCAACAGTGTTTGAATCTTAATGAAAAAGGTCATGAGACTATCTAAAGTAACTGTTCTAATGCATTCTGATCTATTGGCTTTGGTTTTAATGCTCAACAGTGTTTGAATCTTGATAAAAAAAAGTCATGAGACTATCTAAAATGACAAAAGTAAGAGGAGAATAGAGAACCTTATTTTACTGGCAGGTAATAAAGGCCTTGAGACTCACATCCGATGCCAAACGTCCGACCCGAACTCCGATCGTGTAGGGCAAAATTATTGTTAGTGAATGTGATAAGACAATCAAAAGAATATTCACTTCAATTTTCACTAGATTTTCTGAAGACTTATTATATTTATTTCAAATTTCATCAAATTTTCCTAAGATTTATATTTACTTCATATTTCATTAGATTTTCTTAAGATTTATAATCATTTCAAATTTCACAAGATTATCTTAAGATTTATGTTCACTTCAATTTTCACTAGATTTTCTGAAGAATTACATTCACTTTAATTTTCACCAGATTTTCTAAAGACTTATATTTACTTCAAATTTCATCAGATTTTCTTAAGATTTATATTCACTTCAAATTTCATCATATTTTCTTAAGAGTTATATTCACTTCAAATTTCATCTGATTATCTTAAGATTTATGTTCATTTTAATTTTCACTAGATTTCTGAATACTTATATTCATTTCAAATTTCATCAGATTTTCTAAAGATATATATTCGCTCAAATTTCATCAGATTTTCTTATGATTATATTCACTTCAAGTTTCATCAAATTATCTTAAGATTTATGTTCAATATAAATTTCAATAGATTTTCTTAAGATTTATATTCTCTTCAAGTTTCATTAGATTATCTTAAGATTTACGTTCACTTCAATTTTCACCAGATTTTCTAAAGACTTATATTCAATTAAATTTTCACCAGATTTCCTGAAGACTTATATACACTTCAAATTTCATTTGGTTTTTTTAAGATCTATATTCACTTCAAAGTTCATTAGATTATTTAAAGATTTATATTCACTTCAATTTTCACAAGATTTTCTTAAGATTTATTTTCACTTCAACTTTCATCATATTATATAAAGATTTATGTTCACTTCAATTTTCACCAGATTTTCTTAAGATTTATATTCACTTCAACTTTCATCATATTATCTTAAGATTTATGTTCACTTCAATTTTCACCATATTTTCTGAAGACTTATATTCATTTCAAATTTCATTCAATTTTCTGAAGACTTATATTCAATTCAAATTTCATTAGATTTTTTTAAGATTTATATTTACTTCGAATGTCATCAAATTTTCTTAAGATTTATATTTACTTCAAATTTCATCAGTATTTCTTAATATTTATATTCACTTCTAATTTCATCATATTTTCTTAAGATTTATATTCACGTCAAATTTCATCAGATTATCTTAAGATATATGTTCATTTCAATTTTCACCAAATATTTGAAAAAAATCACTTCAAATTTCATCTGATTTTCTTAAGATATATATTTAGTTCAAAATTCATCAGATTATATTAAGATTTATGTTCAACATAAATTTCATTAGATTTTCTTAGATTTATATTCTCTTTAAGTTTCATGAGATTATCTTAAGATTTATGTTCACTTCAATTTTGAAAAGATTTTTTGAAGACTTATATTCACTTCAATTTTCAATAGATTTTCTGAATACTTATATTCACTTCAAATTTTATTTGATATTCTGAAGACTTATATTCACTTCAATTTTCATCAGATTTTCTGCAGACTTATATTTACTTAAAATTTCATCAGATTTTTCTAAGATTTATATTCACTTCAAATTTCATTAGATTATCTTAAGATTTACGTTCACTTCAATTTTCACTAGATTTTTTGAAGACTTATATTCATTTCAAATTTCATCATATTTTCTGAAGACTTCTGTTCACTTCATTATTACCAGATTTTCTGAAGAATTATATTCACATCAAATTTCATCAGATTTTCTGAAGACTTATATTCACTTCAAATTTCATTAGATTTTTTAAATATTTATATTTACTTCGAATGTCATCAGATTTTCTTAAGATTTATATTCACTTCAAAATCCACAAGATTATCTTAAGATTTATGTTCACTTCAATTTTCAACAGATTTTCTAAAGACTTATATTCACTTCAAATTTCTTCAGATTTTTTGAAGACTTATATTCACTTCAACTTTCGTTAGATTATCTTAACATTTATATTCACTTCAACTTTCGTTAGATTATCTTAACATTTATATTCACTTCAACTTTCGTAAGATTATCTTAAGATTTATGTTCACTTCAATTTTCACCAAATTTTCTGAAGACTTATATTCACTTCAAATTTCTTATATTTTTAAAAGATATATATTTACTTCGAATGTCATCAAATTTTTTTAAGGTTTATATTTACTTCAAATTTCATCAGTATTTCTTAAGATTTATATTCACTTCAAATTTCATCAAATTATCTTAAGATTTATGTTCATTTCAATTTTCACCAAATTTCTGTAGACTTATATTCACTTTAAATTTTATCTGATTTTCTTAAGATATATATTAGTTCAAATTTCATCAGATTTTCTTATGATTTATATTCACTTCAAGTTATATCAAATTATCTTAAGATTTATGTTCAATAAAAATTTCAATAGATTTTCTTAAGATTTATATTCTCTTCAAGTTTCATGAGATTATCTAAAGATTTATGTTCACTTCAATTTTTCCCAGATTTTCTAAAGAATTATATTCACTTCAATTTTCACCAGATTTCCTGAAGACTTATATTCACTTCAAATTTCATTTGATTTTTTTATGATCTATATTCACTTCAATTTTCACCAGATTTTCTGAAGAATTATATTTACTTCAAATTTTATCATATTTTCCTAAGATTTATATTCACTTCAAATTTCATTAGATTATCTAAAGATTTATGTTCACTTCAATTTTCACAAGATTTTCTTAACATTTATTTTGACTTCAACTTTCATTAGATTATCTTAAGATTTATGTTCACTTCAATTTTCACCATATTTTTTGAAGACTTATATTCATTTCAAATTTCATTCGATTTTCTGAAGACTTATATTCACTTCAAATTTCATTAAATTTTTTTAAGATTTATATTTACTGCGAATGTCATCAAATTTTCTTAAGATTTATATTTACTTCAAATTTCATCAGTATTTCTTAAGATTTATATTCACTTCTAATTTCATCATATTTTCTTCAAATTTGTAATCACGTCAAATTTCATCAGATTATCTTAAGATTTATTTTCATTTCAATTTTCACCAAATTTTTGAAGACTTATAATCACTTCAAATTTCATCTGATGTTCTTAAGATAAATATTTAGATCAAATTTCATCAAATTATCTTAAGATTTATGTTCAATATAAATTTCATTAGATTTTCTTAAGATTTATATTATCTTTAAGTTTCATGAGATTATCTTAAGATTTATATTCACTTCAATTTTGAAAAGATTTTTTGAAGACTTATATTCACTTCAATTTTCAACAGATTTTCTTAAGACTTATATTCACTTCAATTTTCACCAGATTTTCTGCAGACTTATATTTACTTCAAATTTCATCAGATTTTCCTAAGATTTATATAAACTTCGAATTTCATTAGTTTATCTTAAGATTTATGTTCACTTCAAATTTCACCATATTTTTTGAAGACTTATATTCATTTCAAATTTCCTCATATTTTCTGAAGACTTATTTTCACTTCATTTTTACCAGATTTTCTAAAGACTTATATTCACATCAAATTTCATCAGATTTTCTGAAGACTTATATTCACTTCAAATTTCATTAGATTTTTTAAAGATTTATATTTGCTTCGAATGTCATCAGATTTTCTTAAGATTCATATTCACTTCAAATTTCACAAGATTATCTTAAGATTTATTTTTACTTCAATTTTCACCAGTTTTTCTGAAAATTTATTCACTTCCAATTTCTTTAAATTTTCTGAAAACTTATATTCACTTCAAATTTCATTAGATTTTCTTAAGATTTATATTCACTTCAACTTTCGTTAGGTTATCTTAAGTTTTATGTTCACTTCAATTTTCACCAAATTTCCTGAAGACTTATATTTACATCAAATTTCACTTGATTTTCTGAAGACTTATATTCACTTCAAATTTATTAGATTTTTTAAGATTTATATTTCCTTTGAGTGTCATCAGATTTTCTTAAGATATATATTAGTTCAAATTTCATCAGATTTTCTTATGATTTATATTCACTTCAAGTTTCATAAGATTATCTTAAGATTTATGTTCAAGATAAATTTCAATACATTTTCTTAAGATTTATATTCTCTTCAAGTTTTATGAGTTTATCTTAAGATTTATGTTCACTTCAATTTACACCAGATTTTCTGAAAACTTATATACACTTTAAATTTCATTTGATTTTTTGAAGATCTATATTCACAACAATTTTCACCATATTTTTTGATGACTTACATTTACTTCAAAATTCATCAGATTTTCTTAAGATTAATATTCACTTCAAATTTCATTAGATTATCTTAAGATTTATGTTCACTTCAATTTTCATCAGATTTTCTGAAGACTTATATTCACTTCAAATTTCATTAGATTTTTTTAAGATTTATATTTATTTCGAATGTCATCAAATTTTCTTAAGATTTATATTTATTTCAAATTTCATCAGTATTTCTTAAGATTTATATTCACTTCTAATTTCATCAAATTTCCTTAAGATTTATATTCTCGTCAATTTCATCAGAATATCTTAAGATTTATGTTCATTTCAATTTTCACCAGATTTCTGAAGACTTAAATTCACTTCAAATTTCATCTGATTTTCTAAAGATATATATGTAGTTCAAATTTCATGAGATTATCTTAAGATTTATGTTCAATATAAATTTTGTTAGATTTTCTTAAGATTTATATTTTCTTTAAGTTTCATGATATAATCTTAAGATTTATGTTCACTTCAATTTTAACAAGATTTTTTGAAGACTTATATTCACTTCAATTTTCACCAGATTTTCTGAAGACTTATATTCACTTCAAATTTCATCAGATTTTCCTAAGATTTATATTCACTTAGAATTTATGTTCACTTTAATTTTCACTAGATTTTCTGAAGACGTATATTTACTTCAAATTTCATCAGATTTTTTGATGACTTATTTTCACTTCATTTTTACCAGATTTTCTGATAACTTATATTCACATCAAATTTCATCAGATTTTCTGAAGACTTATTTTCACTTCAAATTTAATTAGTTTTTTTAAGATTTATATT
Source organism: Vicia sativa (assembly GCA_021764765.1). Taxonomy (NCBI): domain Eukaryota; kingdom Viridiplantae; phylum Streptophyta; class Magnoliopsida; order Fabales; family Fabaceae; genus Vicia; species Vicia sativa. The sequence goes on along the minus strand of CM038796.1, from coordinate 218,272,313 downwards.
TACTTCGAATGTCATCTTATTTTCTTAAGATTTATATTCACTTCAAATTTCACAAGATTATATTAAGATTTATGTTCACTTCAATTTTCACCAGTTTTTCTAAAAACTTTATTCACTTCCAATTTCTTTAAATTTTCTGAAAACTTATATTCACTTCAAATTTCATTAGATTTTCTTAAGATTTATATTCACTTCAACTTTTGTTAGGTTATCTTAAGTTTTATGTTCACTTCAATTTTCACCAAATTTCCTGAAGACTTATATTTACATCAAATTTCACTTGATTTTCTGAAGACTTATATTCACTTCAAATTTCATTAGATTTTTTAAGATTTATATTTACTTTGACTGTCATCAGATTTTCTTAAGATATATATTAGTTCAAATTTCATCAGATTTTCTTATGATTTATATTCACTTCAAGTTTCATCAGATTATCTTAAGATTTATGTTCAAGATAAATTTCAATACATTTTCTTAAGAATCATATTCTCTTCAAGTTTTATGAGTTTATCTTAAGATTTATGTTCACTTCAATTTACACCAGATTTTCTGAAGACTTATATACACTTCAAATTTCATTTGATTTTTTGAAGATCTATATTCACTACAATTTTCACCAGATATTTTGAGGACTTACATTTACTTCAAAATTTATCTGATTTTCTTAAGATTAATATTCACTTCAAATTTCATTAGATTATCTTAAGATTTATGTTCACTTCAATTTTCATCAGATTTTCTGAAGACTTATATTCACTTCAAATTTCATTAGACTTTTTTTAAGATTTATATTTACTTCGAATGTCATCAGATTTTCTTAAGATTTATAATCACTTCAACTTTCACAAGATTTTCTGAAGACTTATATTCACTTCATATTCTTTAGATTTTTTAAAGATTTATATTTACTTCGAATGTCTTCAAATTTTCTTAAGATTTATATTTACTTCAAATTTCATTAGTATTTCTTAAGATTTATATTCATTTCTAATTTCATCAAATTTCCTTAAGATTTATATTCTCGTCTATTTCATCAGATTATCTTAAGATTTATGTTCATTTCAATTTTCACCAGAATTCTGAAGACTTATATTCACTTCAAATTTCAACTGATTTTCTAAAGATATATATGTAGTTCAAATTTCATGAGATTATCTTAAGATTTATGTTCAATATAAATTTTGTTAGATTTTTTTAAGATTTATATTTTCTTTAAGTTTCATGATATAATCATAAGATTTATGTTCACTTCAATTTTAACAAGATTTTTTGAAGACTTATATTCACTTCAATTTTCACCAGATTTTCTGAAGACTTATATTCACTTTAAATTTCATCAGATTTTCCTAACATTTATATTCACTTAAAATTTATGTTCACTTTAATTTTCACTAGATTTTCTTAAGACGTATATTTAATTCAAATTTTATCAGATTTTTTGATGACTTATTTTCACTTCATTTTTACCAGATTTTCTGAATACTTATATTCACATCAAATTTCATCAGATTTTCTGAAGACTTATATTCACTTCAAATTTAATTAGATTTTTTTTTAAGATTTATATTTACTTCGAATGTTACCTGATTTTTTAAAGATTTATATTCACTTCAAATTTCACAAGATTATCTTAAGATTTATGTTCACTTCAATTTTCACCAGTTTTTCTGAAAACTTTATTCACTTCCAATTTCTTCAAATTTTCTGAAAACCTATATTCACTTCAAATTTTCTGAAAACCTATATTCACTTCAAATTTCATTAGATTTTCGTAAGATTTATATTCACTTCAACTTTCGTTAGGTTATCTTAGGATTTATGTTCACTTCAATTTTCACCAAATTTCCTGAAGACTTATATTCAAATCAAATTTCACTTGATTTTCTGAAGACTTATATTCACTTCAAATTTCATTAGATTTTTTAAGATTTATATTTACTTTGAGTGTCATCAGAATTTCTTAAGATATATATTAGTTCAAATTTCATCAGATTTTCTTATGATTTATATTCACTTCAAGTTTCATCAGATTATCTTAATATTTCTGTTCAGGATAAATTTCAATACATTTTCTTAAGATTTATATTCTCTTCAAGTTTCTTGAGTTTATCTTAAGATTTATGTTCACTTCAATTTTCATCAGACTTTCTGAAGAGTTATATCCACTTATATTTTCATCAGATTTCCTGAAGACTTATATACACTTCAAATTTAATTTGATTTTTTGAAGATCTATTCACTTCAATTTTCACCAGATTTTCTGAAGACTTATATTTACTTCAAATTTCATCGGATTTTCCTAAGATTTATCTTCACTTCAAATTTCATTAGATTATCTTAAGATTTGTCTTCACTTCAATTTTCACCAGATTTTCTGAAGACTTATATTCACTTCAAATTTCATCAGATTTTCTGAAGACTTATTTTCACTTCATTTTTACCAGATTTTCTAAAGACTTATATTTACATAAAATTTCATCATATTTTCTGAAGACTTATATTCACTTCAAATTTCATAAGATTTTTTTAAGATTTATATTTACTTCGAATGTCCTCAAATTTTCTTAAGATTTATATTTACATCAAATTTCATCAGTATTTCTTAAAATTTATATTTACTTCTAATTTCATCAGATTTTCTTAAGATTTATATTCACGTTAAATTTCATTAGATTATTTAAAGATTTATGTTCATATAAATTTTTACCAGATTTATGAAGACTTATATTCACTTCAAATTTCATATGATTTTCTTAAGATATATATTTAGTTTTAATTTCATCAGATTATCTTTAGATTTATGTTCAATATAAATGTCTTCAGATTTTCTTAAGATTTATATTCTCTTCAAATTTCACAAGATTATCTTAAGATTTATGTTCACTACAATTTTCACCCGATTTTCTGAAGACTTATATTCACTTCAAATTTCTTCAAATTTTCTGAAGACTTTTATATTCACTTCAAATTTCACTAGATTTTCTTAAGAGTATATTCACTTCAAATCTCATTCGATTTTCTGAAGATTTATATTCACTTCAAATTTCATCAAATTATCTTAAGATTTATGTTTGTTTCAATTTTCACCAAATTTCTGAAGACTTTTATTCACTTCAAATTTCATCAGATTTTCTTAAGATATATATTAGTTCAAATTTCGTTAGATTTTCTTATGATTTGTATTCACATCAAGTTTCATAAAAATTTCTTAAAATTTATGTTCAATATAAATTTAATTAGATTTTTTTAAGATTTATATTCTCTTAAAGTTTAATGAGATTATCTTAAGATTTATGTTCACTTTAATTCTAACCAGATTTTCTGAAGACTTATATTCACTTCAACTTTCACCAGATTTTCTAAAGACATATATTCACTTCAAATTTAATTTGATTTTCTGAAGATTTATATTCATTTCAATTTTCACCAGATTTTCTGAAGACTTATATTTACTTCAAATTTCATCAGATTTTCCTAACATTTATATTCACTTCAAATTTCATTAGATTATCTTAAGATTTATGTTCATTTAAATTTTCACCAGATTTTCTGAAGATTTATATTCACGTCAACTTTTAACAGATTATCTTAAGATTTATGTCCACTTCAGTTTTTACCAGATTTTCTGAAGAGTTATATTTACTCCAAATTTCTTCATATTTTTTGAAGAATTATATCCACTTCAAATTTCATCGGATTTAAGTAACATTTATATTTACTTCAAATTCCATTAGATTTTTTAAAGACTTATATTCACTTCAAATTTCATTAGATTTTTTTTAGATTTATATTTACTTCGAATGTCATCAGATTTTCTTAAGATTTAAATTCAATTAAAATTTCACAAGATTATCTTAAGATTTTTGTTCACTTCAATTTTCACCAGATTTTATGAAGACTTATATTCACTTTAAATTTCTTCATATTATCTGAAGAGTTATATACACTTCAAATTTCATTAGACTTTCTTAAGATTTA